>OY856413.1:558924878-559524878 GCA_963693085.1 Alisma plantago-aquatica | reverse complement strand
AAAATAAATCTTGCTAACTTCTTAACATTTATTTCCAGTCCAAAAAGACATATACAGTTCTTAATAAATATTATAGAAAATGTCTCGTACTTTTATTGCCTCAAAGGATTTGTCACCTAACCACTTTCTAACTTCAAATCAATTTAAAGTTGTTCCTATCATTAATTACTCTAAAAAAAATGATGAAATCTTACTCAAAATCAATTATTAAAAATTGCAGAACTTCAATATTGTGATGTTTGACTAAGAGTTTGATATTTTTTTCATTGCCATTTTAAAATATCAAGAAACAAACCATATATCCTCTCTCAAATTATTTTACTTATTTGAAATGAACCATATAGCCTTATCTTTCTTGATTTAATTTCTTATCTAATGTTAACAAAGAATCATAAAACTTTGATCACTATTGCTCATTTATATATGGACATGAATAAGGTCTTAGACTTTTAAAATACAAATATTTAAATTTTTTAATGACTCATGATTTCTTTTTGTGTAAATAATATACATATTTTTACATGAACAATGTCAAAATAGAAAACTTGGTCAACATGTATTTCTTGTTATATCGATGATGTATATACACACACACAGATATATATATATATATATATATATATATATATATATATATGTGTGTGTGTGTGTGTGTGTGTGTGTGTGTGTGTGTGTATGTATATATATGTATACGGAAATTTAATTAACACATGTCAATAGCCAAAATTTCATTTTACGCTAATGTGATTATGGACCATTAATGGTCTCAAAACGTGCCTTTAGATCATTAGATCAATGTAGCATATGTGTCGTGTATTTGGATATGGGTCTCATAAGGATAAAATTATGTACATTACATTACATAGAATTTCATAAGTTACAACACTCAAATCGATCAACCCACATTCCCAATCCATCAACTTGCATTCGTAGCCAGCCAACGATCAGTCAATGTTGTTTAATATGATTACCTAAAAACTTTAGTAATCATGTCCAAACTTATTCGTGAGTAAACTCATATTCTAGGTGCATCTTATGTGTGTGACCCAATAGGTACCAAATTACATTTCCAGTGAATGTCCATAACTATATTATGACATCACAAACAATGAGTGGTATCTATCAACACGTCATTTCTAATCAAGTAATAAAAAAGTTGGATAACAACTTCAACCTACAATCTGTGATCACTATTAATGTGACTGTATAGTTCTTTGGTATGTGATATCGAGATTGAACTCAAGGAATGGAATCTTCATCCTCTTAATATTCAATCATTGTTCCTTGAACTAGAGTAGACTATCTCAGATACATGTGAGCTCACATATCATATATTGATTCACATGAGTATGATGATACTTTTCTCAGTTTGGCTTATCAAGTGACCAGGATATCAACTCTGATAGGAGGGACAAATCCCATCTATATCACTCATATTCAATCCCCATGAGTCACAACATAGACAAACATAAATTGTATGGTGACCCTTATTCAAGGTGACGTCAGATGGTGTCAAATTACATTAAACAACATGTGATGGGTGTAGTTACTATAGGTTTAAGAACCTCAATCACAACTATCACTATGAGAGATGATTTTGAATACCATTCAATTGTTTCCATCTATATCTTTGAAGATGGGTTTATCCAATACAATGTTCTCTAACAAGCACTTATGTGTTTGGCTTGATATCACATATCATGAAAAATGAGTTTTTTCATCAATCAACACATTTTCTAGTCTTATGTATTATTGTTGTCTATATTGTTCTCACAATAATATCTGACAAGGGACATAATAAGAATGTATATACTCTTATCATACATAAGATATCATTGTTCAAGTCCTCAACTTGAACACATATGTCATCGAGTAATATCATTATTTTAGACACTATCATGTTATCCCATCATCTCATAATTGAACAAACATAAAGATGAAAGATTGCCTATATTATTAATAAAAAAAATTACATGATGCCTCATTACAATCATCGTATGACTAGATCTCTGTGAATACATACCAACATAATTCCACTTGCACTTATAGATAGGTACCCATGAATTTAATCTCAAGTGATCTAACGTGACATTCATGCTTATGCTACAAAAGTGTTTTTGTCAAGGGGTCAACAATATTGATTTTAGTGGTTACTATGCAAATCTTCACATCTCTGCATTATACAATCTCTCATATGAGATGGAATGATTGTTGTATGTTCTTGGAATGAGAATGTGATCTAGGTTCCTTATGTTGTACAATAGATCCATTGTTGTCTCAATACAGCTCTACTACATCGCTAATTCTTGGAACCCCCCAAGTTTAGTGGTGAACGTCTTGATCCAAATAGCTTCCTTTACTTTATTGGAGGAAGCAGTGTATGTGGCCTATATTTTAGAATCATCAATTGTTTTTTTCTTGGAACTCTTCCAGCTCACAACTTCATGGTTGAGCTAAAACACAAATCCCGAGTTGTAGTCTAGAGTCATCTTTGTCAGTTTGGAAGCTTGCTCCATCTTAACCATTTACTACCAACTCTTCCTCACCACCATAGACAATGATCCTTAGTTCTTCTCAAGTACCTAAGGATATCCTTCACAGTAGACTAGTGACCTTCGTCGGGATTTTACTGATGTCTGCTTGTCAAGCTCGGGTCATACAAGACATCAGGATAAGTAAATAACATTGTATACATGATACATCTGATGCATATGGAATCCTACTCATGCACTCCCTTCTTATTCACAAGAATTGGGACATTGATCTCTAGAGATACTAACACCAGGAGACATAGATAAGTTTCATCTCTTCGTGTTCTACATATTGAACCTTTTTAGCACTTTTTCAATGTATGTACTCTGGCTTAGTCCAAGAAGTCTTCTAGATCCATCTCCATAGATCTTGAATCCTAAAATATAGGATGCTTCACCTAAGTCCTTCGTAGAGAATGTATTTACTAATTAGTTTTTTTTACCATTTCTAAGGAAGGGATTCCATTCCCTATCAATAGTATGTCATCTACATATAATATGAGGAATATAATCATGCTTCCAATGACCTTCTTGTAAACACATGGTTCATCTTCATTTTGACTAAGGCCAAACTGTTTAACTATTTATTAAAATCAAAGATTCCATCTCCGAGATGCTTGCTTCAATCCATAGATTGACTTTGTAACTTACATACTTTATTTGCATCTTTTGGATTTAAGAAACCCTTAGATTGTGTCAGTGTGCACACCCTCAAGTAGACTTCCATTAAAGAATGTGGTTTTAACATCCATCTACCAAAATTCATAGTCATAATAAGTTGCAAGGAAAGCATGATCCTAATGGATCTAACCATTATAATTAGAGAAAAGTTTTTGTCATAGTCAACACCTTTGACTTGTCTGAAACCCTCTACAACCAGTCTACCTTTATAGGTTTTTACATTACCATCCATTTTAGTCGTCTTTTTAAAGACCCATTTACACCTTATGGGTTTTACCCGTTCAGGTGGATATACTAAGAGATTCTATGCACTACTACAGAACCTACCTTTAGTGTCAGTTATTTAAAGCCTTTAGTGTCGGTTTCTAAGCGACACCTATGTGGGTGACACTAAAAGTCCACCCATTAGGCGTCGGTTCCAAAACCGACGCCCAAACTCTTCGCGCGCCACCGAAAGTGCGCCATCAGGGGACTATAGGCATCGATTATTAGATAAGAAACCGACGCCCAAACCCACAGAAAGGGTGCCATCTTGGGCACTATCAGTTTCGGTTATAAGTAAAAAACCGACACCATATATCAGTGTCAGTTACCAGCACGGCCGTGGTGTTAAGGACATAGACGTCGGATTATTGTAGGAACACTGACACTATATCATTATGTGTCGATTATTTACAAATAACTGACGCCTATTGGTTTTTTTTTCTGTCAGTCTGCAGACCTACTGTGGTTAGTCGTAGGATGAGAAACATGTTCAGTTCAGTTATGAACTGCAAGTTTTACGACATCCATTGATATCAGCCGACAACAGGCCGCAAACCTGCAAAATTAACAATAAAAAAGTAGCACATGCATTTAGCAATGCAACCTGCAGTTCCATTTTATTTTCACACATTTATAAACATTCACACATGCTAGCAATATGTAGTTCCATTCATTCACATTCACACATGTAGAAACATTCATATAGCAACCAACACTTTCATTCATTTTCACTCAGACACATGTAGAAACATCCAGACATGTAGAAACATTCACACATATATTATAATTCAGAAATTCATTTACAAAGTATCATTGTTTAGTCATTATTCGCTATCAGGATCCCAATTATATTTTAAAGCCCCCACTAATTGTACGGCTGTTTCCCATTCTTCTCTTACTTCATTTAATTCTCCCATTGTATAGGGAGCATTAACATTTCGTAAGTCCTTTCCTGTAATGGGGTCAGCTTTAAACACCTGTAAAGAGAATGATGTATATATATAATTAATGAGCTATAAATAAGATTGATATATTTCGATCATATTATCTAATGAGACTATATAATACCTGAGCAATACACTCGATATCCAGTGCGGCATGTTTGATAATCATGTGCATATATCGCATGACTTAGTATCCACATGCCCATCCGTTGTCTTGTGTAGCACACTATAAATTCAAACATACAAAATATTAAAAAATACAACCAATTAAGCATTGTTCACATAAATAATATATACAAATATTGCAGTCGGGAACTTACTTTCACGTTCTTCCAAATTATTGGCTGGTTCTTTTTTGTGGGGACCTTTCCTCCAGCCTTTTTGTACTCCTCAAAACTCCTACATGTTAATGTAACACAGAACATTGCAATTAAATAGTAATGTAATAACATATGTTAACGGATATGAAAAATGAAATATTTCTCACCAAAATATTGCCATTTTCATTATGTGCCCAAATCTTGTATTCAATTTACCCCCCTTAGGATCTAGATAATACACAGTGAACGTCTCGGGGGAAATAACCAATAACTCCCAATGCCTACCCCTAGAGGAAAAAAAGTTAAAAATTAATAACTCAAAATCCACAATAAAATGTAATTTTCTTAAGTCCAAATTATAATAAGCAAAGTAAACCTACTCTACATTGAATGGAGCCATTATCACCGTCTTCTTTTTTACAGCAAAATTTGAAAAAGCCTCACAGCAGTATTGTTGAACTGATGTAGGGTCTTTAGCTACTAGACTAATCAAGGATGGAATCAAAAACCCTACATGTTCGAATCCAAAATCTGCACATATGTTGTCTAAGTAGCGGTAAAATATGTATTAATTATGCATGCATTAATAAATAAGAAACCAGATCACTTGATCATACACAAGGTATATGGATGTATAAAGAATATCTCACCTTATCCATAGCTCTATCACAGATGTATTTAGCCAATCATATTGAAACAACTCCAATATATCTTGTATAAATAGTTTTGTTTCGTATGACTGACCTGTAGAATCTGAATCAGAAGAAATAGTTATAGGGGAGTTTATATCATGTTCCCCTAACCATACTGCCATACCCCTAAAGTTAGGACCTAACGGGATAGGTAGGTCCTGTGGAACCCAACTAGGTAATGCAGGAGGTGGAAGTGGAGGCCTAGATGTTGTGGGTGTCTTCTTTTTAACCTGTATATATATATAATTTCAGATCAACTGCCAGCATATACACACACTAACAATTGAACGTAATGTAAATTTACCATACCTTATCAGTAAAGAAGACATCCGCTTTTAGCCACAATATCACTCCGCCTACTGCCTCACCAAGCGTTTCACAATCTGGGTGGGCATATGGAAGTGGAAGATCCATCCACTTTGGGAATATATGTATCGGGCTCACCCGAATCCAACCAGCTGGTACTGGAGACCCGTGACACATTTCCCCTGGTAGGGATGGGTAAGCCGATGCCTCTGCCACGACATATTCTTTACTTTTTAGACAGCATGGCTTCAACCCCTACAAATTTTTGTATAAAGAATGTTATATACATATATACATACCATCTTTTTTTGAAACGAATACAATTTCATATATAAGTATCATCTTGAATTAAAAAACTAGTTACTATGTCATAAAAATACTTACAGTGGATGTGCTAGGTGGTGGTTCTATAGGATTACTCCCAACCTCTGCAGTAGGAGTACGAGTAGAGTCTGCAGTAGGTATTGTCTGGTAAGTGGCAGTCTCAGATGTCTGTCACTTTTTCATTGCTTCTTCGAGTTTTCTGTCAAATAGCTTATCCACCTATACATGGATAAAAGAAACGTCAAATTCTAATTTTTGAATTCTCTTTTATAGTAACATTATAAAGAAAGAATATGTTACCTCTTCTTGTGAAAGTCCCGCTTTTGGGACATGTTAGCGCTGGGATGACCCAAAAAAAGATTTGATGCCCACACCAGCGCCTGCAGCCCTAACACATCCAGGATGCTCTGGGTTACCCAGAGAAACTATCAATTCATCCTTTGTTCCCTCAGGGATGAACTTTCCTTGTTTCCTCAGCTCGTGCAGCTCCCGCTAATCGCCAAAACAAAAATTTGTACTTAAGTAAACAACACAAATAATCAATATTCGAATGATTGTTGTAAGAGTTGTATTTTACCATTTTTGCAGCCGCCTCAGCAGTTGCGGCCTTAGTTATTTCTCCCTTCTTATTTTGCCTCCCAGCTATCCAGACATCATGGTGAGGCAGAGGTATGCTACCTATGGTAGAGGACTCCTGAGTAGCAGCAGACTGAGCAACAGTAGCCTCAGCCTGTAGTCTTTGGCGAACGCCTCCATACCCCTTTGGACCCATTCTGTGGTCATGCACATTCAGTGCATGCCTTGATCTTTGTGCCTCACTGAGGGCCTAGTTAGTATGCAAATTAATGATTTGGTTAGTAACACTAAATGTTAATCTTGAATAAGTGAATACAACATATATTAATTAATGAGATTGAGACTGACGCCTAATACCTTGAATTCATCAGTTTGTCTTGAAGAGACAAACGCGTCCCATTCTTCTTTGTCCAGGAAGTTCCACTGTTCAGTGGATGTCTTCTTCCTCTTGTCGGCTTCTTTTATGTATTCTCTGGTGAGATTTGTCCTATAGTTCCTTAGGACTCTCCCACAGTGTTGCATCACACATTTACGATGCAGCTTTTCATCCAATTCAAATATACTCTGCAAAATAGAATTGCTATTAACTAGTATCCAAAAATTTAGTAATCTACAAAATAGAATTGCAAATTAATAATAACTCACGCATAAATCCCTCCATATTAAATCTTTCTTCTCCTTAGAAACTTTATGCCAAGAATCTAAGCGACAACCATAATGGCTACGAGTAACAAACCCAAGATATGAAATAAATGAATTGTGATTCACACCACATGCATTTCCTACATTATTGAAATCCACAACAAGTTTGGGTCCATTGCCCTTTTGTGCAATTAACTTCTTCATCATACTGATGCCCCTTCTCTTGTCAACTTTTTGGTGTTGTTGATCAAGTGCCTCAAGTGCTTCCGATGGTACCTGTGCATCATCAACCTAAAATTTGACAAAATAATTCACATTTACAAGATATAACTATAAATAGACATATAGATATAAATATATGATATATTTTTAAAACTTACATTGTGAGGCGGCGCATTGATGTCCTCACCCTCACGGTAGTCATCAGCACGGTCATCAGGAGAATGGTCAGCCATCTGCAAATTCACATTCAAATTGTAAAGTTCACATTGTAAAGTAGTAATTCAAAGTGTAAAGCTCACATTGTAAAGTAATTCAAATTGTAAAGCTCACATTGTAAAGTAATTCAAATTGTAAAGCTCACATTGTAAAGTAATTCAAATTCTAAAGTTCACATTGTAAAGTAAATCAAATTCTAAAGCTCACATTGTAAAGTTCACGTTCACATTCAAAACTTTAGGCCAACAAATACATGTGATTTCATTCTTATATATAATAAATGTGTATCACCTATCCCATTCTTGAACACCTAATCTCACTACTAAGTGTATAATGTGTATTGGGTTTTCGAGAAAATTTCGGCAGCATTTCCCCACTGTTCTCCAAGTACATATGTACTTAGAGAACAAACGGGGAAATGCTACCGAAATTTTCTTGAAAACCCAATACACATTATACACTTACATCCTAAGTGAGATTAGGTGTTCAAGAACAGTCCCAAACTGGGGACTATCCAAGATTTACTCCTAATGAGTAAATCTTGGACGGGGTTCTAGGCTAATGAGTACATATCCACTACATGTATTTGCTCACTTACATTGCATCACTCACAATTAGAGCATTATTATATAATAAATCAAGAATTCAATAGTTTCAAACATGCAATAATGCCCAATCATGTTTAAATCAAACAAAATATCCTAAGTCAGATTAGGTGTTCAATAACAGTCCCAATACATGTATATTGTCATTCCAATACCTACAATCCAACTTTCATCACAATGGATGTTAGGGTTTCATCACAATTTTAGGTATCATATAGAGTATGTAGATGTTAGGGTTTCATTATGCAATAGGGATTCATGTAGATGTTAGGGTTTCATCATGCAACTCGGCCAGATGTTAGGGTTTCATCATGCAATAGGGATTTCATCATATAATTGATTTAATCACAAACTCATAATTGATTTCATTTTAGTATATATATATATATATATATATATATATATATATATATATATATATATATATATATATATATATATTCTTGTTCTTCCTTCTCCCTCCTTACCAACAACAACCACGGTCGTGTGGGCTGGCACGGCCGTGGCTGTGTTGGCCAACCACACGGTCGTGCTGGGTAGCACGGTCGTGTGGTCGGCCAACACAGCCACGGCCGTGCCAGCCCACACGGCCGTGGTTGCTTTTGGTAAGGAGAGGGAGAAGGAAGAAGAAGAGCAGGAGAAGGAAGAAGAAGAAGAACGGAGGGCCTACCAGAGAAAGAAGAAGGAAGAAGAACGAAGCAGCGTGGAGCCGAAGGAGCAGCGGCAGACGTAGCAGCAGCTAGGGGACGGACGGCCGCCGGTGAGCAAGAGCACGGCAGCAGGAGCACGACCTCCGGTGAGCACGGTCGTCGGTGAGCCGGTGAGCAGGAGCACGGCAGCGGAGAATGGAGCACTGGAAATCGCCGGAGCTAGGGAAATCGGGAATGAAACAGGGAAAGGGGAAGAATCGGTCGGGCTGGTCAGCTATTAAGTTGACAATAAGTGTCGGTTATTTAAAATAACCGACAACTAAACTGACAGTGTTGGTTCTTTACCAAAAACCGACACCTATACTACATTATAGTCGTCGGTTTTTAAGTAAAAGACAACTGACAACTATTCCTGCTCACTTTAGTCGTCGGTTGTTTAGTTATGACCGACGCCATATGTAAAATTTTGGAGCCAATTTTTTTCGCTGGAATTTTGGGTTTGGCGGTTGAGTTTAGGTGTCGGTTGTTTATTAATTAACCGACACTTAATAAAAGCGGTACCCGTGTCTGGTTGACCTTCGTAGATTGGATGTCGGTTTATGTTATCAACCGACACTGTAGACTTTAGGTGTCGGTTTTTGTATAAAACCGACACCTTGAAAAGTGGCTTTATAAGCCATTTCTGTAGTAGTGATGTCAGATCTCATGGAATCAATCCCCTTCTCAAATCCTTTAACAATTTCTAGGTAGTTTTTTGGCTCATCATCAGTGACCAACCCATTGCCTTCTTAAGTCACAATATAACCAAAAATTTCAAGCTCAAGGTGTGTCCTACTAGATCTATGAGGTTTTTGTGTTACACGAGGAACTTGAAATTCCATAACAGTTTATGACTCATCATGTTCCTTTTGTACCTCTACAAGTTCGATGTTCTTTTTTTTGGTCTCTAACTTCTTCGAGTTCTAATTTTCTCCCACTGATTCCTTTGGAAATAAAATCATTTTCTAGGAATACATCCCTGGAAACAAACACATTATTGTCGGATGGAGTAAAAAAGTAGTATCCTTTGGTTTCCCTAGGATATCCAACAAAACAACATTTATCGTACTTGGTTCCAAGCATTTTGGGAAACTGCTTTCTCACATAAGCTTCACATCCTCAAATATTCATAAAAGACACATTGGGACGTTTCCCATACTATATCACATATGGTTTGAACCAATTTAGATGGTATGTGGTTAAGTGTAGACTTTGTGATTTCTAGAGCATGTCCCTAGATGGAAGTTAAAAGACTAGAAAAACTCATCATTGACCACACCATATCTAGTAATGTACAGTTCCTTCTTTCTGATACACCATTATATTGTGGTGTTCCAAGTGGAATCCACTGGATACAATACCACGGTCTTGCAGAAGGTACTCAAACTCTTGGCTCAATTATTTTTTTATAGTTACCAAGATAATGTGATACTAAAGAGAGATCATGTTGTATATCCTCAATTATGTGCCAATAGTTTTGTTTCCTTTTTTTGGTTCTTAAGATTGAGCAATCATCCAAATTTATTCCAAGATTGATAGTATTCATTTAATAAATCCAACTTTTGTTTTATTTTAAAAATGTTACATACATTCTTGGTAGTCTAAGATTGTCATTTTAAGCTATCATTATTTTTAGGCATATTGTCGTATCCAGATCCAAAAACAAAGGTGCTTTTAATTTTGTGTATAGTATCTTTTCTTGTATTTTATTCTCTTACCTTGTTTTAAAAAGGTAGTACATTTATTAAAGAGTTCTTATATATAAGGATTTGAAGTTTACAAAGATTACAAATAATCTAGGGATACAAGTTAATGTATCCAATTATAATGCATTATTATTACATCAGTAAATGAAGCTTTCTTTTTTACTAAGTTATAATTAAGCTAATCATCACCCTCGGTACATTTTTGGCTTGTGAGAAAATCTATTTGTTTCCTGACTTAGCTCTGAGTCATTTAAGGACTTCCTTTCATATTACCACTGCTACCACATGTTTCTCAGACAACTTTCCTGTAATGACCCATTTTCATATTAGTCATCTAATTAGGATTTACTTGGATGATTGCATGCTTAGTAGATTGACCATTAATTGTGATTGATGAATTACAATAGATTAATGATGATGTTTTAAGCCTAATTTGACACTCTAATCATGCTCTTAGTTTGTACAATTAGGATTTGATAAGTGTAAATCTTAGTCGCCAAAAATAGGGTTTTGGTAGTGTATGAATACATAATTTGATAAATAGAGTGGTGTGGAAAATTATTTTTAATATTTTATATAAAATTTTGGTTTACTTGAAAATTGTATATTGTTTGTAAAATGCAAATTGAAGTGTTCTTAAAAAATATCAGAATTTTTGAATATTTTTAGACCTATTTGTCGACCACATTTCTCTAGGAAAAACTCATCGGACCATGCATTCTGAGTGAAATAGAGTAGTCTACTATTTATTTTTTACCTTTTTTTTGGTATATCCTAATAATCTAAATGTTAAACTTAAGATTGTAAACTTCATTTTAGAAATTAGGTTAAATGTCTGATAAATTTTATATTATGTTTGACTTATACAAAGAGTGGTGTTGGCCAAGTTGTGGTCGAGTTTCTTATCAATCTCAACTCAGCCGACCAACTAGTCTGAACGAATAAAAATATAATGAATGGATTGTTTGAAATTGTTACAAGAACCTTAATTGGTATATAACCTAATACCCTAGTAGTTACCCTATTTTGTGGTTCCTGTCTTAGAAAAGAAACTTGAGAGGGGGGGGGGGAGAGAGCTAAGGTTTTAAGAGGAGAAAGTGGTGGAATTGATAATCTAGGATTTCATCTTTGAGAAATGAAGGAATCAAGTAATATGTCATCTATTGATATCTTTTATCGATGACTATTCTCTCACATGTATAGAATTTGTCTCTCCTTTGTTTTGAATCAAAGTTATAGCAAATCACCATCTTTTCTCTTATATTCTCCTTTTCAAGGGTTTTTGAGTTGAACGGAGGAAGAAATGGATTCAATTTCTAAAACCATGATGGATTTCTAAAATTCAGATTGTATGAGGCATTTTTAATGTTCTTCACACTTGAAGTGAATGCTTATCTCCCTCTTAAGCTTTGTAATTATGTGAAAAGCCTAAGGGCACATATGGTTTGTGGGAAGGGACCATAGCAGGATGAAAAGACGGAAAGTATGAGCAGGTATATATGGAAGATAGGATACCAAGAATCCAATCTCACATTTGGATGCGAGCATTTGGATGTGAAGGATACTCTAGTAGGATTGAATCAAACATTTGGATGCGAGCATTTGGATGTGTTTGGTCACTTAATTTAGCCACTTGGGATTCGTTTACTGGTTGTTTACCATCCAAGTTGGAGTTTTATGTAACCAAACACAAGATTGGGTTACAAATAGGATTCACAGTCCCATCCCTTCTTATGTACCATGAACCAAACATGCCCTAATTCTATATGGCTAAATTAATAAAAATTCTTGTTTGTATTTTTATGCAATTCGTTAATTATTCGGGAAAATTTTAAGATAATCAAATACAATTGATTTGAATTATTCTTATTGATTTGTATATATTTAGTTCCTAAAATATTAATTCAAGTCATGTGAAAAGTGTTATGCACAAAGCACTATATCATTTCACACCAATTTTGCTTAAAAATCAGCCCAATGGACGATATTCTTGGAAATTCAGTTGGTGTGCGTGTAATCATATTTGAACATAATAAGCATGGGTTACTCAACTGAAATATCAAACCCTTAATTGAATTGATATTTTATATACGAGGATCAATATATGAGGGTTTTATAAGGAGGATATCCATGTCTAGGGTTAATGTAGAGGGATGGACTCAACTGAGTCAATGAATCATTGCATGCATGTAAATGATTGGTTGACTTGCTTGGGTTTCCATGTGTCTTGAAAAGACCATGAGTCTCTTATCCTAATGAGACTATTGAATAATATGACTTTCATGGTTTGTTCAAATAATATAACTTCTTAAAACCCGATAAATATTGTCATAAGAGGAATATGAGAGAAAAATTGAAACTCACCTATAATCCTCAGAATGTGAATAGATGATAGATTATAGGTGTTATTACACTAATTGATGGTTATTACTCTTGTTAAGATGATATATATATATATATATATATATATATATATATATATATAAGGCTTATCTTTAATACCCGCGCAGGTAGCCTATTTTTCGCTACCTGCACATCCAAACGAGTAACTATTTGGTATACAAAAGTAACTCTAAATATCAATAGAGTAACTATATGGTACGCAAGAGTAATTCTGAGATAAAAAAAGTATCTGCACAGAAAATATACAGTTAGTAAATATATGGCCGGGTTTTTTGATTTTGTGGGGGGGGGGCAAATGATATTATTTTTGGATGACATTTTTTGGGGAGCTAGATAAAATTCTCCTATAAAATTGCAAATTTTTTTAAATGACGGGAAGGGTGTGCGTGCAGGTAGCTACCCATGTGGGTATTAAATAAATCCCCACATATATATATATATATATAAATATATATATATATACTCATAACTCATATTTTCATTAAAAAACTTCAGAGTCTAAACGAGCGGTAAGCGAGGGCAAGACGAGGAAGTGATGGGTCTGTTTAATTCCTTTGAAGACCCTTTTCCTGTCCCACATTAACGAAGCCAACTCAAACTTTATATATATATATATATATATATATATATATATATATATATAGGGTATGGGTAAACCCCACATGAATACTAGTCTTTTATGCAAGTCACTTAATTATGAATCGGGAGATGCATTAAGATTAAGGAGTAAGAAGATGAACCCTAATCCATTCTATTTATTGATATTTTAGTCTTGTAAAAAAAGGGATTTGATTATAATTACCAAAATGCATCTAAATTCAAATGACATCGTATATATATCTAGATGAAATATAGGTAATGGACAAGGGTGAACTAAATTATGATGATAAGTTATGAATGTTAAATTAATAAAATAAGTATGAATAAGTCTTTTATCTATTTACTTTATATATATGGGTTTCAATAAATTGAAAGAAATACACTAAATTAAGGTTATAAATGATTTCAATGAGAGAGAAATGTATGCATTAAGCTAAATTTAGAATTATTTGTTCTAAGATTAGTAGTAAACACAGAATGAAAGAGGTTGAGACTAATGAATATGAAATATAGGGAAAATGATCAAAATTAGTAGATGTATCTAAGAATCTAACTCTAACCATAAAATGATGATCTAGATGATTGTAATCAATAATGATCTCAAATGACGGATAAAGGAATGCATATAATTATAGTTGAATTCAACTACAATATGAAGTTCATGAACGTGAATGATTTACAAGAATGTGTTCTTGGCTTGTAATTGTTTGTTAGTATACTTGTACTTTGAGAACAGGTTATTCATATAGAATTCAAATGAGAATTAAATATATGTTGATTAATAGCCCTAATTAAAGAATGATAAATCATTGACGAGGAGAATTAAGTGTGTTATGAACATTTATGCTTGAAAATTAATTAAATCTATGGATTAAGTATATGTTGTGTGATATACTTGTTCTGAACATAATGGATGACATAAGATTGTCTATATGTCTATATTATTACTAGTTCTATTGTCTCTACACATATTTGATGAGAACTATGGTATGGAATAAATTGATAAGGAATATGGTGAGATTGAATTAACATGAATCTGTTACTTTTAAGGAGCCCTATTTAGATTAAATGTTGGATGATGAGATGATGTCTCAGGATGATAGACCACTGTTGATAATTCAGATGAAATAATGTGTAACTTGGAAAGAAAGATGAATATTGTAAATTATAGATTGTTTTACATCTTGATATAGTACTTGTATTTTAACCCTAATTTGCTTTAATTCATTTTCGCTGTGTGAGAATATGTACATTTGATAAATGATGATATGAAATATCCTTAAGATGAGTAAAAAGGAAATAACAAGTGAAATTATGACATATCTAATTAGGTGGCCTATACACTGTGAGTTTCCCCATAGTGCCACATTGGGGAAATGAAATGGATTTCCTTGTAGTAATAAATTAACTATGAAAATGATTTTTGGAGTGTGGATCTGGACCTTTAAGGTTACACCACCAGGATTTAGGGATGAGTCATCTTGTGTCATTCTAACAATAAATCCTCTTTTGTGAAAGTCTATGTCCATAAAGAATAGACTATGAATAAGTTTAAAGTGTAAAACATGTGAAATATGATGATAAGTGATATTTTGACATGTTGTTATGTTTGTTCCTATCTCATGTACCCAAGATGAGGACATGAGCCTCTTTAGGTAACCCCATGGTGGACCAGGGTCTATTTTTGATGTCTTAGGGTGGTCGTCTAAATCCTATTATAGTGACGATGAGTCATTGACATGAGAATAAGTCGTGGAGATTTCTACTTGATCAGGTACAAACCAAATATATTCTAGGAAAATGAGTAAAAGATAACAAGCCATGTAGAATATGAATTGAATGTTTTTTATATGTCTTGTATTGCTAGATGATACATATGATATTACTCATTTTTTTATGAAGATAATATGTTTCATTATTTCTATTTTCTTGGTTTGAAATCTAATTTTAAATGCTGACAAGTACTTGATGTTGGGATTTAATATCCAATTTGAATTACTTGGGTTTACTTTTTATTTGAATAGCCATGTTTGGTAAAAATGTATTATGTGCACTTTAGCTTTAGGAGTAAAGGATGTGTTCCTGGTCTGACTTGTGGGGTCTCACAAAAATGATTTTATTGTTATGTCTTGATTCTAATACATCTTGACATGTTACTCTTACAATGGAATTGCCATTCTGAAGTAAGTAATATCTAATTATTTATCTATAAACGTGCTATTATAGATGTCATAAAATTGGAATTGGCCAAAGAGAATACCTTATTCAATTAATTTGATTATTTTTTGTAAACTAATTTTAACTAAAAGCTAGAACTATGTGTTAGACTTTTCAATATCTGCATGTTTCTTCTAAGTTCATTATACTTAATCTAACAATATCCTTGTACTCCTCTTGAGTAGGAGATATGCACTCATTAGGGATCTATATGAGTCTCATAAGGTTGTTTCAAATGTTTTTTAGTTAAAATGTAATCTAACAGAGAGGTTACAAAAAATAATGTGTAGATTGAATAATATAGATTAGAATGTCCCTATACTCTCTCTTTCTGGGATGGGTAGTATCCTGAGTTTGATGTTTCATGTATATGTAACTGATGTAAATTGAATTACATATGAGTGGGAAGATTATGAATCTGGTATATGGAGTTTAATACAATTTTAAATATCTTAACATGGTGTCCTTGATGTGACATTGTCTTATAATGTTTTATAAGAAAGAAAATCAAAAATTTATTTGTGATTTTCATTTACTATTTTAATTATGGTTGTCAATAATGATGTGCTTTGCTTCTTAATTTGGGTTTAAGTTTAGGGTTTCTCTCTAATGGTTGGAATTTATGCTAATCAAAAGAGAGGTTCCAACAATTTGGTATCAAATTCTAGGTTTGATGAGTCTTTAGAGATAATAGGATCTAGGGCTAAATGATAATATGGATGTCGAATATAACTTGAATGATATTCAAACTAAATGAATCTAGTTTTTGACTACTCTGGTCAAGCATCTGAGTATTTGGATAAGCCTGTATGTAACTAATGAATGTACTTTTTCTAAATGCTTGAGCAAGCATCTAGATAAGGACTGCTTGGGAGTATAACAACATGAATCATGATAATAAATAGGATAAAATGGAGAAAGAGAATGTTACAGATCCGTTTATCACCCGAAGTATACACTCCTAATGGATACATAGCTAAAGGTGATCGGACTTGGGTGTCCATCCCTAGAATGGAACATACTTTCACACAAGAACTATATATGAAAAGGAAATAACAAAACAAAGAAATAACATGAAAAAACATGGATACAAGAGATATGTACCCATATCTATATCAAGAGTACTTATTGGTGTTTCATTTTGGATATTAGAGTCTAGAATGCAATAGATCTTCATCTGGAAACAAAAAAACTGATAAAGAAGATATTTTAATGCTAAAGCATTAAGTAGACTATGAAAGAGCAATTAAACATATTTTAAGAGTAATATAAAAGCTTCTTGGCTACAAACATCATAATAAGTAAGAAGTAGAAACAAAGTGAGAAATACTTAACGATATTATTTTATACAAATGGTGTTTTAAGTTTATTTACATTACACTTAACAATATATTATGTCCATTGACCAACTTCCCCTTGGAAGGGTCTGTAAGGGTGCTTAAGATTAGCCTTTTATATGTGAGGGATCTCAAGACCAAAGTCACTGAGCTAACCCTATTTTCAACATGCAATGTGTCCTTACCCTGAGGATATAGGATGATACACAAGGTTTGTAAAATGGATAGGTTCACTTATGTTTGAGTCTTTTTCAACATATTTCAAGAAAATTTATGTACTATTCATAGGGAATAAATATCTCAAACATTAACAGAAGTAATAAAAAAATTCTCCACACATACCCTACTCGAGGATCTCATCGACAACGACGTATTCGGAAGGAGGGTGCAGGAATATACCATGTCCCAGAGAAAGTTAAGTGGTGTCCCTTCTCTCGGTGAAGTGTGTCACTCCTAGTGTGCATAGACGCTCATCATCTGTCCTCCGAATACAGAAAACTCAACGTCTGTGTCTCTACTTTGTCCAAACAGATGGAGTGGAACTCCACGTTACGCTTTGTGAGCCATCTAAAGGAGTAGTCTTCTACTTGATGATGTGCTAGCATCAGTTGCTCTCCTTCTCTCTCACTTAGGAACAATGACAACTAGGGTTCACGTACACGAGCATGCATCAGAGCGTGTATCCGAATATAGTTATCATGCCCCTATAAATAGCAGAAGAAAGGAAGCAGGGTTTCCCAAAAACCCTTGGGAAACAAAAGGCTGAGGGTTCATTAAAATGAGTCGCTTGTGGATAATTAAAAGAATATTCTAGAATTATTTAATTAACTAATTAATCACATTAATTGATTAACTAATTTTATTACCCATCTCTAGTTAACCACTTTCAATCAGCCAGCCGACTTAACAATGGAATCTAATTAATCAGCTTAAACACTTTAACCAACTAACTTAGATTATATTCCAATATTATAGTAGATTACCTAAATGTTTAAGTAATCATTTTGATTTGGAAAAGTTCCAATGACGTCAACAATTATACTCCTATTCCAATCACATCCTATGTGTCAGACCCGGTAGGCTCCACATTACATTGGCAGTGATATATATAATCGTATTATGATTTCAGAAGAAATTATCGGTATCTAGCAAGACTTCTTTTTGCACCCAAGTAATTGTAGAAGTTGGAGAACAACTTAACCTACCATCTGTGTCTGCTGTTATAGTGAATGTATAGTTCCTTTTTCTCTAGTATCCGGATTGAAATTGAGGCATGGAATCATCATCCTCTTCAATATTCAATCCATGATCCTTAAACTAGAGTAGACTGTGTGAGATAAGTGTAAGCTCAATATCACATATTAACTCACATCATCATGGCCATGTATTCCTTAGTCTCTCTTAACAAGTAGACAGTATATCAAACTCATGTAGGAGGGATAAATCCCATCTACATCACTCACAGTCATCCTCATGTGTCATAGTGCACCCGAGCACCACCTTTATTGCAACCCTTACTCAAGATCATAGTGGATGATGTCAAAGCATATCGAATGACATGTGATGAGTGTATTCAGTTCAAGTCTAACAACCACAATCACCTCCATCACTATGAAATATGACTCAGACTACCACTCATGGTTCCATGAGTCACTCTCAAGGTGGGTCAGTCTGATACACTGTTCTCTAACAAGTATCTTTGTGCTTGATTTGATATCATATATCATGACTAATGAGATTTGTTGTTCAACCAACTCACATTCTAGTCTCAAGTGTTATTGTTGTCTATTATCCTTCAACAATAACATCTGACTAGGGACATAGAAAGAATGCATATACTCTTGACATATGTATGATCTCATCGTTCATGTCCTCAACCCAAAAACATACATCATTGAGTAATATAGTTCTTTAGACATTTATTATGTTACATCACTGTCTCATAACTAAATAATAGAATAAATTGGAAGATTGTCTTTATTATTGATCAAATTGTTTACAATATATGCCATTCAATCATCATATGATTGGCTCTCTGGTCATACATACCAAAAAAAATAATTATCTATCCAAGCATTCATACGAGCTTACATACAAAGAAGTCAATATCATATTAGGGTTAAGAGATTAAGCATACCTAGCGATTACAGTACAAGCTATTAATCATGAGTGAGATTCCTATAGAAGGGCCAACCCAACATGGACCTAACATTTAAAAAGATATAACATGGAGCCTTCGATCAATATGATCTAGCTAAGATAAACATCATATGAGTCATGTGGATGCTCCCCTAGTCCTAGTTTCAATTAGTTAAAACATAGTTCCAAACTTCAAAAATACAATCCATTATTCAACATAGTCTAAGGATCAACAGTAAGATCTAGGTATAGGTGAACCATCCACACTGTGAGTAATACTAGATAAAGATGAAGTCTGATTTAGGAGTAAGGGAGGCATGACATTTCGACTATTATCATGGTCCATTCATGCAAGATTGTAATTATCCATATTTGATTCATTTCATGCAATAGAGTCATATTTCCAAGTCATAGAAGTATTAAGTAGAACAAGTTAGTATGTAGAGTTATATCATGATGATTATACTGATTTGAAGTCATAGGGTATCATAGATCATTATTAGAGCAAGATTCATGCAATACTAGATATCTAGTTATCAACATTCACATAAGGTCACAATTCAGATAAAGATTGGGGCATTAAGTCACATTAGGTTACAAGATAGTTTGAAATATAATTAGGGGTAAAAAGCATGTAATATTATTGATTTTGGGTCCACATGATCATTTTGGGTAACATTAGATCAACATTTTGTATAACGTTAAAGATTCATCATCAAAGTGTATATTGATGTGACCTCTTCATTACATAGGTCATATACTCACACTTAGACACAAAAAGGTGATTATATTTGATTTGATGATTCATTATACAACAAAGTTATTGATGTTTATTCTTCATATGCATTCGAGCATCAATAGACCATGGTTAAGCATAAGATCAAAGATCTTAGAATAAGGGTTCTTTTTAAGCAACATTTGAGCCATAAGATCACAATTTAGGATATAGTAAGGTCTGGGTAGAAATGAATTCATCATACATAATATGTTACTGATCAGGGTGATAAACATCAAGTGTGGTCATGTTTCATCATGGTTTAGCATTAAGGATGCAACAAGTATATTAAAAGGATCACACAAGAGTGTTTTAGGCAAAGTAGAAGAAGTACAAGCGAAATCAGACCATGGAATCATTTTTATTGGATAGGGATCATTTTTTTTATCAAAATACATATAATACATACCATTTTTAGACAAGGGAATGGTTACTTTAGAATTTTATAAGTTTTTCCTCGTGGGGATACATTTGAGACATTGATCAGGTTTTTGAGGGTCAAGATTTGACCACATTTCTTAGGAAGGGCTGAACCAGGCCTGGCTTCGGGCTTGGTGGGCCTCATGATAGATTAGGCCCCAAGGGTTGGCCCACACCATGTACGCGAGAGACTGTGTAATGGGGCTAGTGGAGTGCAGTTGCAGGATGATGCTCACTCTAGTCCACCGATTGGGTCACGATCTGTGGTTGGATTTGCCATAGCCTCCCCTCATTTTTTCCATATGTTCCCATGTCAGTGCCTTGGTGGATGACCTGTCAGTGCATGCAAGCCGCGTGGGGGGTAGATGGTCATGACATGACCCAAAAGAGGGTCGGTCACCTTCACCCTCCACTACGAGCTTGATGGTGGGTTTTATAATGGGTAAGGAGCCATGGAGATGAAAGCCCTAATCCAACCATGGTGGCGGAGCCACCATGGATTCTAGTGAGGTAAAGGAAGAATGAGTTGGGGAGGGAGGTACAATGCATGGAAATGCACAAACAACGGTGCAAAAGAAAGGGAAAGAAGAAAGCAAAAAAATGGAAATGAAATGGCATGTTTTATAGGTGTGAAAGGGGTCTACATGTGGAGGAGCTTTTTTTCCATTGAACTACTTCCATCCATTGGAGCAAGTAGGGAAGATGACATCATAGATGTCAGATTTTAACTTGATCCATGGCCATCTGATCCAAGGGCCATGATTGATCGGTGGAAAACAAAGAGGATCATTGATGTAGGCAATCTAAGGATAGTAAATGAAACATTTTGATTTGTTGAGAGGTGCTCTTAGGGATTCATGATGTGGCATATTCATATATCAAAACTAAAGTTTTGAATCATGTTACTTGAGAAATCTTGTAAAAATCATATCTCCCAAACCTGAAGTCCAATTCATACAAAATTTTCAGCATCAGTTGAAATTTTGAATCCTTTATGATAATTTTTGGTCCACTCAATTTTAGAAATTCACTTTCAAAGTGTAATTTTGCACTCCACTATAGTAAATTGAGCATATTCTGACATTTATTAAATTTCATTCCATCAATTGAGTATAATGTGACTCTGAGTCATGTAATTGAGGGTATGGAGATTATTAAACATAATAGAGAATCTAATGAGTCAAAATATTAATTTAAGGAGGGCAAAAAAATCTAGGTTATCACATCTTCCCCACCTAAAAGGGAATTTTGTCCCCAAATTTAAATCAAGTTGTAACGCCTGAGCCCACTGTCGAAGGCTCTGGTAGAGTTTTAGGAATGATGACTATCCCCACAGACCACCACTAGCCTTAACTGCGCACTTTGTCCTCACTCACGCGCATGCCAGGATCAACTTCCCGATAGGTCACCCATCCCAGTACTACTCCAAGCTGAGCACACTTAACTATGGAGTTCTTTAGAGATGGGCTCTCGGAAAAAGAGGTGCACCTTGGTGATATGGGTAGTCCAATCATTCCTTTTAAGATCATGTTATCTAAGGCCTCAAATATTGGGATGTTACAATCTCCCCCACTTAGACTCTTGACGTCCTCGCCAAGGCTCAACTATAAGGCCTCATAATCTCTTCCCCATTTCAGTGCAGACCCACAATGGCACATGGACACCCAACTCCCGATCACAGAATACCAGCGCAAGGGTGGCTACGTCAACCATAGACAACCCTTTCCTACATGCACTAGTACATAACATGACTTTAGTGTCGGGTTTTTAAGGCCTTTAGTGTCGGTTCTAAAGAGACACCTATGTGGGCGCCGCTAAAAGCCCAACCGTTACGTGTCGGTTCTCAAACCGACGCCAAAACCCTTCGTGCACCACCAAAAACGCACCAGTAGGGGGTATAGGCATTAGTTATTATGATCGAAATCGACGCCACATACCTTCGCGCCACAGAAAGGGCACCATCTGGGGCACTATCGGTGTCGGTTTCTTAGTGACAACCGATGCCATCTCACCCGCTGCCACGGCCGTGCTAACCAGCACGACCGTGTTGTCTGGCCACTAGGGAAATCGACGTCGGTGACTAGTAGGGAAACTGACACTGTTATCCTATGTCGTCGGTTGTTTGGTCTGCTGCCACGGCCGTGCTAGCCAGCACGGCCGTGGTGTCTAGCCTCATTAGGGAAATTGACGTCGGTTACTAGTATGGAAACCGACATTGTAACCTTATATCGTCGGTTTTGTTCAAATAACCGACGCCGATGTTTTTTTTCTTTTTCTGTCAGTCTGCAAACCTGCTATGGTTGGTCACAGGATGAGAAACCTGCAGTTCAGTTATGAACTGCAGGTTTTACGACATCCATTGATATCAGCCAACAATAGGCCATAAACCTACAAACATTTTATCTCTTTTCACATTCAGACACATGTAGAAACATTCATGTATTGATGATTTTCACACACAATTCATAAAAATTCATTCACATTGTCATCATTGTCAACAAAATCATATATTCAAGCCTTCTTCATATAGAAGCCACAACGAAGGGAAGCATGATACAGATACAATACATAAACTGTAGCACGCACAAGTGTTTTAGATTCATATAACAACATGACAGACTAACACATATATAATTCATAATAACAGCAGTGTTGAATTTACATACAACACTAATAGCTTAGTACATATATATAGTGGGACTAAGGTGGTGATCCCACCTGCTAAAATAGGTTACCGACAACTACATGTTACGACTGGGAGGTCGTGATTCAGCAACCGTATGCATTAGTAGGAGGACAAATAGATTTCACCACGAGTTAACATTGAAGAAGGTCTACTAACCTACACTGAGCTAAATAAGTTTATCAGTACTAGCTTAAGGCACAAGTACCGTTCGTCGGGACAATGAAGGTCGTGGAAGCTTAGTGGCCACTACACGTTCAACTGGTTCCTCACTGTATTTAGACGAATTTGAACTGACAGGGGCCTCATAATCAGATTCGTCATAGATGATATCCTCCGCCGTGCGCTCATACCACAGTAGATGATCGGGGGTCTCGCAGTTGATGTTGGTTATCCAAACGTTGATGGTATTATGGCCAACTGGACGGAGAAAAAGTCTTTTGCTACGGCCCGCATGCATCTTTCCAATCCAATCATGCCAACTGGATTTTGATACAAGATTTCCCGCCAAATCATATTCAACCTCGATAACATGTGAATAATTGCCAAAATTTAGGGTCACTTCACCAGGCCTGTAGTGTCTTCCTTTTAGAAAATGCCAATGTTTGGGTATGGCCAATTGGTTTAAGGAACAATCATCTAGGATGATGTCCAATTATTCTTCAATAGGGAACGTTAACATTGACATAGAGGCCCAGTTCATAGTGACTGTTGTGGGTGGACAGAGACTGTATAATATTAGTATTAACAAAGTGTACGTAAGTACATATAATGATGTTATATATTTTTAGAAAAAGTGTAAGTACATATAATGATGTTATAAATTTTCAGACTAGTATTTTATATAATTTGATGTATCTTGGTATTTCATAAAATGAGGTGACACTTATCATCTATTTGTTTAATCAACACTCATATTTAGTTTTATGAGTACATGACACTATGATTGAAATACTTTTTAAAAGGATAAAAGAACATACTTATAATAAGGACCCAGGCACATTCTAATCATTTTGAAGTGAATCAAAAAATGAACAGGAGCCTAGCTCCTATCCGCTAGTAACATCAAAAAAGTCAAACCTAAAACTGAAAATGCACACTACAAATTTTAGCACGATCGAGTATGAATGCAAAACAATACTGAACTGAATTAGGATCAATCATAGGGATTGGTTAACTAAATTATCATTGACATCTACTTGTTTAAAAAATAGGTTAAGCCAAGGTCAACACACATCAACAACACACATTAAAAAATAGGTTAAGCCAAGGATGAATTGAGGATGCAAACCTAGTCAATTGGAGGCTTTACCTCTAGCAGTGGTAGTGGTGACGATAATGGCAAGCTCTGGTTCCGGCTGCTGTTGGCGCTGGCTACTGGCGCTGTCTCTGGTTCCGGCTACTGATGTTGGCGCTGGCTACTTCTAGCACCAGCGAGAGGAGGACCAGCTGGAGGAGAGGACCAACGGCGGTGGCGGCTCCATGAATGACGAGCTCCACGGAGGCGGCGAGCTCCACGAACGCCGGCGAGCTCCACAAATGGCAAGCTCCACAGTGGCACTTCACGGCGGCGGCAAGGAGATCGACACTTCGCGGCGGCACTTCACGGCGGCTCTTCATGGCGTCGGCAAGCAAGGATATCGGCGGCGGCGAGCAAGGAGAACGCCAGAATCGCCAGACCCTAATAGCCGATTGCAATCACAGAGAGAAAGGGGAAGAGTCGGGCTCGCTCGCACGATATTAAGTTAACATTCGGTGTCGATTATTCAAAAAACTGACACATAAAACTAACAGTGTCAGTTAACAACACTAACCGACACCTGTTCCAAATGATAATCGTTGATTTTAACTAGAACAAAACCGGCGTCTATATACATACGCCGATTAAAAAATTGGTTCTCGATTAGTGACCATCGTCGTCGGTTGTTTTTGACAATCTGACGCTCAAAGGGTGTGAAAAATTTCCCGCAAAGAGCACGGGAAAACCCATACGTGTCGGTCATAGTTGTAAAACTGATGATCAAAATGTGCCCAATTTTTTTTCGTGAATAACCTTTCGTCGTCGGTTTTTTAATTAATGACTGACGCCATATGTTAAATTTTTGGAGGTAATTTTTTTCGCTGGAAATTTTAGATTTGGCGGTTAATTTTCGGCATCGGTTTGTTATTAAGTAACTGACACCGAATAAAAGTGATACCCGTGTCTGGTCACCCTTCAGAGATTGATGCCGGCTTATTTTATACACCGACGATGTATGGTTTAGGTGTCGGTGTATTAGTAGAACCGACACCTGTAAAAGTGACGTTATAAGACATTTCTGTAGTAGTGATGCCTGGACCGCACGGCTCAAGACGGGCATGTCACATGCCCATGTGGGCCCCACCTACTGGAGGGGTTATGCTCTGATACAATTTGTAACGCTCGGGCCCACTGCCCAAGGCTCTAGTAGAGTTTCAGGAATGACGATTGTCCCCACAGACCATCACTAGCCTTAATTGTGTGCTTTGTCCTCACTCACGCACATGTTAGGATCAACTTCTCGACAGGTCACTCATCCCAGTACTACTCCAAGCTGAGCATGCTTAACTATGGAGTTCTTTAGAGATGGGCTCCCGGAAAAGGAGGTGCACCTTGGTGATATGGGTAGTCCAATCATTCCTTTTAAGATCATGTTATCCGAGGCCTCGAATCCTGGTATGTTACACAAGTCATTAATCAAGATTGAGTTTTCCTATTCAAATCAAAATAGTCATGGTATTCTTGTAGGGTATCATCACCACTTACAATGATACTTGCATTCCAATATTGAGTGATCGAGCATCATATTTGACACATTGTCACATAGATCATCACATTGGAAGTTTAATCACATGAGTCACAATTTGGGAGAGATCATCCTATAGATTACAAATTTGGAGAGATCATCCCCTATATTTTTTGTCAAACAAATAGAGTTCAAGAGTAAGCCATGACTTTCATTCCCAACACTTAGGGCTCTAGCTTCTACATTGTCCTAGGTGGGTTATACATTCATGTTCGAGATTCATATTTCAACAATTCGAGACAAACATCATATTTCAACATCGTGATTTCATGCTCAAAATCAATGGAATCTCCCACCCTAATCCACATGGATCTCACCTCTAACTCCTTAATCAAGTGAATAAGCATAATCATTATTTAAATTTTGAGATTTGGGAACATGAAAGTCAGCAGTCATATATGAAGTGTGATCTCAAGATCCAAATAGAGTGATTATAGGAGACAAATCAATGTCAAGATCAATAATAATGAGTCAAGATTCCATACACCAATTTTGAGAGTTGAGTCTGGGCATCAAAGTCATTGGTTCACAATTTTATAAGATTGTGTTTAGGTTCCTATTTAGATATTACGGGTGATCATATATCCATATACTTAATTCGAGAAAAAATTCAAGTGACATTTTTTGGTATCAACATCAATTTTATTGTCATGATATTCATCATTGATGAATGATATAAACCTAGGTATTTCTAGGAACTTAACCACTAGCTATAGTCAATATCATCATATTCCAAGATCATCAACAAATCATGATAATATTGAGTAGAAATATCATCATGGATTTGACCGATTAGAGACTTAGGTCAAGAAATCAGAATAACATGGAAGGTGTTATATTTCCAATCTCTAAATAATAAATGAGATGAAAATTTAGAGGTAGTCATAATAGGGATGTTACATAGGTTAGGGAATTCATAAGTCACCCATTACCTTAATGCAACACATTAGTCTACTTTAGTCATGAACCATCAAGCATATCCAAAATGGGCGAGTATCAACTATCAAATCATATTTCACAAAATCACGAGTCAAACATCAGGATCATTAATAGGGAAACCATATTTCAAGATTTTGTGAGGTCGAGGTCATAATTACATTCCCTTCCTTTCATGGTCAAGGTAAGGGTAATATTTGGAGATAGAGAAGTCAAATTGAGAACTCAAGAGTATGAGAATAATAGGGTGAGATTAATATCCATTTTCATCATTAGGGAAATGCCTCTTATATCAAAGACTCCCCATCTAGACCTAAATGTATGTGGCATGATACATGTCAATAGGATGTTTTTTGCTTGGATATGTTTGAGTTTTGATCAAAATAGGGACAACATAGGTTTAATCAATAGGGGACCTTATCAAACATGGGGTATAGAACATAAGTTCCACCTTATATCACCATCATAAGGGATTGACCTCAAACATCAAAAGTAGTTATATCCACTTGGTAACATTGAGTTTACATGAGTACAACACTTTCAAGAGTAGTTAATAACATCAGACAAATTCTATTTACATTCTATATTTGTACCCTTGTTTATAGAACTTGTTTCAATTTACGATCAGATCCTGCAATTATCATCTTAATCATCTTCCATTGTTTCAAATAAAAAAATTTCCCATACATAAGATACACATAATCAAGAAATCATGTGATTAATAGTCATGAGAGAAAAATCACATGAGGAGGTGAGAAGACTAACTATTCATCATTTATTTGGGTGTCTTAGGTAGTCCTTAAAGAAGAAATGAGATGCTAGATGACTCTCCAAGCTTTAGAGGAAGATGTGTTATAACTAACGCATATATAAAGGCATGTGTGTATGGCTCTGATACAATTTGTCACAGATCTATTTATTACTCTATGTCCACACTCCTAATGGCTACATAGCCAAAGGAAAGTGGACTTGGGTGTCCATCCCTATAATGACACATAGTTTCACACAAGAAATATATCAAAAGGCAGTAATAAAACTAAAGAGATAACAGGAAAAAATATGGAGATAAGAGATATGCGCCAATTTCTATAACAATAGTACCCATTGGTGTTTCATTTTAGATTTTAGAGTCTTGAGTGTAGTATATCTTCATCTGGAAACTAAAAATCTGATAAACAAAACATATTAATGCTAAAGCATTAAGTACGCTATGAAAGAGAAAGCAAACAAAGTTTAAGAGTAAAATAAAAGTTTCTTTGCCATCAACATCATAATAAGAAAGAAGTGGAAACAAAGATAGAAACACTTAGCAACATTTCTTTATACAAAGTGTGTTTTAAGTGTATTTCCATTATACTTAACAACGTATTATGGCCATTGACCAGCTTCCCATTAGAAGGGTCAGTAAGGGTGCTCAATATTAGCTAACCATTTCATACATGAGGGACCTCAAAACCAAAGTCATTGAGCTAACACTATTTTCAACATGATTTGTTCCCTTACCCTGAGAATATAGGAAGGTACATAAGGTTTGTATAATGGACAAGTTCAATTATGTTCGAGATTTGTTTAACATATTTCAAGATAAACAAATGTACTAATCATAGGGAACAAGTAGCTCAAACAAGTAATTATCTAGCCAAGTATTTATACAAGCATACATACAAACAAGCAAATATTATAGTAGGGTCAAGAGATTAAGCATACCTTATGAGTGAACTACAAGCGATAAATCATGAGTGAGATTCCTAGTGAAGGCCCAAGCCAATATGGAACTAAGATGTGTAAAGATATAACATAGAGTCTTATATCAATAGGATCTAGAAAAGATAAACATCATATGAGCCATGTGGATGTTCCACTAGTCCTAGGCTTGTATTAGTTCAAACATAGTTCCAAACTTCCAAACATGCATGTCATTATTCAACATAGTCCAAGGATTAACATTAAGCTCTAGGTCTAGGTGAACCATCCACATTGTGAGTAATAATAGATAAAGATAAAGTATCATTTAGGAGTGAGGGTAGAATGATATTTAGACTATTACCATGGTCCGTTCATGCAAGATCATAAGTAGTCATATTAGATTCATTTCATGCATTAGAGCCATATTTCCAAGTCATAGAAGCATTAAGTAGAACAAGTTAGGATGTAGAGCTATATCATGATGATTATACTGATTTGAAGTCATAGGGTATCATAGATCATTATTGGAGCAAGATTCATGCAAGACTATAGATCTAGTTATCAACATGCACATAAGGTCATAATTTAAATCATGGGCATTAAGTCATATTAGGCTACAAGAAAGTTCATCATAGAATTAAGGGTACAAAGAATGTAATATTACTAATTTTGAGTAACATTAGATCAACATTTTGTATAACGTCCAAGATTTATCATAAAAGTGTGCATTAAGGTCACCTCTTTGTTACATAGGTCATAAACTCAAACTTAGACACCAACGAGTGATTAAATTTGATTTTGATGATTCATTAGATAGCAAAGTTACTGATATAATTTCTTCATAAACATTTGAGCATCAACAGGTCATGGTTAATCATACGATTAAAGATCTTAGCATAAAGGTTCTTCTTAAGCAACATTTGAGAGATACGATCACAATTTAGGATATAGTAGAGGTCAAGGTAGAAAAAATTCATCATACATCATATGTTATAGATCAAGGTGATAAACATCAAGTGTGGTCATGTTACATCATGGTTTATCATTAAGGATGCAACAAGTATATTAAAAGGATCATAAGAGAGTGATTAGGCAAAGTAGGAGAACTATAAGAAGAATTAGACCATGGAATCATTTTTATTGGATAGGGCTCATTTTTCTTATGAAAATACATGTATTACATGCCATTTTTAGACATGGGAATGATTACTTTAGAATTTAATAAGTTGTACCTTGTGGGGATACATATGAGCCATTGATTAGGCTTTTGAGGTTCAAGATTAGACCACATTTCTAGGGAGGGGCCGAACTAGGTCTAGCTTCATGCTTGGTGGGCCTCATGGCAGATTAGGCCCAAAGGGTCAGCCCATGCCATAGAGGTGAGAGGTTGCATCATGGGCTAGTGGAGTGCGGTTGTGGGCCATTGCTCACCTTAGTCCACCTGACCCGGCTGCGATCTATGGTTGGTGACTGCCTTGGCCTCCCCTCATCATTACCATTTGTTCTCATGTTATCTCCTTGGTGGATGACTTTCTGGAGTGAGAAAGTCAGGGGGAGGGGCTAGATGGTTATGATGCACCCCAAAAGTGGGTTGGTTGCCTTTGTCCTCCATTACAAGCTTGATGGTGGGTTTTGTGGTGGGTGAGGATCCATGGAAATGAAAGCCCCAATCCAACCATGGTGGTGAATGCCACCATGCATTCTGGTGAGGTAGAGGAAGAAGAAGAACTTACAGAGGGAGCTACAGTGCATGAAAATGCACAAATAAGAGTGCTAAAGAAAGGGGAAAAAGAAAGAGGAGGAACGGAAGTGAATGGGGATGTTTTATAGGTGTGAAAAGGGGTCTACATATGGTGGAGATTTTGCTCCAGCCACCTACTCCCATCCATGAGACCAGGCAAGGAAGATGACACCATGGTCATCAGATTTTATCTTAATCCATGGCCATCTGATCAAAGGGCCATGATAGATTGAGGGAAAATAAAGAGAATCATTGACATCAAAAATCTAAGGCTAGTAAAGGAAACATTTTTATTGTTCGAGATGTGCTGTCAAGGATTGATGATGTTGATATCTTAATATATCAAAACCAAAATTTTTAATCGTGTTACTTCAATCTTGTAAAGTCATATATCCCCTAATGTAAGTCCAATTTGTATGAAATGTTCTCCATCAGTTCACAAATTTATTCTACTTATTATATTGAAATTTTGAATCCTATATGATAATGTTTAGTACACTCAAATTTATAAATTAATTTTTAAAGTGTAATTTTGCACTCCACTTTAGTAAATTAAGCATATTGTGACATTTATTCAATTGCATTCCATCAATTGAGTATAATGTGACTCCAAGTCATGTAATTAAGGGTGAGGGAGGTTGTTAAACATAATAGAGAATCTAATTAGTCAAGTTATTAATTAAAATAGGAAAAAAAAATCTAGGTTATCATAGAGAAAGTATTATATAATTGAAAATGGAACCCAAGATAAGTTGAAAATTTCATGAGAAATCTAAATGAAACTAATTGACTATGAAGATAATTACAACAAATTTGAATATGAGTACCAATTTGAAATTTGTAAGAAGAAGTAAAAAAATAAGAACCAAGAATGATGTCTACTAAATAATCTTCTTTATAAAGAATATTGATGGGTGTGGATATTAATACCGAATGAACCATAAATATTGATAAATGGGATACATAACTAAAATAAAAAAGAATATAATGATGATGTGAATCATGCATTGACAATCATTTATTACCAAGATTTGTGAAATAATTGTTCACAATTCTGAAAGAGATATATGATGATGATAAGGGATAAAATATTTGTCTAGTGCTAGTAAACTTAGAATTCAATGTAAAAGATCCAAGAAGCAAGAAAATAATGTAATATGAAAGAATAATATAATAAAAATTATTAGTATATATGATTTATGCATTATCGTGTGTTGTGTGTTTTGTTATGTGTTATCATGTGTTGTGTGTTGTGTTGTGTGATATAGACTTGTCTTTTTCTTTAGCCTTTTCTTTATCCCATATTTCCTGGTTCTATATCTCCCTTCCACTCTTGTCCTATAAAAGAGAGTGCATCATAAAAATTTGAGCACAACAAATAAAGGCTTTTCCCATTCTATAAGGTATCAGATGAGTTCAATCCTCCCTAAACCATCCCCACCGTCCCTGCTATTGGTATAGTATGCCCAGAGAGCCAATCATAAGATGATTGTAATGAGGCATATGATACTTGATTTGATAAAGATAAAGGTAATTTCGTCTATTATGTTTTTCTCACTCATGAGATAATGGCACATACATGATAGATGTATAAAGAATGATGTGACTCGATGACATATGTCTTCAGGTTGAGGACCTGAACAATGAGACCATATGTATGATAAGAGTACATGCATTCTTGTTATGTCCCTAGTCAGATATCACTATGGAAGAAAAATAGACAATAGTAATACATAAGACTAGAGTGTGTGTTGACTGATGACAGAGTCTCATTAGTCATGATATATGATATCAAGTCAAGCACACAGATATATGTTAGAGAACAATATATCAGACAGACCTAGTGTGAGAGTGATACATGGATACCATGGAATGGTAGTCACAATCGTCTATCATAGTGATAGTGGTGATAGTGGTTCTTAGACCAAAAAGCATAGTGATAGTGGTGATAGTGGTTCTTAGACCAAAAATCACTGCACTCATCACATGTCATTGGGTACACTTTGACATCATCAAACACATTCTTGAAACATGAGTGTTATAAAAGTGATGGTTGGGTGACTTTGACACATGGGGATAGACTGTGAGTGATAGAGATGGGATTTGTCCCTCCTACAAGGAGTATGATATACAGGTTCCCTTGATAAGTGAGACTGAGAATTGTATGGCCATACTCATGTGATTAAATATATGATATGTGAATTCACATGCATCTTAGACAGTCTTCTCTAGGTCAAGGAACATGGATTGAATGTTGAATAGGATGACGTTCCATGCCTCGAGTTCAAATTGGATGTCAGTGACAAAGGAACTATACGATCACCGTAACACTAATCATAGATTGTAGGTTGAAGTTGTTCTCCAACTTTCTGAGTTACTTGGGTAGAAATGATGAGTTACTAGATTTTTCTCATTGCTTGTGATGTCATAAGATGTTATGAACATTCATTGCCAATGTAAATTGGAACCTGCTGGGTCACACACATAGGATACCCCTGGAAGAGGATATTGTCCATGAATGATGTATAGATTGAGACTAAAGGTGTTTAGGTACTCAACTAAATATACAATTGACTGACTAGTCTCATAACTATCAATTTCAAATGTTGAACTAGCTAGTTAGAGTGTCAGGTTGATTGGAGACTACATTGGCAATGCTAGGGCTGCCAACTCACCAGTTCACCCCTGTGAGCTGATCGGATGGTGTGAACCAACCGAATGATTCACTTGGTGAATAGGATGGTTCACAGTCCTAGTAATTGAGGAAATAAGGATTTTCCCAATTGGAAGAAAAACTCTCATTTTTCTCTTGTTCAATTCGATTGGAATAAGGATTAATCTTTGCTTTAATTGGAAATGATTGAAGAAAGTCAATTGCAGGAAGTATGGGAAGTGAAATGAGCACACTCCCAACTAACCAATCAATTTGCCTGCCATAGTACAAACTATTCATGGAATTTCTGGATCCTTCTACTCCTGAACAGACTGGGAACCCTGATCCTACCCTCTTCTATAAATAGAGGGGTACTGGGGGCTTCACAAAACACACAACTTAGAACATCAGTTGCTTTGAAAAGTTGTTGTCCTCTCTTGTTCTAGTAACCGATAGAGCCCAAGCAAATGCTACCTGACTAGGGAGGAACAAGAAGGAAAAACAACTATAGAAAAGTAGTCTGAGTTCGGGAGAGCAGGTTGGTGTTAGTATGCCAACATGAGGGTCATCTCCTTTCGGCCAGTTCTTATAGAATGACAGGAGTTCCATGTGGTTTGTGTGGACTACTTGTAGAGGAAGGAGGTGTCTACCACTCAGGAGGACACGTCAGCCGCAGTCTGGTATGGAGGGAAGAATCCATGGCAAAGACTAGGAGCTACATAGACATTGTCCAAGACATGGCTTTGAAGACCACACATGGCTATGAGGTATTGTCACTAGGCAAGCCCCAGGACTAGGTATACCTCTCTAAATCCATCCTTCCCTTTACATAGTCATTGATGCAATCTCCTATTATGGGTTAATGGCCAGTAAAATTTTGTTTCCACAGCCTACTATGAGGCCATAAAACCCAATTGTGGTGTCAGAGCCACGTCAACGTACTGTGTTTTGGGATAAATTGATATGATCAGATTTTGGTTTTATCATCATTTACTTATTGCATATGATGCAAATATTTAAAATGACTAATGTGTGTATCCAACTTAATACCACATGTGACCACAAACTAATAAACATATACGATATGGTATATATGAAATTGATACACATCACCCTAAAATGATTTTGATGGTGGATGTGTATCATGGTTATGGCCTATAAACCCTATGTGTGCATGGTTGGTTATGGTTGTTTGCATCTCAGTTTGCATACCAAGCCTCTACCTTCTATTCCTCATGTAACTTGAGATAACTCAAGATCCTTTCTCTTCTACCTTTACTCTCCTCGAATGTAACTAGAGGTTTCCCAAAGATTATGTAAAAGTAGGATAGTTTATTTTCTATTACATCGAAGGAAGCACCAGACAAGTCAATCACCTATAGGACTGAGGAGGATTGCAAAGGAGCCAAATCGACTGACTGATGGCCCAACCGCTTGTTGGAGGTGTCCAGACATCAGAGGCCAGATCGACCAACCAACTGACTAGGAGGCAAGTTGATCGTGTCATAGGATGAGCCGATCAACCCAGAATGGTTCAAGCACAGAGATCTTCATCAACAATAGGTTGCATATGATGTAGACCTTAGATGAACATAATTCCTTGTAGCTCTAAGGAATTACAATAGGATGGTTATAATCATCGCTTTTATTGATATTACATGTTTTCTTGTGGGATATAGCATGTATATGATATGTACTATATATGTGATGGTTGAATATGTATATGTATATAAATACCAAACCCCTCAATACAATATCAAAGTCCTAGATGCCTTCCATAAGAGGCACACATGAAAAGCTTGATCGACCAAGCATACATTTGCACAAAGCATAGTATGTCATCCATTTTGTGGAAGTGTGATGGTAGATATGTAGAATTGCACAAAGCATGGTGCATATCTATCGTGTGAGCTTTTGGTTCAGACTTAATTAGTGACTTCAAGAGCCCAAGCCTAGAGGAATGAAGATGATCATGGCAAAGAGTTGCGCATATCATATATCCAAGAGTTTCATATGATGCAATTGGCATGATGGCCTACCTAAATAGTCAAGTTGTGGGCGATCAGCCAAAGCTGACTCATAATTTGATGAAATAAGGATCTTGGCCACTAGAAGATTGTACGCTGCAATCTTTTGAATTGATACATGAGGGTTATCAATTTGAAAAAAAATAGTGGGAGTGATAATTAATTAAATACCTAATTAATATCATCAACTTTATCAAATCAAATAAATAAATTTTTTTTTGACAAAATAGCAAAATTCTTTTGTAGAATCCAAATGACAAACACAAATACATTATCGTTGCGATCATTTCATAAATGAGATAAACTTGAAATCTGGTTTGGCACTTTTGAGAAGTGTTCTCAATGATGAGTATAAACTATGAAGTCCTTGAAAGACCAGAGCCAGTTGAACCACTCCAAATGTGCCTAAGGCTAAAATCGGATGATTACAAGTATGCCAAACCTTATGCTGAGCTATATGAACTATGAGTTTCCTAAATAGCTTGAAACATGGACATTCTTGAGATGGTTATACATCTTAAAGAATCATGTAAATTTTGAAAGGAATAATGTCTTCAAAGTGATGTTTGAGTATAATCAGACATATGGAGATCAAGTATAATCTCATATGCTCAATATGATTGTGCATATAGATTAACTTTGATTTCTGATAGGTCAAGAGTTGACCAAACATATGATTCTACAAATCGTTGTGTGAATCATATAGCCAGTTTATCAAATGTTGTGAAACTTGGCAAAACCACTATCTGAAGTGCTTGGCATGTTGATGCCAAAGCATGAATGAAGAAAGGACAAAACATGTGATAATGATCAGCAGAGTGAAGTCCATAGACTAAAGCAAGGTAAAGAAGTGTTCTAAAGCCAAGCTTAGGTACAAGTATTCATCACTCAAGATATGGAGAGGGGTAAGTAGGAAAGGGAAATAACCTCTTTATAGAGGATCTCAGGAAGATGATAGAGATAGAGATCTATACTTCAGGACCTGAGAGGAAGTAAGCTAGAAACTATGCAGAGCAAGAGTTTCTACCATTACAGTTACATTATGACATTCATGGGCATGTAATATAATTAGCGAATTGCTATTATATACCTACCATCAATGAAAAACATCATACATCTTGTATAGGCAAAAGTGTTATGGATTAATTTTTCATTTTAAAGGTATGATCTTTGATGACAATGCCTATGTCTCACTAACTATACTTGATAGTTAAAGAGACAAATGTGTGTGACACATGTAATGAATGACATGATAACTCAAACTTGATAGCCTATAGCATAGTCATCTGTAATGCATAAACGTGAATTGTATTTCTAGAAATCCATACGATGGTTATCTAGACTCATTTTTGTTGTTCAACCAATAGAGTCATGCTAATCTCATTCATTGTGCAATATGACAAAGGTTCTTCACTGGATGTAGTGGGAGGACGATTATTCAATTAATAATAATACATATTGATGTATATAGACCTTTTAGAATAAATGCTAAAGGTAATCACTAGTACTTTAATGTATTTACTGATGACCTCAGTAGATATGATAGTTTGTATTTAGTGAAATACAAACATGAATCTCTTGAAGTGTTTAAGAAGATCATAATGAAGTACATAATTATCTTGGTATAAGTATTAAATTTTGATATGATCGATTTGGAGATACTTTGAACCAAGAGTTTGAGAACCTTCTGGAAGATCATGATAATGTATCATGATGGACTGCACCTAAAACACAATGATAGTGTATCATGATAAGTGTTTCAAAAAGAATGAATCACACCTTGATAAATCAGAGTGTGATTACTAGCTAAACTTCAAATTTCCTTTTGGGCACAAGCTTAAAACTGGGAATAAAGAGAATAAGAAAATATTGTAGAATCTCAATGTTCCTTAAGTAACACACAGAACGCATGGTTCTGGTAGAACACACCTAAAGCTTGAATGATATATGATCTTATGGACAAGAAGGTAGTGAGTTCATCATATGATGAGTCAATAGTCTACCTAGAAGATAATGAAAGCCAGAAATTGAGATATGGCTTGAAGCTATGAAATCCAAAATGGACTCCATGTGCATCAACAAAGTATGACCTTGGTTGATACACCTTAAGGACTAAAACCCATAGGGTACTTTTGGGTCTTTCAGAAGAAGACTGACATGGAGGGTTAGTTGGTTGAAAAACATTTCTAACAAGTTCAAGGTGTTGAACATGGTGAAATCTTTTCAGTAGTTACCATGGATAAATCCATCTGGATAATGCTTGTCATTGTAGCCTAATATGACTATGAGATTTGGCATATGGATGTTAAAACCACATCCCTTAAATGGAATATTGTTCAAGATGTTTATGTAACACCTCCCAAAGGTTTTATAAATCCAATAATGCAAATAAAGTGTATAGAGATACATAGATCAAATCTTTGGATTGAAGCAAGCACCTCAGAACTAGATCTTCAATTTGACAAGATAGTCAAAGAGTTTGACTTGAGTCAGAATAAAGATGTAATGTGTGATTACAAGAATTTAGTGGGAGCATATATATATTCCACATATTAATGGGGAGTATCATCATTATACTACAAAATCTGGCAATGAAGTGCATTCTAAAGGGTTTATAGAGAAGCATCCTATGTGATAGGAATCAAGATCTATAAAGATAGATCAAGAGGGCTTCTTGTCCTAGGAAAGAGGACATACTTTGGCTAGATTTTGAATGAGTTTAGTATGGTGAGAGAGAACATGTACATGTTCCATGGAGTTAGTCTCTCATGAGCTGTGTCCCAATTCTTATGAAGAATAAGGAACACATGGATAGATGCCATATGCATTCACAATTGGGTCTATCACGTATGAACTCATCTCATTATCTTGTATGTATTGGACATGATAAGAAAATATGAACTAATTATCTTGTATGTATTGGACATGAAAAGAATATACGAACTCATCATCTTGTAAGTATTGGACATGACAAGAAGATATGAAATCATCATCTTGTATGACAAGATGATATAAATATCTAGTTATTTTGTATGTATTGGACATGACAAATGGATATCTATCAAACTCCAGTAAGAGTTACTAGAATACCATGAAGGACATCTTTGTGTACTTGTAAAGTACTAAAAGGATTAGTTCTTTAGTTATGGTAATAAGGAAGAGTTGGGTGTTAAGAGTTACACTGATGCAAGCTTCTGAAATGACAAAATTATGTTTGATCTTGGAATAAGAATTGTTATTTGGAAATGTTCCAACATAAAACAATTGATTAATTCTACAATAAGAAGCCGAGTATGTTAGTGTTATGAACACTGTAAAGGATAATACATGCATCTAGAAGTTCATATGGATGAACTTATGGGAGGTTATGACCATTGGTGACTCGGTAGTAATATTGTGACAACAATGGAGCTACTAGTTAGGAAAAGGAATTTCAGATAGCATACTATGGCACTTCCATCTCATACAAGTTTTCATACAGTAAGGGGATGTGAAACATGCAATATACTGACTTGAAGAAAATGTTGCTTACCCACTATAAAGCACTTGTGCAGTAGAAACATGATGGACATGTTAAGATCACTTGGAATATGATTTGTTCGTGATTGGCTCTAAGTGCAAGTGGGAGTCTGTTGGCATAGTATGCCCAAAGAGCCAATCATATGATGATTTACTTGATTTGATAATGATAAAGGTAATTCTATCTATTATGTTTGTCTCACTCATGAGATGATGACACATACATGATAGATGTCTAAAGAATGATGTGGCTCGATGACATATGTCTTCAGGTTGAGGACCCGAGCAATGAGGCCATATGTATGATAAGAGTACATACATTATTGTTATGTCCCTAGTTAGATATTACTGTGGAAGAAAAATAGACAATAGTAATACATAAGACTAGAGTGTGTGTTGATTGATGATAGAGTCTCATTAGTATGATATATGATATCAAATCAAGCAAACAAATATATGTTAGAGAATAGTACATCGGACAAACCCACTGTGAGAGCGATACATGGATACCATGGAATGGTAGTCACAATCATCTCTCGTAGTGATAGTGATGATAGTGGTTATTAGACCTGACATCCCTGCACTCATCACATGTCGTTGGATACACTTTGACATCATCAAATGCATTCCTAATACATGATTGTTATAAAAGTGATGGTTGGGTGACTTTAACACATGGGGATAGACTGTGAGTGATAGAGATGGGATTTGTCCCTTATACAAGGAGTATGACATCCAGGGCCCCTTGATAAGTGAGATTGAGAATTGTATGGCCATACTCATTCTTGAATTAACATGCATCTCAGATAGTTTTCTCTAGGTCAAGGAACATGGATTGAATGTTGAAGAGGATGGCGTTCCATGCCTCGAGTTCAATTTGGATGTCAGTGACAAGGGAACTATATGATCACGGTAACACTAATCACAGATTGTTGGTTGAAGTTGTTCTCCAACTTTCTGAGTTACTTGGGTAGCAATGATGAGTTACTAGATTCCTCTCATTGCCTGTGATGTCATAAGCTATTATGAACATTCACTGCCAATGTAAATTGGAACATGCAGGGTCACACACATTGTATACCCTTGGAAGTGGAGATTGTCCACGAATTATGTTTAGATTGAGACTAAAGGTGTTTAGGTACTCAATTAAACATGCAATTGACTGAATAGACTCAGAACTATCAAGGTCAAATGTTGAACTAGCTGGTTAGAGTGTCAGGTAGATTGGAGACTACATTGGAAATTTCTGGACTGTCAACTGATCGATTCACCCTTGTGAGCCGATCGGCTAGTGTGAGCCAACTGACTGGTTCACTTGGTTAATAGGGTGGCTCACAGTCCTTCCAACTAAGGAAATAAGTATTTTCCCAGTTGGAAGAAAAACTTCCATGATTCACTTGTTCAATTCTATTGGAATAAGGATTAATCTTTGCATTAATTGGAAACAATTGAGGAAAGACAATTGCAAGAAACTTTAGGAAGTGAAATGACCAGTTCATTGGTGAACCGATCATCTCAAACTCCCAACTGACCGGTTCACTTGTGAATCGATCAGTTCGCTTGCCACACTACAAACTATTCATGGAATTTCTAGATCCCTCTACTCCCGAATAGACTGGGAACCCTGACCCAATCTCTAGTTGTGGTACTGGCAGCTTCTCAGAACACACAACTCAGAACATTAGTTTCTCTGCAAAGTTGTTTTCCTCTCTAGTTTTGGTAATTGAGAGAGCCCGAGCAAGTGCTACCTGACTTGGGAGGCACATCGAGTGAAAGACAACTACAGAAAAGCAGTCTGAGTTTGGGAGAGCAGGTTGGTGCAGGTACGTCAACAGGAGGGTCGTATCCTTCCTGCTAGTTCTTCTAGAGTGGTAGGAGTTCCAGGTAGTCCATGTGCACTATCAGCAGAGGCGGGAGATGTCCTCCACTCAAGAGCACACATCAGCCGCAGTCTGTGGTGGAGGCCAGAGTCCATGGTGAAGACCATGAGCTGCACAGACATCGTCCAAGACATGGTGTTGAAGACCGCACATGGATGTGAGGTATTGTCACTGGGCAAGCCCCAGGATCAGGTATATCTCACTAAAATCATCCTTACCATTACAAAGTTGTTGATGCAATATCCTATTATGGGTTAATGGCCAGTAAATTTTTTATTTCCACTGTCTACTCTGAGGCCATAAAACCCAACACCCGCCACATCCACCATTACTTATATCACCTTCACCACCACCACCCTCCTTCCATCAACCACAAACTTTTACCTATCCAGCCCACCCTGTCGACCCCACGCTACCCACCACACCTTATTGACCACACCCTATTGACCACCACCACACTATCAACCACCACCACCCTATCAAGCTCCATCCTATCAACCATCACCCTATCGACCTCCATCCTATCGACCATCACCCTATCGACCACCACCCTCCTATCGATCTCCACCCTATCGAACACCCTCCTATTGACCTCCATCATATAAAATAACCTCCTATCAACCACCATCCATTGACTAATAACCGTCGACCCCACCCATCAACCTTACCTTTCGACCACCACCCATCGACCCCTCTTCTAGAGATTCATAAATAGCACATTCAAACCCTAAAGGTCTCACCTCATCTCCTGCCTATGCCACATGGTAGAGTGATTCTTTTACCATGGTAGCATAGGTATTTTCTTATCCCTACTACACCTATGAGGGTTTCTCAGATATATTAAATCCAATCTGTTACTACTATCTACTACCCCTATGTGGGTTCCTTGGATCTCTTTAAATATGGTTTATGCTATCTCTACCCCTATGCGGGTTATCTGAGATCTTCTTATATTGATGTTGATCTCTACCATTGCCTATTGTTGTTGCTCTACTATGAATTCTCTTTCAGATCTAGTCATCCAGATCTGACTTTTGCCTATTATGGCTTCCATGGTGACTACAAATCCTTCACAGACCCTGTTTTATGACTGTGAAACTTTATGGATCAAACTACCATCTATGGGTGGCTTCTTTTGTATTGTATGTCAAAGCTCAATGGAAGTATGATCATATCTCTTCTACTACTAAGGATCCTGCTATTGACTCGACATATGACAAAGTCAAATAGGCCTATGACCAATGGGCCAAAGAGGATTCTGGTGTCTTTACGTGGATGGTGAATAGTGTTGAACCAAAGATTAGTCAGTCTCCTCTTTGCCTACCTAATGCCAAATCCATGTGGGATCAACTGTCTCATGTGTACTCACATCAACAAAACCCAAAGAAAGTCTTTGAGATATTCAAAAGCTTGTCTAAAAAGGTGCATTCCACTAATGACTTGAAGACTATTACAACCAGTGCTCTGCACTCTGGGCTGAGTTTGAAGTATATCCTCCACTCTCAGTTGATATCAAAGAATTTCAACGGGAACGTGATGAACTTTAGCTAGTTCAATATCTGGATCGTTTACCTAATTCCTTTGTAGATGTGGTAGATCAAATCTTATCCAGTAATCCCTTGCCCACACTAAGGGATGTTCTCAAGTATGTTCAATGTCATCCTTCTATAACTTCTACTACTACTAATCACTCGATACTTGCGGTTCGCTCCTTGGACTCTAGTCAAGGATGTGGACGTGGTTGTGGTTGTGGTCATGGTGGACGTACCCCTGGATGACGACCTCTTGGTGGATAAAGTAAATCTCCACTTACTATTACCAATCGCATCTGTAACTACTATGGATGTACAAACCACACTGAAGAACGATGTTGGGTAAAACATGGTAAACCTACGTGGGTGAATCATGTCTCCTCAGATGTCTTTGATGACTCCATTTCTGCTGACTCAAGTTCTACTTAGCCTATAGTTGAATGGATTTGTATGGAGGTTGACAAACTACTACATGCTTGTCTATCCTCGCCAGCGTCTACTACTGAACAAGGTTCCTCTGCTCTTCTTAAATCTCCTACTACTTACGGTAAAAATAAACGGGTCATTGACTCCGGTGCAACTTCACATGTTAATGGTTGTTCCAACTACCTTGTTTGACACTACTCATGTCCCTCCTATGACTATTTTGGATGGGACATAGTCTATTATCCATGGTACTAAAACTATATCTCTATCCAACAATATGCCCTTAAAATCTATCTTATATGTTCCACGATTTCGTCTTAATTTTCTATATGTTAGAGCTCGATTACTTTTGATCCTAGGGGTTGTGTTTTTCAGGATCTCCATATGAGGAAGAGGATTGGTTCGGGCCATGAGGGACCAGATGGACTATACTGCCTAGATGTGCCAAAATCTGTTGCATCTCTACTATCTTCTTCTATGATGGGTCTGCGATAGCACTATTGCCTTGGGCATCCTTCTGTTGCAAAATTGTGATGTGTTTTTCCTAATATGTATGAAAAACAATTTACGTGTGAATCATTCCAGTTCGGCAAACAAACTCATTTTACTTTTAATAAGAAGAATGAAGTTAGTTCTAAACATATGTTTGATATTGTTCGTGGTGATATTTGGGGACCATGTTCAGTTCCTAGCTTGTTTGGATATCGTTATTTTATGACCTTTATTGATGATCATTCTAGGGATACTTGGTTGCTTCTCCTAAAAGATCGCAGTACTGTGTTACACACTATCACCATCATTTTTACTGAGATCCAAACTCAGTTCCAAACTACTGTTAAAATCCTACGAACTGATAATGCCATAGAGTTTATGTGAAAATTTTTTGATCTTCTTTGTAGTTCTTGAGGTATCATTCATCAGACTTCTTGCTCTTACATGCCACAACAAAATGGTGTGGTAGAGAGTAAGCATCGTCATCTTCTTGACATATCACATATTATTCTTCTTCATTATCATGTTCCTAAATAGTTTTGACCTGAAGCTGTGTCTACCGCATGCTACTTAATTAACTGTATGCCTTCTTTTTTGTTGTGTAATCAAATCCCTATATCCCTTCTCTATCCTGATGCGCCCTTGCTTTTTGTTTTATCGTACATCTTTGGCTGCACATGTTTTGTTAAGAATGTCCACCCTAAAATATCTAAACTTGACCCTCACTCCACTAAATGTGTCTTTTTGGGTTACTCCCAAACTCAAGAAGGTTACTGGTGTTATGATCATGTCAGTCATCAATGGTTTGTAAGTGCAGATGTTGTGTTTTTTGAAAACATGTCATACTACTCTGACGATGGAGTTGCATTATCTAGTGGTCTAGTGGATTTTACTCCTATGCTTGAGATAGTAGCACATGATCACACTGACAAAACTGGATAAGTGTCCATGAATACAACCCCCTTTATGGCTCCTCAACAACCAATTCCTCCCTCGAAGTCAAGTCAAAACACCCCATAGTTATTCTCTGACCTACATCTTCCTATTAGCAAAAGGAAAGGTGGTCGTTCTTATACTCGGCATTCGATTAGTAATTTCTACTCTTCTACTAATCTTGGTGATAGCCTTGCATGTTTACCACTGCTTTGTCTGCTATCTATGTGCCAAAGAATGCTACACAAGCTCTTCAGCATCCTACCTGGCACCAAGCTATGAAAACTAAAATGACTGCCCTTTAGGATTGCAAGACCTGGAAACTTGTTGATCGTCCAGAAAACTGTTCGACAGTTGGTTGTTAGTGGATTTTTACTATTAAATATCAACCAGATGGTTCTATTGAAAGGTTGAAGGCTTGACTTGTAGCCAAAGGCTACACACAAACCTATGGAGTGGACTACTTTGAAACTTTCTCTCTGGTGGGCTGCCTCCAATCTATGAGTCTTATCTCTGTAGCTATTAATACAGATTGGTTGCTTTTTCAACTTGATGTCAAAAATGCCTTCCTATATGGTGAACTTCATGAGGAAGTTTATACAGAACAACCACTTGGTGTTTCGATTTGGGGGGAGTGTTCTAAAGTCTGCAAAATTAAGAAGGCAATATATGGCCTCAAACAAAGCCCAAGGGCATGGTTTGATAAATTAATCCAAATACCTATCCAATTTCAATATCCGCACTCCCATTCTGATCATTTTGTCTGTATTAGAAAAGCCATCTCTGGACAGGTTATCCTTATTGTTTATGTGGATGATATCATTCTGTCTAGTGATGATTCTGAAGGTATTGTAGCTACTAAGCTATATCTAGAACAACATTTTATTACTAAAGACATGGGAAAACTTATTTACTTCTTGGGAATTGAAATTTCCAGATTGTCTTTTGGTGTCTGTCTCTCACAACACAAGTATGTGTTGGACCTTCTGCAAGAAGTAGGTATGCTTAGTTCTAAACCTACTAACACTCCTCTAGAACCCAATACCAATTGGGATGATGAATCTTCACCTCTATACCCTAATAACCATCAATATCAATGCTTGGTTGGTAAACTTATCCATCTCACTGTGACAAGAGTTGATATACATGCTATTGTTGGACTTGTCAGTAGGTATCTCGACAAACCACAACAATGTCATTGGGATGGTGTGTGTCACATTCTTTATACTTGAAATCCTCTCCAAGAAAAGGTTTACTATATCATAAAATGGGCAATGTAACTTACTGGGTATTCTGACTCTGATTATGTCGATATTCATTGTGATAGAAAATCTACTTTTGGATATTGTTCTTTTGTTGGAGGAAATTTGGTCACATGGTGTAGTAAAAAATAGACTGTGGTTGCTCAGTCGAGTGATGAGGCTGAATATAGGGCTATGGCCCATACTGCTTGTGAATTAATGTGGGCCTAAGGACTCCTCAAGGAATTTGAGATCTCTGACTATGATCCTATTCCTATGCATTGGGATAATAAAGTTGCCACTGTTATTTCCATCAATCCTACTTTCCATGAATGCACAAAGCACTTCAAAGTGGACTATCACTTTGTACATGAAGTTGCACTCTCTGGCCATATATGCACTCCTTATCTAAAGACAGAGGATCAAATTGCTGATATATTCACCAAGTTACTTATTAAGAAATGCTTTACTACACTGGTGGACAAGCTAGGCATGTTTGACATCTATGCTCCATCTTGAGGGGGAGTATTAGTATATATGTTTTATGCATTATTGTGTGTTGTGTGTTTTGTTATGTGATATCCTATGTTCTGTGTTGTGTTGTGTGCTATAGACTTGTCTTTGTCTTTAGCCTTTTCTTTATCCCATATTGTCTGGTTCTGTATCTCCCTTCCTCTCTTGTCCTATAAAAGAGAGTTCATTGTAAACATTTGAGCACAACAAACAAAGGCTTTTCCCATTCTATAAAAATCAACCTAAAAAGACATATAGATAGATTCACAATTATATTCTATGATGTCCACATCTGTTATATGGATTCTGGGATGAAATCCCAAAAGGAGGGGAGAATTTGTAACTGCATGTTTTCATATTATCCATCTAATTAGGGTTTACTTGGATGATTGCATGCTTAGTAGATTGATCATTGCTTATGCTTGATCAATGAAGATAGTTTAAATATAATGTTTTAATCCTAAGGAGAAACTATAATTCTACGTTTATTTTTTATGATTATGATTTGATAAGTGTAAACCCTAGTCGTCAAAATTAGGATTTTGGTAGCATATGAATACATAATTTGGTAAATGAAGTGGTATAGTAAATGACTTTTAGTATTTTATATACATCTATTATTTACTTGAAATTTTGATATGGTTTTGACCACTAAAATGTAAGTGTTCTTACAAAATATAAGAATTATGAATATTGTTTGACCTATTTGTCAGCCATGCATTCTGGGTAAAATGGAGCAGTGTAGTATTAATTTTTTCTCTTTTGATTGGTAGGTCCACATAATCTTAAATTTTAATTTTACAATTTTTGGATGATGTTATATTGATCTAGAGTGTGGTTTCGGGTGAGTTTCTTATCAGTAACAACTCACCTGACTAACTAGTCTTGATAGATATAAAATACAATTAAAGGCTTGTTTGCAATTGTTACAAGCACCCTAATTGGTCTATAAGATCAGCCTAACACCCTAGTATCTCCCATAACTCTTGGTTCTTGTCCAAGAACTAAAAATTGGGGAGAGAGGAGAGAAAGGGTTTTGAGAGGAGGAAGTGGTGGAATTGTTGATCTAGGGTTTCGTCTTCATAGAAATGGTGGAATTCAGTAAGTTAATCCTCTTTAGATATTTTTTCTTAATGATTCTTCTTTCACATGTACAAATTTGTCCCTCCTCCTATTTGAATCAAAATGAAACTAGATCACCATCTATATTCTTTCTTTCTCTTTTATTCTCTTTTTCCAGGGTTTTTGAATTGAGAGGAGAAAGAAATGGATTCAAATTCTAGAACTTTGATGGATTTCTAGAAATTTAGATTTTATGCGATGTTTTTAAGGTTCCTTGGCACCTGAGATGAGTGCTTACCTCCATCTAAATTTTTGTAATTATGCAGAAAGACTAATTCTATCTGTGTAAACAATAATAATTCTTAATTTTATTTATTTGTATGCAATTGGGTAGTCAAATGAGGAGATTTTAGGGAATCAAATGGTATAGGCTTGGATTCTACTCATTGGATTGTATCTAGTGAGTTCCTATTGTATTATACAAGTTACATGGAAATTTTTATGGATAGATGTAACGAACTAGAACCTAGAATCCTACCATATTCCATGATTAGAAATTTTGTGAGATCGGTTTGCCTAGACTTGACCAAGTTAGAATAAAACTTAAACACAATTTTATAATCTATTTATTATGTGTCAAAATGTAAATAGATTTTTCTATTCACATTATGGTAAAAGAAGAGGAATTAGTGGATTAAAAATGGTAATTGAGTAGAAGGTAGATTTTCTTGCATTACCATTATAGATAACTCTTTTGGAAACAAATTGAAGAGAATATGACTTTAATTAAGTGAATGTGGATAAGAAAGATATGATATTTTGGTAAATATAGAGGTAGTGAGCCAAACATCTTAACAATGCCATAAATCATAAAAGAAATATTAAAATGCAAATATAATATTAAAATAGTGATCCTTAGATCTCAATTAGCTTGGGTGCTAAGTTTCACATTAAATAAACAATCCAAGATAACCTAACTTCTTTTGGGCAAGAAAATATGAGTTGTTCTCTAGAATATTAAATAATATAGTTAATCAATTTAAAGGTGGAAATAAATATGAAATTTAAAATTTAGATACAAAAAATAGTGTATGTGTGAATTTTCACATTAATTGAACAAACTTATCTAACCTAGTGCAGTTTAGGAGAGAGAATATGACTTAATGTCCAAAATATTAAATAAAATAGTAAATGTTCCCAAAAGTAAAAATAGCTGCAAAATTGGGTTCTACACCTCTTAGTTAGTCTAAGTGCCAATTTTGGTATTAATTGAATTTTGTTTGATCCTTCAAAAGAATTAGGAAAGAAAAGGAATATCTATTAAATATCACTTTAATCCAAATTTAATTTGACTAATGTTTCTTGGATATGCATTGTCACACGCATCTACCAACTTTCCTGGATTCCCTATGGTTACATTTTATTATCTATCACACACACTTTTATCAACTCAATAGAACTTGAGTTCCCTCTCATCTGTTGATTTTCAATCTAACGACAGTCGATCTTTCCCCTGCCTTCAGTTGTTTCCTATTTTGTATGTGACAAGTTGTGATTTCTTTTTTCCCTTATGCTTGCTATCTCCCTCTCCAACCCTAATCCCTTTCTTCTTTCCCTCTCATTCTGTGATTTATTCTCCCAAAATTTTCTCTCCTCTTCCCAAATTTGATGAGCCTATAAACCTTAGGGGTCTGTGGCCCCATCTTCAATTTGCATCTCGCTCCTGTCCTACCCCTGTTCTTACCCTATTTCCTCTTCTTTCCCTCCTCCTGGAGATACTAGGGCATCACAACTAGAAATAACAAGCCCTGCACCATCCTTGAACTCACATATATCATTTCCAATCGCTCGTTAGGTGTCAATCTCATTGCATCCATCTCTCCCATCTCTACCTTACGTCTCCAGTAAGCTTGAGTTTGTTGGAGTGCTTCTGGGTGCCTAAGTGGACCCTAGTGATTTGAGTTGCCTCTGCATAGGGTAGACACACTTGTGAAGGTGTGAATTTCTTCATTGAGTTACCTAACAAGTTTTCCCTCTTTTCCGTGTTCTCTGGGACTATATCCAATTCTTAAAATTTTCTCCGTCATTTGCCCTAGTCTCTTCGGCTTTATCTTTGGTTGGTATCAGAAAAGTGTCTTGCACTTTCAGTTTTATTGCATCTTATTCTGATTTTGCTTTCATTCTTGTCTTTCTGGACTGACATGGTGCAGGAGCTTCCTGGAGACCCAGACCACGGAACAACCTATGATTGGGATCTTTGACATCACAGTGAGATGGGGAACTTACCAATGATGTCTATCTACAAGTAAGAATCAAGATTGATTCGATGATTTTGGATCAGTGCATCCTTTTGTGTTTCTCACATATCTTGAGGTTCAGTACTATGAATCAAGAGGGGGATTTCATAGATTTGCCCTGAGATGTAATTCGTCATGTCATGCCATTGAGGGCACAATTGTCATTGCACTATTTGTATTGTTGAGAACCAGGTTGTTCTTTGGTCAAATGGGGCACTTGGCTGGCTATAAGTCCAGGAAGATGGCTAACTTGGATTGGGCCATCCCAATGCTGATTTTTGAGATAACTAAAATTATACATATGCTTTTATGGGATTTTTGGATTGGTCTATCTTTTTGAAATTTCTAGAAAATTATTTGTTGATCAGAAAAATAAATTAAATATATGATTTGGAATCAAAAATTGCAAAGTATCCAATAATGTAAGTTTCATCACCTAATTTCAAAATAATAAATATATAATTTCAAGGATTTCCTAATTGGTTAAAAATTATGAAATTCGAAAGTAATAATTCACAAGTCTGAAAAATAAAGTAAAATATGATATAAAATTAGAAAAATATAATTACTAAATATGATTTTGATAACCTAATTCAATAATCGTAAATAGACATTTTTTAGGTTTTGTACAATTAATGTAAACCTAACCCTAATTCTACATATATGTTTAATAGGTGCTTTCGAGACCTATGCTTGGACCTAGGACTGACTTTGGACTTACGTAGACTTCTTGTGAGGTACGATTTCATTCCTTATTTTTCTATATTGAGCAGTTAACCTTAATTATCTCTCTCTTGATAGCCTACACAATCACTCTTTTCAGAGAATTTATTCAATGTGAAATATTTTACTGAATTCTGATCTTATGAACATATGACTTTGTACGACTTTCTTTTGACTCTAACTTGTACTTATTTTATTGATTGAAATCCTAATTGATGATATGTACCACTTTTTCCCACTTATGCGCTTGATGTTTAATTTGTCCATTTTTGTGATGGAAACTTTACTTATTCTATAAAAGATTGAACTTTTACTTGCCTCCCACATTATGCGTGATTATGTATTTAGTAGCCCTAGAGTAGCATTATTACTTTGGTTTTTGGGTTGTGTGCCCATGTTATATTTTTGTAATGGAGGTTGTTGCCCCATACAAGGGTTTTGTGCCAACTCTTATATATACTATGGAGGTGGTTGTGTTCCATACTCTAATAGGCATCAAGGTTGTGAGCCTTGGCCACCAATATATGTATATATTGTTCTAGTTCTATGCTTATCTCACATGCATGTAGGTTGATATTCTTGTGATGGGTTTTTTCCCAAAAATTTATATGTGCTTGTGTAGCACAACCCTTATGCTTTATTTCATGGAAAGTATTCTCCATGTTATCAGTTTCTGAAATTTATATTCTTTTATGCCCAATTGGGTAGTCCTTTTTGTTTCTATTGGAAGCCTTATTTATTTGACATCCATTATCCCTTATATCTCTCAATCACAATTTAATATGCTCATGCCAATGCTTATGCTGATTTATCTACTTTTTATCCTTTTACTGGAGTATGCTTCCAACCCCAGGTGTAGGACTTGGAATGATGAACTTGGGGACCTACACCTGCTAGGTGGATCTCTTGGGGACATAGAGTTGAGATAATTGGATATCCCTCTGCTTATATCCTTATGTTGTAACTTCCATGTAAGCCCCTTATTGGGATAATTTTTTGTGATCATGCTTAAATTGAATATAGTCATGAAATTTTATTCTACTATTGTACTTTGGTCTCTTTTTATATATCATAATTTGAGAATTGAAAAAAAAGTCTATTCGAGCATGCTTGTAAGTATGTTTGTACAGATGATTTTATTATCAAATTTAGTAGGGAATGGACCCCCTCTTGTGTCCCACTCCATACAATAGAGCACTATATAGTTTTACACCAATTTTGCTTAAAAAGCAGCCCAATAGGTGTTATGACTGGATTTTTAGTTGACATGTATGTAATCATATTTGAACTCAATAACCATGAGTTTTTCAACTGAAATTTTGAATCCTTAGTTCATTTAGATATGTTGTGAATATGAGGATCAATATATGAGGTTTTAATAGGGAGGGAATCCATGTCTAGCTTTAATGTTGAGGGATGGACTCAAATGAGTCAAGGAATTGTTGTATTCTTGTATATGATTGGTTAATTGTGTGGAATGGTAACTAGGGTTTCCACGTGTCTCTAATAGACCAGTGAACCATTGTATCCTAATGATACTACTGAATAATATGAGTTCTATGATGTGTTGAATTAATATAACTTTATAAAACCCTAGAAATCTAGTATTAAGATGAATATGAGAGAAAGAGACAAAATCACATATAATGTTATAAATGTGAAGAGATTCTAAATTTTTGGTGTTATTACTTCGATTGAATGTGATAAGTTTTGTTAAGATAATATAAGACAAATGCATGTATTCTAGTATAATATATAGGATATTTGTAAACCCAACATGAATGTTAGTCTTTTATACAAGTCACATACTGATGAATTGAGAGATGAATAATGATTAAGGAGTAAAATTAAGTAACCCTAATCCATTTTATTTTCTAAATTGGTAGTCTTGTAAGAAATGGAGTTATTGTTTATAATTACTAAAATGCATCAGAAAGTCAAATGACATGGAAAATGTTTCTAGATGTAATATAAGTAATACACAAGGGTGAACATAATTGTGATGATAAGTGATGAATGTTAAACTTACAATATAAGAATGAGGAACTCTTTTATCTATTTACTTCACATATATTTGGTTTCCTAAGAAATGAATGAAATATAGTAAAATAAGGCTTTTAAAGGATTTTAATGAGAGAGAAACTTATGCATTAAGTTAATTTGGAATATGATTTGTTCCAAGAGTAGTAGTAAACATGGAACTAAAGAGGTTGACACTAGTGAATATGAAATGAAGGGACATGATCAAAATTAGTAGACGTATCTAAGAATATAACTCTAACCCTAAAATGATAAGCTAGATGATGTTAATGGATAGTGATCTCAAACGAGGGATTCAGGAATGCATTCAAGTATACATTGAATTCAATTACAAGATGAGGCTCAAGAATGTGAATTAGTATACAAGAATGTGTTCTTCAATTGTAATTGTTTGTTAGTACTCTGAGAATGGTTTATTCATATGGACTTCAACTAAGAATCAAACAAGTGTTGATTACTATCCATAACTGAAGAATGCTAAATAATATAAGAGGATAATTAATTATTTAATGCACGTTTATGCTTAAAATTTAATCACATCTATTGAATTTGGATGGAATAAGTATATATTGTATGATAAACGTGTCCTGAACATGATGGATAACATAAGATGATCTATATTCCTTACTGTTGCTAGTTTTAATGTCTTTATGCATATTTGGTAAGAGCTATGATATGGAATGAATTAACAAGGGATATGATCAGATTGAATTAGCAAGCATTGTTTGCATTTGAGGAACTCTATTTAGGGTAAATTTTATATGATGAGATGATGTATTGGGATGATAGCCCACTGATGATAAATCATTTGAAATAATGTGGAAGTGAGAAATATATATGAATATTATAAGTCATTGATAGTTTCAATTCTTGATATAATGCTTGTCTTTCTTGTTAATCCTAATCTATTTTATATTATTCTAGTTGTGCTAGAATACACAGATATGATAATTGGTGATATGAAATTTCTTTAAGATGAGTAAAAAGGAATTAATAACAAGTGAAATGATGACACGTCTAGTTGGGTTCCCTAAACACTTTGAGCTTCCTCTGAGTGCCACATAGGGGAAATGAAATCAATTTCCTTGTAATAATCAAAATACTATGATAAGGATGTTTTTCGTGTGGATCTAGACCTTGAAGGTTTGAACATCAGGATTTAGGGATGAGTCATCTAGTGTGATTCTAACCCTAAATACTCTACTGCAAAAGTCTATGTCTATGAGGAATAGAATATGATGAAATAAAAAGTGTAAAACATGTGAAATATGATGATATGTGACATTCTGATATGTAATTATCTTTGTTCCTATCTCGTGTACCTGAGATGAGGACCTAAGACTCTTTAGGCAACTCTGTGGTGGACTAGGGTCTATTGTTGATGTCTTAGGGTGGCCAGCTAAACCCTAAGATAGTGACATTGATTTGTTGACATGAGAATCAGGCTTGGTGACTTCTACTTGGTGAGGTACAAGCCAAGTAGTTTAAGGGGAAATGAGTAAAAGATGACAAGTCATGTATAATATGAATTAAATGTTTATTAATGTCTTATACTCCTACCGAATGAACCTCTTGTTCTTCAATATGTTTCTTGTTGTAGGTATTAATCATTCTTCTATGGATATAATATGTTTTAGTATTCCTATTTGTCTAATGTGAAATCTAATCTTAAATCTTGGCAAATAGTTGATGTTGGGATTTGATATCCACTTTTAATGACTTGGATTTACTTGTCATTTGAATATCCTTGTTTGGTAGACATGCCTTATGTGTACTTTATCTTCAATACTGTATTCCTAGTATGAGTGATGGGGTGTCACAAAGATGATGTTATTGTTATGTCTTGATTCTAATTGTTTACATCTTAACTTATTTCTGCAATTGAATTGTCACTCTTAACCAAGTAATATCTATAGATTTGTTCATTTACATGCTCTTAGGTATGTTTTATTAATTTGAAATTTTACTAAGTGAATACCTTATCAGATTAATTTTATGGTATTGAGTAAAGTAGTTTTAGCTAAAATCTATAACTACATGATAGACTTTTCAATATCTTCATGTTTCTTTAAGTTCATTATACTTAATGTTATAGTAATGTATGCCTCATCTTGAGTGGGAGGTGTCCACTCTCTGTGGATTTATATGAGTCTCATGAGTTTGTTTCAAATGTTTTTAGGTATAATTTCATCTAGCAAAAAGGACACAATAAAGAAGATGCAAATAGAATAATCTAGATTAGAATGCCCTTGTACTCTCTCTTTCCCAAGATATGTAGTAGTTGAGTTTTTTCTTTCATGTATTTGTAACGTGTAAATTAAAATGCATATGAACGATAAATCTATGAATTTGGTTTAGTGAAGTTGAATACAATTTGTGATATTTGAAAATGTTGTCCTTGATGCAATATTGGCTTATAAGGTTTTATGAGAAGGAAAAAGTTTGTGATTTTCATATATATTAATTGTCTTTATCTATGATGATGTGGTATGCTTCTTAATCTGACTTTAGGTTTTGGGTTTCTCTCTAATTGTTGGCATCCATGCCATCTAAAAGAGAGGTTTGGGCACTTCTTGAAGAAGTTGTGTGTATGTGTTTCAAGAATCACCTCCTCAGAAAGAAACTTCATCTAAATATCAATAGGAATAGATTGTATATTATTCTCATTAGCAGAATTATCTATAAAGGAATGTATTATAACTTCCTCTAACTTGGGATCAATCACTATGTGGTGATTGTTGACATTCATCACAATGTCTTTATGAAGTAGAGTGTCTACGTGTGTATGATTGTGATGTACCATTTGATCATCCATAGGTGCTACACTGTGTGGATCATCTTGGTTAGAAGGAAAAAACAACGATAGTGTATTTTGACTATTTATGTTTCCAAATCCATATCTTCTACCTTGTAGTTTATTTTCCTATCATTTCATGTAGTGGATATAAAGGTCTATTGTCATTATTAGTTGCAGCATCTTCTTCCTCCAAAACTGCATATCAGTTAAATCTTCCTATTCATCTTCCTTTGTCTATTTGTATAAAATTTTATTGTGAGTATATCTCTTAGTATTCATATTCTTTATAGGAAACTTGCCATCGCTCTTCTTTTTCAATGCAAGCAACCCTGACATCATCATATTTCACTAGATATTTCTGTAGAACAAAATGTTGTATGTTTATGGCTTTTCAATCCACATTGCACACTTATTTGGGGCAAGGTTTTACACTCTACTTTTAAAACCACTCCATTGTTAATCGTCACATGGAAGATTGATTGGGATGTATCAACTTCAATTTCCACCACAAAAAATTTACTCTGAGTAAAATTGGTTGTATGTGCATCAGACCTAATAGATTTTCTAAGGGATGGTTGTTCAGTGGTTATTCTCTTACCTTTTACCTTTACAAAGTAGCAACAACCTACCACAACTGTTATTTTTTTATGAAATTTGAGTACCATAGATTAATCTACAACATTCCATATTGGTGTGGTCAAAAGGTATGTACTAATTTTATTTGTATGACCTTGCACTACTATAAAAAAAGTGAGATGCTTCTTATAAATATTGTTGTATATATTCTTTCACATTTTGAATAAAATGAACAATTCTATTGCTTCCTTTCTAAAGTATTGCTACCTCATTTACTCATATGTATCCTTCATCTTTGATAATTTTATTATATTCATATATATTTTACGTTGTATATGGTATGCAGTGAAACAAGGTGAGGACAAGTGGAAAGTGAAAGAGGAGGGAATAGGGTAGGGAAAAGGATTTTAGTAAAAAGTGTAGTTCGATACATTTAAATAGTGAAAGAGATACAATGATAGAAATACACTGAAATAATATTTATTAAATGGCTAGGGGATGAAATACAATCTCAACATGAAGTTTAGTCTAAGGAAAATTCTTTTTCCATTAGGATTTATATCCAAGATTAAAAATAAGATTATTGATAGAGAATTTTATTTGACAAGAAATATATCTCCAAAAAAGTTTGAAAAAAAATAAATATTTAAAAAAATAAAGTTTTAAGTTTTCTCATTTACTTTGCATAGATTAGAATGCAGAGACCATGCTTCAACTAGTGCATGATTTTATCCTTTATGTGAATGAGAAACTATCATTATTACTAGCTATCATGGCATACATGTCATTCTGACCTCCTAAAGTGGAAATAATTGTCTATAAGGGTGGTTGTAACCATTGGATTTGTTAATTTCTTATTCTCCAATTACTCCATAGAAATAATGTGATACCTTCCTTTACTACACACATGATACTAAGGAATCAAGTTGTATGTATCTATAGAGAGAGTGATTCAATTTCTAACAATGTTTTTTTAATTATGTGGATACACATACTTATTTTCTTATAATGTGGTTGAAGTTAAAATGGACTGTCAAAAAATTGCAAACTGATGTGTAATAACTCCTCTAACATCCACAAACTCATAATCACGCATACTACCAATTTCTTCTGTGATATATATAACAATTACTTTTCAATATAAAATATTTTATATAACATATCTCACATAAATTGAACTAATTGAATTTTCTATGTACATGGCATATGTATTTACAGGTAAGTATAAACAGACAAGAACATGAAACTCTAACCTTTTCCTAAAAGAACTTGAGACATATGCATCAAGATGTAGTACCAAACAGTACAATTCTAGATATTCCTACATGTGAGTGTAACTCAAGGCTAGGATGTGAGTTTAGTAATCACTACAACACTCTTAATCTATATATTTGTGAAATTAGTATCACACATGATTGATATGAACTAGTCTTTCTTCCTTTTTTATGATTGTATAATTTATTGTAATATGAATCATCCATTTGTGTTGAATGGATAATTCATCACACCTTGCCATATGTATTTGAATTATTTCTAAGAAAGGTTAAAAATCACAAGTTGCCTTTACTATAAAAATATAGTTTACTCATCACTCTTTTACAAATATGAATCTATAAGGTTTATGAAATATGTTGGGGAATGTTGGATTCTTTTCTGGTTTCTTAAGGTATCTAGAAATATCTTTTATCTATTTTAGTGTTGTATTACTTGCTTCTAAAGTACATGTTGTCTACTTAAATATGAGATGACGAAAAAGGCCATGTGGGCTTATAGAGGAATCAAGATTTATGTCCACCATGTTGGATTAATGGATGATGGGCTCTAGAAGGGGGGGTCGAATAGAGCTAAAAACACTTAACCCATATTCATTAGACCTTCAACTTATATCAAGAGGTAAAGTTGCTTATATAAAATTTGAGTGTAACTAAACATACATAAAAAGGAGGAGAGATATTAAATAAGAACAAGAACAAAGTTATGTTTAGTGGTTCCAAACACTAATCTAGGAGAGTATACATCCGCTACCTAGAGAGGTCAGCCTCTAGGATTTTTCAACCATGTCTGACTCCTTATATTCATTCCATTATAAGAGTTACACCATATGACCTTCTTTTTCTAGGACAAGGATAACCAGCCTTCCCTTTAAGGACAAGGGAGCAATAAACTTACAAAGGACTAACCTATAAAAGACCAAGAGTCTCCAACCTCATCAAGGACATACCCACTTTTTCTATGAGTCTTCCACCTTCACCAAGGACTTACCCACTCTTGAAGGAATTAACCTTTCTTCTTGGATCTACCGCCTTTGAATTCACCTTCACTAAGGAGAAGCTTTCACCAAGGGACACCTTCCCTTCTTCTTCTTCACCTCGCTTTGCCAAGAGAGAGAACCTTTATCTTCATGATAGAAAGAGAGATTTGGGAGGTGGAGGAAGTGAGAGCCTCATAAGATATACATGTAGGACTAGCTCTCTTCAAATCTTCTACTCACTTTAATGTATGTAGCAAGTGATTAAGATTAAGAGTGGAAGTAGGATCTTGGAGGCACTCAAATATAATATAGGAACCTTCATAGTGATTGGCTAACCATGGCATGAATCCAAAGGGGTCCTATTTATGGTGGGAATGCTGCCTAGTTAGTAGAAGTACTTACAGATGAATTCTAGTCATTTGGGATGTTGTAACAAATCTATTTTTGATATTTGCAACACTCTAACGGCTAGAAATACTCTTTCTACACATTCCATATAGTACAGTCGACCAAGTATACTTTTAGGAAACTCGACAGATATCACTATGCAACAAATCAAATTTGAGTTGTCGGTCGAGTTTATCCTAGATGAAACTAAATTAATGGCTTAAATTTGTATTTCATGTGTATTGGTATCGACTGAGTTTTTCCTAGGGAAACTCGTCAAACCTCACAATTCCCAAGATCCATCAAGGGTGTCGATCGAGTTTATCCAAGATGAAACTCAGCCCACAATAGCCCCTGTGATAAATTCGAAAAGTTCCATAAAAAGTGCTTAAATATATGATTTAACTGCTCCTAATTTTTTCTAAGCTTTATCACAACTCATACAATCATTACAAGTATTTTACAACATGATTCTAATGGATTCGAGGCCTTTTCTACAAAATTGCACTTGCACCCTGATTTTGACTTATCTTTCTCCAAGTTAGGATGTACAAGTTAGGTCATTTGGAGTGTGTATATACCTAATCAGAAATCACTTAAGTAGAAGCATTAGACACAAATAAGTGAAATTGTTACAACCCTAATTTTGGGTTCATTTGGTGAGAAATGTAATTTCTCATATTAAAGATATTTGAACAACAAATGATATAAATTGTTTGGAATAAATGGATTTCATTTACAATAGCATTGATGATTGTGTTGTGGGCTTTATTGGCTATTGGGCCCAAATAACAAGAAAATTCAATTAGTTTATGAATAATTGAGTTTTTGAGAAAAGAATAAGATAGAAACCTCTAAAGGCAAAATTATGTAATCCAAGGATGGATTTCGTGCCTCTTGGATTCCTTGGGTCCCAAGGAGTCCAAAGTTGCATAAAGAGTGCAATAAGAAAAGAAAAGATCAATTAAATATTTCTTTATTAAGAAAGAAATTGAAAACAATGGTAAAATGTGGAAAATAAATGAAAAGAGGTACAATTGAGTTATCCTTAGTGGAATTTCATATCCCAAGGATTCCTAATGATAAAAGGAATACCAATGAGGAAAATAAAAGAAATAAAGATAATTCCTCAAAAGGAGGTATTTTAATAAGAAATAATCAAGATAATGAGAAATAATCAAGAATAATGCATTTAGATGCATCTAGAAGGATAATGAGTATCCAATAAATAGGATTTCGAGATAATAGAGTTTCTTGGGATCCAAGGAGTCCCAATAAAGAGGAAAGAAAGAGAAAGTATCAAAATTGCAAAATAAAGGGATAATGGGAATACATAATTAATGAATTATGTGGTTTTGTTAAGAAGAAAGTATTTTCTACTTAAGGAAATATATTTCCGTGGCCAACATATTAAATGGCATGAATAAAGATAATAATGAGAAGGAATTTTCATATTCCTAAATATCCAAGAAATAAAGGATATCAAAGAGGTTATGAGGAGAGAGAAGAATACTTCTCCTTGAAGGAATGTGATTCCTAATAGGAGGGGACTTGTTTCCTCTTAGATGGGGCTCTTAGGGTGAGGATATCCTCCCCTATAAAAGGGGTAGACCCCTGGATCGAGCTCTAGAGAATCCCAAGGATTCTTCTCTCTGTCCCATCATCTCCTTTGCATGTAAACCCTAGGGTAAAGGGGTAGAGCACCCACGGAGCAACTATGGACCGTTCGATGCGCTCTCTAGATGCAGGATGATCCTACATTATCAGCAGAGTGCTGGGTGGCCATCCCTTCGCCTGAACCAGCGCACATCTGCAGATGCACGGCTGCAACGAAGGTCGCAGTTGTAGGCTTGTCGTGCACTGAAACGACCAGCTAGGTCATGGTTTTTGCAGTGCTCTAGTTGCACCCAGGTGTGGCGGAGTTGGAGCGGCCCTTGGCGACAACCCCCGAGCCCTGAGGAGGAAGGGGCACTCCCACGCTTACTGCAGTTCAGCGGCTAGGACAACAGCCCTGGAGCAGCCCGAGGTTGAAGAAGGGAGAGCCACGTTGGACAATTCTGCCCTTCGCAGGCTGTAGAAGGCTCTTAACTTACCAAGGGCAAATTTGTCCTTTCATCATGTTTCCAAAACCAGAAAAAGGTGTTGCATGGAAGGCGCCTACGTGGCAGCCCCCCATTGGCCAAAGTAAGTCAATTTTACAAAAACCATATCTATTTAACCGTAGCTCAGATGGATGCATATTATACATGAATTTTTCTCAAAAAAACTAGAGGAATCCATTAAAAATATAATTGAAGCCTGATTCCTTTTGCAATTCAAAAAGTAATGGAAGATATCAACTTTACTGTATTAATGTTTAAAGAACCCTATTTTGATATGATTAATGTGATTGGTAGGGTTTAATCAATGATTAAAGTTGATATTAGCATGTTAATGATAAAAGGGAACATTAGGAACAAAAAGGATGAATTTTGCACGTGAGTGATTTAACTTAGAGTTTCATGTGCATGAAAAAGCTTTAATGGGCCTTGAAACCCTAATATTAGTTAATGAGATTATTAATGGCTTTAATTGATTAATTTCATGATTAAAGTTGGAATATGTTGAATCTAAGTTGTTTCAAGCATTAAAGTTCCTAATTGTGGTTAAATACTCTTAATGTAGAAATTAGGGTTTTTGAATGGATAAAAATGGTAGCTTAAATGGAAAATAGGATTAATTAACTTAATTGATGGTTAACTGTGCTTTAATCCAAAATTAAGATTAAATGTGTTAAAGGATGACCTTAATCATCTTTTATGAAGGATAGATGAGAAAATTAGGGTTTAAAAGAGTAAGATGAAATAAAACCCTAATTGCAAAGTAAACCCTAAAAAGAGGAAGAAACCCTAAAAAGGAATAGAACCTTAAGTAGCAAGATGATTTGGATATATTTTGATAAAAAGGAAATTGAATGTAATTTTAGGATTCTTGCACTTGCTTGATTGGATGACTTGATTGATTGGATTGAATGGATTATTCTATCTCAAATCAGCCTGACATGTATGTGGTTAATTATGAATAACCGCCTTAGTTTCCCGAGGATTTTTCGGATGGTTAAATCACATTGAATACAAATTATCAGTTTGGATGTTCATACTTGCAAATCATAAAGTCACTATGACTATCACATTAATTATAGAAGTATGTATTCTCGCACCTAGATGCCACCCTGATGAATGATGCCAAATGCCAGGCCCAGATGGGTAGACCAATGGGCACCATGAGTGGTGACCCCATGCACCAAGCTCGGGAATGAGAAGGTGGCCTATGATATTGAATGACTAACGGGCACTATGAAGGGTGACCCCAGGCACCAAGCTCGGGATTGAGAAGGTGGCCTTAAGTCATTAGCAAAAGAAACCCTAAGGTGGGTATGCCAGGGTTAGAGCAAAAGTGGTGGAGAATGTCATACTGAAAAGTGTAAATTGGCTTGTTAATTAAATTGATTGTGATAATTAGATTGTTATCCATATGTGCAAACTTTTGGTTGTCCCCACATACCGACATATTCCGATATACTGACCGACATTTTGTTTGTCGGTGTTTTAGGTACAAGCTTGAAAAGGACAAACAGTAAAGTGGCATATGTGAAATTAATTAAGAGTTAAAGTATAAAGGAGGATTAGTTAGAGTAGACTTCCGATGCGGATAGATGTAGATATCCCAGTTTTGAAAAATGTATGCAAAGTTTTATTTTATACCAATTTTCAGTTTAGTTGGTAAAATTTATTAATTGTTATTGATTATTTGTCGAACCTTTGATCTTGTTAATTGGATAACGACACCTACCTTTTGGTCTCCCTTAATTGGGGGTTATCTAGAGGTGGGGTCGTTACAGAAATGGTTAGTCATCATCAAAACAAGGGTTTAGTCAATTAGACTTTGAGAGTCAACTAGACTTTGACTCAACATTCTTCTCCTTTTTGAAGATGACAAACCATTCCATAAATGTATTGAAAGCATTTAAGTAAAATCGTACCTTTGGAGAAGTCTAGAAGTTTTACGAGAATCAAGTTCACATGCTCCCCCTCAATTGATGCTCATGTATTTCTCATACTCCCCCTCAGTTGATGTTATTTATCATGCATGGTTAGCTTTCATAACATTTATAGAAACTATGTCTTCTATTAATATATGTCTTCTACATATATGTGTCCTCCCCTTTACGTTCTCCCCTTTACATAAGACATGTCTTATCCCCCGTTGTCATTTCAAAAAGTAAGGGGTTGAAAAACACAATTTGTTAGTAAAAGGAGATACCAAAAGTTAGAATGGATAGTAGAAGAGAAAAAACTAAGAACTTGTCCAAGCAATGTATATAAGGCAAACTAAGATATGCATTAGACAAACCTAGATGTGGTTCTAGCAAACAATCAAGATTAGGCAATGCAAGTAAGTAACTCAAGATAGAAAATATGCAAATCAAGGTGCAAGCTTGATTATGTATTAAATAAGAGACAAGTATAATGTACAGTTGGATACTAAAAAATGAAAAATACTAGAACTACAAGTATATGAACTACTACAAGATGATATCACAAGTTAAAACTATTAGTAGAATCTAGCTCATAGCAAAATATTCTCAAGTCAAAGAACAAACTATGAGTAGATGTAGCAAAATATCCAAACAAAGAGATATGCAATTTCAGAAGCATAAAAGTAAATTACTTACTAGGCAAATATGCATCACTGCCAAAAGATGATTACCACTAAGAAACTCAAGGTCGTATCAAAGAAAGATATACAACTACATACATGTAGCAAGTTAGAGCACAACAGAAGCAATTTAAGACACAACCAAGAAATTCAAAGTGTTTATCATCAAAATACACATAACAACTCAAGATAGGTATTTGCAAGATATAGATATACCAATATAGAAATTAGAGAGATATAGTTGTATGCAATGTAGGCAAACTAAAACATGGCAATATTCATATAAAGGTACTAAGGGAGTGCCAAAGAATAAGGCTATTGGTTGAGAAAGTCTAGTTGAGAGGAAAATTCTCATCCAAAATGCTAACTGTATATTCTATGTACAGTGTTTTCGGTCGAGTTTATGGATTAAACTTCTTGGCCGACAATAGTTGTTGGCAACACCCATGGCATTGGTCGGTTGAGTTCCCTCAGGACAACGGCTGCTATCAGAAAGCACATATATTTTAGAAAAACATATCTAGAATTATTGATAAAAATATAAACCATATCCAAATATGAGTAGACGAAAAAGAGCATGTGGGCTTATAGCAACATCAATATTTATGTCCACCATGTCGCACCATTGTTCAGACTGCTTTCTGACCATGCCACACCATGGTTGGACCAGTTCATCTCGATACATTGCTATGCAAGTATTGGATTTTTAGCTTTGCAGAAAAACATTTATGTCTCTTTGTTAACACATTTTGTTTAACACTTGTTTCTATAAAACTTCTAATGTCACACAATCATTACTTAGCTTGACTACATCCATTTATTCCCCTCTTTTGCTTATTGTGTTAATCATTTGTAGAGCTACTTGGTAGGATGTTTTTGAACTTGCTTGAGTATAATTGTATCATGTCAAATGTTTTATGCATCTAACTACATGACTTTATATGTTTGATCTATATTTGATCATATTTTCTTGTTCATTTTTAGTGTTTATTTCCATTCATGAGTGATCCTTTTTGTGACTCATTGATTTCATTGGTTGTATCATTTTCAATTCCTGGGATCGGGAGGGGTGTTACATCAAGAGTCCTGAACATGGGCGTCAATTCTACTTCAAATATTTTGTATTTGGGACAATGTCTACGAGAACACGTCACACTAAATGAGGTTAGTAGAAACATAAAATGCAATTGATCACTAATTAATCACAAACCAAGAAAAGAGGATAATTTAAAATTGATCTTAACATCACATAATGTTTAGAAACATTTACATTGAATCCCAACAACTTTCTTTATTTCATATAATGCCTAATATCTTTTAAAACTTCTATGTAGCCTCAACTACAATAAAAACTTACAAATGAACATTATCCACATATTTCACATATATTAACATCAACATGATATCGAAAGCTCAATTCAACCAATACATCATACATAAACTTTTCCACCTGGACCTGAGAGTACATGTACGACTCAAGGGCACATTAGACAACTAAGCTACCATCTCTAAGGTCCATCACCTCATTCTCTTCTCATAGCCACAAGTTTGTTGTTGATGCTGACCCATCACCTAAAAATATGTGGTGACCCATAAGGTGAGACTCAATCCCAACAAGAGATATAACTCCCTCCAACATATATTGGTTACAACAGATTATTTAAAGAGTAATTAAACTGAAAAGTTGGAGTATTTAATAGACAATTGAGAAAATTGAACAGTTTGAAAATATTGAGCAAATTAAGCAAATAATCTTAGCACCACGTATAATTATCAGAGTATATGCAAGCTTTCATTTTGAATTTCATAATAATGCATCAATTAACAAATGTCATCACTAGATTGACTGTCATTGTATGCCTTGCTAACATTATAAGCAATCCAATAGCATAAGTATCTCTAATATCATTAAAATGTCTAGTAGCATAAGCATATCTAACAATATTAGCATGTCTATAAATTTGAATAGATCTACATCATAAGTAGAACTAACATCAAAGAAAAATTATTTTCATAAGCATGATTAGCTGTTTAAGCATCTCTAATAGTAGTGACATAGCTAACTATACAACCATAGCTAACAACATGTGATAACTATCGTCATTAGCGTTATTAATAGAAGAAGTAAATCTATCAACATAGCATGACTATTGTATGTAAAAAGCTACATCATGAGTATTTGTACAACATAAGCATATCTATTATCTCTTAATTTCACTATGCATCATATTTATTTAAAGAGAGAAAATAATGGTTATCATCCAATGTGAAGCATAGTGTATAACCCTAAACAGATATGCTACACGGCTGTATTACAACTTTTATTATGCCCTAGGGAGTTTGAGTCATACCACCCAATGTCCAACCAACCCCTTCTAAGGACTATTCGGTTCCGTGCAAGATCTAGAATAGTCGACATCCTAAGATCTCTTCTCCTCAGTCAGTATGAGTAAAATGGCAGTGACATGTCAGTCAATGCTGCCACTACAACGACATATAGTCAAGCTGCTAACACCCAGTCAGCCCTTGGTACATGTCATGTCACTAGTCACCAGGGTATGAAAAGCAAAACCCTACCACATGGGTACAGCCGAAACACACTCAGTCACATCATATATAACAAATATATGAGGCATAACCACAGCCATCCTCCATAACCTACAATTATGGATGACAAGGATACACACTCAACTTTCCACCCCCACATACTCAATAATATGTGCTCCACATTTCCCTTAGGAATACTTATTTCACCATCCAGCAAGTTTTGACAGTGAAGATGGTTCTAAGAAACATGGCACTACATGATTATGATTTCACTTCATTAGTTATTTCTAGTTGAGTAAATTAAGGTTTCATCAAACAAGTGGACATACAATCCCTAATTTATTTCTTGCAGACATATATAATAACTTCAAAAGATATAAAATGCATGAAACTTATTGTTCCTCATCTCATCATCACATGGTATTCTTCATTGTCATTTATGAGACTACACTTGTCATCATACTCTTACGGGATATAAATCCTTATTCAAATACCTAGTATATCAACCCTTGTTAATATAAGAGGATTACACCTCATTTAGGGATCAACCATGCCCAAAGGTCATTAAGACCATCATATCTTTCCCTTAAGTTCATCATTATCTATCCATGCCTTATAACAAGGCTCAACATACATCACCATTGATATGATACATAGGCTCAACATGATATTGCATTATAGATCTAAAAGATGTTCATAGGATACAGTGCAAGTTCATCTTAGCATTAAAGGGCATTCCTTTATTATATCAGCATATAAGGAAGCTAGTTATGATTATATGTCATCACACTTATAGTATACAATTTAATATGTTAAAACATAAATCATGGAGCTTATGATGACCACTAGCTAACCCATTAGAGTTTCAATAAATCATTAGGACATTCTATCATTATATTAATCATCCAAGGAAGGTAGCATGACTAACCACCATTCTCTATTTGCATTTGGGTTAGGTTTAACAAGATAAGTTACATTGAACTAATAGTTCAAAACTCGTACAAACCCTATCCCATGGCATCCCCATATAATCATGGATGCATAAGACAAAGCATTACCATCACATTCCACACCATTCTCAAGTATGGATATATGCATAATTCTAGGTGTTACCATTGGATTATAATATAATTAGGATTTCCAACACAATAAAATAGTAGTAAATTATTCTATTAATCAACCAAAGGAGGATGATCATGATTAATCACTATCACCTAATTACATTAGGGTTAGGTGTTACAAACTATGTCGTGTTAGGGTTTCATATCAAAATAATAAGGTCATTATCAATTATTCTCATATGAGGGAAAAGGTAAGACTACATATTACATCAAACCTCCACTAGTTTCACATTATTCACACCATGCCAATCTATCATAGGCATCAACCCAGAACCATTGGATTGTGGAGAAATAAAAACCATTAGTTGTTTAGATAAGTACACACCTTGAACAAATCACCCATAAATTTATTGACTTGTGATCTAGAAAGAGTCACCATCAAACTATAGACATCCCTTTATTTATAACAAATAGGGTACCGTTGGTTGTGGGGATAAAACCCACCATTGAATGTGAGGGTAAAGCCCACCATCAGTTGTATGTTTAAAGAAAACCATCAATGGTCAACAAACAACCTCCTTAAATTTCTCTCATGGGGAAACCATAAATTCATATTATTAGAACTCACATATAATACTATAGGCTTCAATTCAAACCAATAGATGTTGAAGCATCCAAACTCAATCGTTGGATTGGGTTTATTGTTCAAAACCATCAATTTGAGTATAGGTATAACTATTGAATTAATTGAACCAAGAAACCATTGGTTTAGGACTTAAATCAATCCACTTTAACAACCTTGAATCGCCATTGTTTATGGTGGCATGATCCACCATCAGTAGTGACACATTATGTCACCATCGGTTGATAGGATCAGCTCTACTATCATTTTTCAATGTTGGGTGTTGAACTAATGTCACCATTGGTTGATACCATCATTAGGGCACCAAACTATTGCTCATTGAGCTTCCAAAAGAGCCTAACACTGAACTAAGGTGTGACCATTGGTCACCACCATTGGTTTTCACCTTTGGTAACTACCATCAGTTGTTAAGAAGGCAACACCATCGGGTCATGTGTTTAGAGAAGAAAACAACCTAGAAACCCTAATATGAACCATCGTTTGATAGGTGCTTAGCACCATCAATTGTCATAACAACCTGACCTAAGTCATATTCTAGATTAGAAAGAATGTGCACATGATTCCACATACATCTAGAACCGGAAACAAAACAAAGAACACCATAAAAATCGAAATCCCAATCAAACTTAGTTTCTTAATGCTTAAATCATCATTTTTAGGCAGGAACATGAGCTAACAAGCTTATAGTAACCAATATAAGTGAAAGAGTAATAAAACTTGCCTCTAGGAAGAAGCTCAGATCCCAAAAAGTAGGAAACCTGAGAAAGGAAGGTAGGAAAACCCATGCTTTTGTTCTGAACTCGGCCAAGTAGAACCTTTCTCCATAAGAGAAGCAAAACCCTAGGTAGAAGAAGCAAGAAAGGTAGGTTCTTGAGTTCTAGAACAAATTTTACCATGGAAAGACATGGTTCTGACCTGGAGGAAGGTAGGAGGAAGAATAAAAGTAAAATAAATATAGGAAAGTAGATACTTACTTGTTTAGGTCAAGATCGCCAAAATGAAGCTTTAGAGCCCCTAAAGGAAGCAAAACAAAACCCTAGGTGCTTAACCAAGAAGGTCGGACACCTTCTTCTTCCTTAGGCAGCTGCTCTACCTACCAGCATGGAAAATATGAGCTATTGAAAGAGAAGAATAGACAGGGGACCAAAGGTTTCATTTTGGTGCTGAAGGATAGGTATCTAAATGTTAAGGATCAGAGAGAGAAGAAGCTTGAGGTGTCCAAGAAACTCTCCATGTGTCCATGGCTTAGAGCTTCCATGGACATGCAAGAAAAAGATCCATTGATTTACCTGATACCTAAACTTTGGTCCTTTATTTATAGACGTATCTTTGATCATCCTCTATAGGCTAGATATCGGTCTCCACCTCTAAAAGGACCATCGGCCATCACATATAACCACAAAAGGGTAAAAGGGTACATTCTGTCCCACCATCAGTTGAGGGCCTCCATCTACCTCAACCATTGGTTGCAACACTTCTAGGGTGAACCTTAGACCTCACTACATCCAGGGTAACCATCGGTTGGATCCCTCATCACACAAAACCTTTGGTCTCCTTGGTTGCACACTTAGCAACTCCTTCATCCATGAAGGGTAAAACCCTAACTCACCATAGAAGTGAATCACCACCAAACCAAGGTTCAAGAAAGTACCCCATGGATCAACATTCAAAATAATGATAAGATAACATATAAGGAACATAATTCATGTGACAAATTGCAAATAAACCACAGATCTGGGTAAATTGTTAAAAAGTCCAAAATGTGCATAAATTGCATAACTTGCCTAAACAGTGTCCAAATTGGACCAAACTTGAAACTTGAGCTTTTAATAAGATATAAAAGCACCTAAAAAGGTTACATTAAGATTTTAGGCACTTAATTATGATAATTAAGCTTGTTCAACACTTTAAACAAGATTAGGGGTCTCACAACCATAAAACCCTAAAAGGGATTTCGCCCCTAAAATCCAAGGTAGACAAAGATAGGTACTTCCCATTTAACTCATTCACTATCTTCCACATGGTTACTTTCATCTCATGGTAATGTCACATCATTCTCATAAAAGTCATATTCTTCTCCCTTAACTCATGCATGTGTCACCTTAGTTCAACATAGAAACTATTGTGCCACCTGTACAGGTTTGGTAATACCTTTCAACTTGGGACTCTATCTATCATCATGTATCTCATATCATGTGTGATTATACAAGGTTTCATCTCTATGATCCTTTAGTGATTGTTGTAATTAACAACTCAATCAATCAGGTGAGCATCCCCTAATTTTCAAGAACTATAAGGCATATGTTCTTAGAAGATTTTGTAATTATCTCAATGGTGGACTAGCCATCTATCTAGTTGAAGAATCATACACTTTTCTGCAACCATTAATGAATATAACTTCTTGGTTTACCTTGTTAGGGGTAGGGCAACATGATTGTCTTCATCTTACCAGGATTCACACAACACACGTAGAAGATTTATCATAACTCCAAGAGGATACTCTTCTTACACACTTGTTGAACTTGTCACACATATGCATAGTTTCTTCAACATTCTTAAGGTTTCGCAAAGATGTTAACCATGCTACTGATCATCTCTAAAACATTTAAAGATGTCATCATTCAAAACTTGTCACACATATGAGACATGACCTGAGCACTTTTTTCTCTTATTTATGTATTCTACTGATGCATTGGTTAGTCTAAATGACATAACACTAAACTCATCATGGTCATGTAAATTATGTCATTCACTCTAACTCTTATCCATTGGTATTTTGATCATAGGTTTAACTTAAAGGAACACAGTATTATAGAATCACTCTTCTTTTCCCAAACAAAACTTGGAAGATCAACATAAACTCTCTCTCTATAATGGAGAGGAATACTAGAAAACTCATTTAATAAATATCTTTAACTCATATACTACTAGTACACTTTGGATATTAGGATTTGTCACCTTTGTATGCACTACATGTTCTATAAATAACTCATACCATGGTCTCATCCACTTCCTCAACATCATAACTGAATAAGAACATTTAGGAGGAATCCCCCTGACTCTTGGAAGGATAATAAAGCGTGCTCATTACAAAACATAATGATCTTGGAACTATAGTCCAAGGCAACCACATCATATAAAGATATCTATCCTAGGATTATAGTGAATCCACACATAGAAAGTGGCATGAGATTCCCTTGAAGGCTACACCTCAAAACTAAGGAACACAAAGGTAAACACATTTCCCTCATCACAATATCATTGTCCAGTGGTCACAAGAAAAAGGTAATCAATTCTATCTACCCCATGAAGGTTACACTTTTTATCTGTCATCTTACCTTTTTCAACTTGGGTTCCTTGCCACTAGCATAGGAATCATTAAGATTATCACATCTCATTGCTCTTTTATCATTACTCTTCATCATTCTTATGTATGTCCTCTCATATTATCATGTTGTTCAACCACTTATAAGGGGTAGTTCATCATATTTCACATCTTCTTCATTGAATAGGGATCATCTCCCTAAATTTCTTTCACATTTCTTAAATATTTTACATTAACACTTTCTTACACACATAGGTTGGTCTAATTTTAACTCAGGTTCCACTTTGTTCACTAATGATTGTTCTTATTCATTTTCTCATATCATACTTATCATAAGAATTCTCTCCATGTTATTTGGATTTCATACCATAAATCACTTCATTAGCACATGCCTATCTATCTTTTACTTGATTATCTTCTTGAATTATAGCTTCAAGAACTCCTCTTTTGGTTATTTATATTGAAATGCAGGTTTCATAGTGTCTTATCCTTCTCTTTTAGTTATCAATCATTCAAGTTTTGGTAAGTTATGACATAATTCTCATCTTCTTTAAGGTAATATTGAAGTATTAACAACATTATTTATGATTAGCTATGCTCTTTAGATTGTTTCAAAATTACTACTAGATTAGAGTAATCAAAAAGATAACAGTGTAAGAGTTCCATACTTACCTTTTATTCAATAGTTGAATACCTGGCAAGGGCATCTGTGTACTGAGATTAGGCAATATGCACCATGTTTTCATGTCATGTTCGTAACTTAAAAATTATCCTAGTCCTAAGTCCTAGTGTCCCTATAGACTCAGAAAACCTAAAGCTCTGACACCAACTTGTGAGAACCCATCACACTAAACAAGGTTACACAAAGCATAAAACACAATCGATCACTAAGTAATCACAAACCCAAAAAACAAGGAAATTAAAACTGATTTTAACATCACCACATGTTCAGAAACATTTAGATTGAATCCCAAAAACTTGCTTTATTTCATATAATTCCAAATCTCTTTTACAACTACTCTATATCCTCAGCTACAACACAAACTTACAAATGAACAATATCCACATATTCCACATATACCAACATCAACATGCTATCGAAAGCTAGATTCAATCAATACATCATCTACAAACCTTTCCACCTGGACCTGAGAGTACAGGGAAGACTTTAGGACACACTAGACAACTAAAATACCATCTCTAGGGTCCATCACCTCATTCTCTTCTCATAGCCATGAGTCTGTTGTTGTTGCTACTCATCACCTAAAAAATGTGGTGACCCACAAGGTGAGACCCAGTCCCAGCAAGAGATATAACTCTCTCCAACAGATAGTGGTTACAACATATTATTTAAACAGTAATTAAATTGAACAATTGGAGTATCTAATAAACAATTGAGCAGATTCAATAGTTCAAACATACTGAGCAAATTAAGAAAATAGTCTTAGCAATAAGTATAATTATCAGAGTATATGCAGGATTTCATCTTGAGTTTCATAAGATTGCATCTATAAACAAATGTCATCACTAGCCTGAGTATCATCTTATGCCTTGCTAACAGTATAAGCAATCTAGTAGCATAAGTATCTCTAATGTCATGAATATGTCTAGCAGCATAAGCATAGCTAACTGTATTAGCATGTCTATCAATTTGAACAGATCTACATCATCAGTAAAACTAACCTCAAAGCACAATTATCTGCATAAACATGATTAGAAATTTAAGCATCTCTAATAGCAGTGACATAGCTAGCAATATAAGCATAGCTAACAACATGTGATAACTATTGTCATTAGCATAATTAATAGTATGAGTAAATCTATCAACATAGCATGACTATTGTATGTACACAACTACATCATGTGTATTTGTACATCATAAGGATGTATATTATCTCTTAATTGCACTAAGCATCAGTTTTATGTAAAGAGAACAAACAACGGTTATCATATAATGTGAAGCATTGTGTATAACCCTAAATAGATATGCTACACGGTGGCATTACATCTTTTAGCACACCCTAGGAAGTTTGAGTCGTACCACCCAAAGTCCAACCAACCCCTGTGAAGGGCTATTCGGTTCTGTACAAGATCTAGGAGAGTCAGTATCCTAAGATCTCTCCCCCTCAATCAGTACGAGTAAAAAGGCAATGACATATCAGTCAATGTTGCCACTACAACAACATATAGTCAAGATGATAATACCCACTCCTCCCTTGGTACAGGTCACAACACTAGCCACCATGGTATGCAAAGAAAAACCCTACCACCTGAGTACAACCAAAACACACTCAATCACATCATATATAACAAATATTTGAGGCATGGCCATAGCCATCCTCCATAACCTACAATTATGGATGAAAAGGATACACACTCAACTTGCCACACCCACATACTCAACAGTATGTGCTCTGAGTTTCCCTTAGGAATACTCATTTTACCATCCAACAAGTTCTGACACTGAAGATGGTTCTATGGAATAGGGCACTACATGATTAAGATTTCACTTGATTAGTTATTGCCAGTTGGGTGAATTAAGGTTGCATCAAACAAGTGGACATACAATCCCTAATTCATTTCTAGAAGACATATATAACAACTTCAAAAGATATAAAATGAATGAAACTTATTGTTCCTCATCTCATCATCACATGGTAGTATTCATTGTCATTTATGAGACTACACTTGTCATCATACTCTCACATGATATAAATCCTTTTCAAAATATCACAGGGTATCAACCCTTGTCAAAATAAGAGTGTTACACGTAATTTAGGGCTCAACCATGCCCAAAGGTCATTAAGACCATCATATCTTTCCATATAAGTTCATCATTATCTATCCATGCCTTATAGCAATGCTCAACATGCATCATCATTCATGTGATACATAGGCTCAGCATGATATTGCATTAAAGATCTAAACGATGTTATTAGGATGCATTGTAGGGTTATCTTAGCATTTAAGAACATTCCATTATTATATCGGCATATAAGGAAGCTAGTTATGATTAGATATCATCACACTTATAGTGTACAAGTATAACATGTGCAAACATAATTTATGAAGCTTATGATGACTAGTATCTAACTCATTAGAGATTCAGTCAATCATTAGGACATTTCATCATTATATTAATCATCCAAGGAAGGTATCATTACTAGCCACCATTCTCTATTTGCATTAGGGTTAGGTTTAACTAGATAGGTTACATTGAAGTAATAGTTCAACACTCATATGCAAACCTGAACCCATGGCATCCCCATACAATCGTGGATGCATAAGACAAAGCATTACGATCACACTCCACAACATTCTAAAGTATGGATCCATGCATAACTCTAGGTGTTACCATCAGATTATAATATACATAGGGTTTCCACCACAATAAGAGAGTACTACATTATTCTATTAATCAACCAAGGGAGGTTGATCATGATTTATCACTATCATTTAATTACATTACAATTAGGTTTAACAAATTATGTCCCATTAGGGTTGCATATCAACACAATATGGTCATTATGAATTCTTGTCGTATGATGGAAAAGGTAAGACTAGATAATAAGGTAAACCTCCATTTGTTTCACATTATTAACACCATGCCAATCTATCACAGGCATCAACCTAGAACCATTGGATTGTTGAGAAAGTAAAACCATTATTTGTTTACATGAGTAAATACCTTGAACAAATCACCTATAAAGTTATTGAATTATGATCTAGAAACAGTCACCATCTAACTCTATACATCCCTTGATTTATAATGTAAAGGGTACCATTGGTTGTGGGGATAAAACCCACCATCGAATGTGACAGTAAAGCACACCATCAGTTGTATGTTTAAACAAAACCATAATGGTCAACATTCAATCTCTTTAAATTGGTCGAATGGGGAAACCATCAAATTTAGATTATTAGAAGTCACATATAATACTATAGGCTTCTATCAAAACCATTAGATTTTGAAGCATCCAAACTCAATCATTGGATTTGGGTATATTGTTCAAAACTATCAATTTGAGTATAGGTATGACTATTGAATTAATTGAACAAAGAAACCATTGGTTTAGGACTTAAATGAAGACACTTTTACAACCTTAAATCACCATTGATTGTGGTGACCTGATCCATCATCAGTTGTAACACAATATGTCACCATCGATTGATAGGATCAACTCTACTATCCTGTTTCACCATTGGGTGTTGAACTTATGTCACCATTGGTTGATACCATCATTAGGGCACCAAACCATTGCTCAATGAGCTTCCAAAAGAGCCTAACAGTGACCTAAGGTGTGACCATCAGTCACCACCATCGGTTGTCACCTTTGGTCACTACCATCGGTTGTCAAGAAGGCAACACCATCGGGTCATGTGTTTAGAGAAGAAAACAACCTAAAAACCCTAATATGAACCATCATTTGATGGGTGCTTTTCTCCATCGATTGTCATAACCTGGCCTAAGTCATCATCTACCTTAGGAAGAACGTGAACATGATTACAGGTTCATCTTGAACTGGAAAAAAATAGGGAACACCATGAAAATCAAAATCCCAAGCAAGCTTACCTTCTTAATGCTTAAATCATCATTTTTAGGCAAAAACATGGGCTAACAAGCTTATAGTAAGTAATATAAGTGAAGAGGGTTGTAAACCTTGTCTCTAGGAAGAAGGTTAGATCCAAATTGTAGGAAAATTGAGCAAGGAAGGTAGGAAAACCCAAGCTTCTGGCCTGAACTCGGCCAAGTAGCACCTTTCTCCATAAGAGAAGAAAAACCCTAGGTAGAAGAAGCAAGAACGGTATATTCTTGAGTTCTGGAACTACTTCTATCATTGAAAGCCATGGTTTTGACTTGAAGGAAGGTAGGAAGAAGAAGAAGAACAAAAGAAATAGAAGAAATAAGGAGATACTTACTCGTTTAGGTCAAGAGCACCAAAAGGAATCTTTAGAAACCCTAATGGAAGCAAAATGAAATCCTAGGTACTTAACCAAGAAGGTCGGCCACCTTCGTCTTCCTTGGGAAGATCCTCCACCTACCAGCAGGATAAAGACGAGAGAGAGAGAGAGAAGAACATATAGGGGACTAAAAGTTTTATTTGGGTGCTCAAGGATAGGTATATAAAGCTTAAGTATAAGATAGAGAAGAAGCTTGAAGTGTCCAAGCAACCCTCCATGTCTCCATGGCTTAGAGCTTCCATGGACATGCAAGCAGCAGCTCCATCGGTTTTCCTACTGCCTAACCTTCAGTCCCTAATGTCTAGGAGGACCATAATTCATGTGACAATTTGTAAAAAAAACCACAAATTTGGGTAAATTATAGAAAAGTCCAAAATGTGCATACAATTGTATAACTTGCTCAAACAATGTCCAAATTGGACCAAACTTGAAACTTAAGCTTTTCATAAGATACCAAAATACCTCAAAATGTTATATTAATATTTTAAATACTTAATTATAATAATTAAGCTCGTTCAACACTTTATGCAAGATCAGGGGTCTCACAATGTCCTTGAGCATTCCTGTCATTTATCCACCCACCCCCTCCCCCTAAAAATGTTGATAGGGTATAGTTACAACTGAAACACAAGGGGACATGTCGGGAATACATAGTCCGAACAGACAAGTTGAACCTCATTTATTCACTCGTCTCTCTTTCTGTAAAAGGAGACTCATTCTTCACATTTTATACAGTCGTTGATACAACAGATACTCAATTCAAAACTGAGATACTAGTGAGACAGTTCGGTCTCCTAGATGTCGTTCTTCTGTGTGTGTGTGTGTGTGTGTGTGTGTGTGTGTGTGTGTGTGTGTGTGTGTGTGTGTGTGTGTGTGTGAACTACTTCTCCGGTACATCTTCCTTGTTCCATCAGAGTAGCCTTGTGTTTTCCCCATCTCCTATTCATGTGTTGTGCGACAAGTGAAGGTAACCGAATTTAGGAGGTAAACTGTCAAAAAAGTTCATACACAGGAGGAGCGGTGAAATTTGTCTTCCCACATTAGTCTTCGGACGCGGTTTTGCTCAAACTTGCTAGCTTTCTGAGTTTCTTATTCCGATCGGATATCAACTGCTTCGTGTTTGAATTTGATGACAGTAGATTTTTTCATTTTTTTAAATGAGTTACCATCTGCTGTTATCTCTAACGCATCTTTCTCTCTAAGGGAACCGTGTAAAACTACATCCACATGTTTTGTACGGTAGGGGAGCTTTCTGTTTCTGAACCGGCGGGTGTGAAACAACATTGCATGTGTTCATGACTGGTCTAACAACAGCGCTAATATTCTTATATCAGATGATAACATGGGTTTGAGCTAAGCAAGAGCCGGAGACAAATTTCGTAACCTGGGTAGTGGATAATAAACAGTTTTCAAAATTTACCTGGGCCATGAGACCCAGCCCAAGGCCTGACAAGATTTTGGATAATTTTGGGTTTGAGTTGAGATAACATAACCCAATCCGACCCATGTTCATCGGTACCTGCTAGCAGTGGGGATGTATTGGTCTCAATTTCATGTGTGTGTGTGTTGGAAGAGGGAGAACACCACTGTGGGTCTTAATTACATAAACATTCAATCTGCAGATTCTTCCTACCAGGAATTCTTCTCTGTAGGGAAGCAAGTTTATGCCAATATTTTATAAGCTGCATCACTACACGATTAATAATTATATAGCTGCCAGTTGAACCCTAGCAAGTAGATAGTGTAATAGGGTTGAATAATTCGTTAGTCTACAAAATGCGAAACCTTAACCACACTTGGATGCAGTCAAGTGGCAGCGATCTTTTCCACATTGGACGCCAGCCTTTGCAGCTCGGTTCAATTCCATCGGTGTGAACGCGCGCAATGGAGACGTTTCCACTGTTCCTTGACTCAATTAAGGTGGGCGTGTTCACGGTAATTTCTATAGCGCGACATCGACATCAACCACTTCTCGCCAGAGATACACCTCACCTGAATAGTCAGACCGTAGCCGACCAAGCAGGAGTATAATCCCGCCCCCCGACCCTCACCTAAGTCAGAACGCGCGTCACCATCATCCCTCGTGGAGAGCAGGTGTTTGGGGTTATCGCTGTCGCCTTTCTAGCTAATTAGTTTAGTTAGCCTCCTCCCTCCTTAGCCGTCCGGCGGGGACCGAGTCGCGGATGCAAATTTTGTATTGTGACAGCGACGTTTTCTTGACATTTGTTGCACTTGTACCTGAGATATAGTCCCACGCACGTCGATGAGTTGGAGGAGCTGGATGGAGCCAGTATCCGGTCACCCAGCAAAGGAGTAGTTAACATCTATCTATGTCTTGGTCGATCACGAGATTCGGACGCTACTTGGCTGGTTGTTTGAACATATGATATACACCGCTGGTCTGGTGGATGGTAAAACTTGGAGGATTCCGCCGGTCGTGGACGGGGACGGCTGACCCACGCCCGTCGCATCGTATCACGTCGACGTCGCTCCGACGGGTCTAATGCACCAACCACCGCGAGAAGCCATTTCTGTTCCGTACCGGAAGACCCGCGCGGCGGATCTGTTTAGAGGTGTGTATCCCTGGCTTACCTGATGCACGGTAACGCATGCCGACGCGAGGGTCCAGCCTGTGTATCCATTGACCAGGAACGAGCAACCGGCGGCCGCATTCACGGAACTCGGCCGTTCACAAGCGCCAGGGCCACAAACTGCGGACACGGAGGGCCCTCGTCGGCATGCTGGAGTCGTCGTCGTGACCCGCTCGCCGTTCAGCGGTTGTCGCTCGTGGGTAGAGGGTCCCGTATTTCGAATGCGGCTGAATTAGCTCACGAGGGCCCGTCTTGTCCGTCCGTCCAATCGGGTCCACGGGAGCAGTTGCACGAGGAGTTGCTTCAAGGAAAGGGCTTAGCATGGGCCGGCTTGCATCGAATGGGATGTGGGGGCGAAGAGTACGGGGGTGGTATGTGGAGAGGTGCATGGTGATGTAATCGAGGTCGACATGGTCAGAGCAACAGTGGGAAGACTCGGAGGATAGATAGCTGCTGCATGGAGAGGTGATCGATACTGATGAGGAGAAGAGCAGTAGCAGCAGTGGGAACTGGTAGAGGGATACTGTTGCACTGGCAGTTGGTGGTGTCCTCCACGTGCATGGTCGGAGACGGGAGTGAGACAGGCAGTTCATTCAATTCTATCGTGCATGAAAGGATGGGGAATGGTGGAAGGAGTGGGAGACTCCACGCGACCGAGAGGAGAGACTGTTTGCTGCTCACCGCCTCAGTTGAGACCGCGCCCCTATCAGTGTGTAGAACACTGGAGTTGGAATCTCAATCTTCGGGGAGAGCATGGAGATCCGAGCTCGTCACAACTCGACGCTCACTCGCCTCCAGCTCCATGGCTCCATCTCTAGATCTCTGTCGGCTCCCCCACACAAAACTGGAGGTGGTGGACAAGGCCCGACTTGGAACTGTTAATACAGGAATGGCATAGTTGTTTTCCTTAATCCCTTTAACCTCCATTTGCTAACTGTTACTGTTATTCAATTTGCCTCCTACGAATTGAACTCACTATCTATCTAAATACAAGAGATATTTACTACAGAAAAGAAAAAAGACGAATGAACTAGGACGCCGTGTTCATAGACTTTGAATCCATAGCTTTGTCTTACCATTTAGCATAGGTACTTCTCGGAGTTGGGGAAGGAATGATGTACATACCGTACACATGCATGCCATGTCAACAATGCCTTCCTGCATACATATAGATAGCTAAATAGTCAGACTACCTATAAAGATGTCCCGCCTCATGGTCTATTCAAACCATCAAGATGTATGGCAAGAGAAGAATGCTTCTATCACTATGGAAACCATGAACTACGTAAAAGAGCCATCACCACAGTCAGAGCATGTAGACTAAATGTCTAGTATCAACAAGAACAAAGTCACATGACGAAAACTCAACTACAATTATGTCGACCATAGAAACAATAGTGATATAATTTTACGTACTAAATAAGTTGCACAACATGAGTTTCCCCTCGTGCACACATCAACCCTTTCGGTTGGAACATGTAAGATGCTTGTGCAAAAAATAACACATTGAGAACCAAGTAAGTAACGTCTTGATTAAGTTAAAGATATGGAAAACAAATTGAAGCCCAAAACAATGGAAATGTTTTATTAGGAACATGAAACTCCAAAGAAGTTTGACTACATATCATCCACATATAGGCATGTGAACTCATCAAACTATGTGAAGTTCAATGCAAAATGGAAAACATGTGATGCACTTCACGTCATCCCCGCTAATGATAGTAATAAGAGACATGATAGGAAAGATTTCTAGCATATGTCATTAATTAGACATAGCTATCATGGCATGGAACTACCTACAATATCAAGTAAAGATATATAGAAGAAGGCTTCGGATGAGTTGGCAAGTGATTGGGATGACCATATTGGGGCTAGTAGAATAACATTTAAAAAAATATGCAATTGACAACGTAGTTACATTGGTTGGTGTTAGTTAGTCTCATAGAACTAAAGGAATATGCACTTATGGGAAATTCAACATATTTGGAGGTAGAATAAATGTAAAATAGATGTTAAGACTAATCAATGATAATCCATTCACATGGATGTGGGATTGGGTAGTGCAACTAGTTGATACGTTCAATGTTTGGTAGTCCACAACTACTATCTCCAAATTTTCTTTCAAATCATTTGGTTCACTTAAGAAGGCATATTAAAGGGTCTTTGATACTTCTTGCATACTTCAACATTGGAAAACAAATTGTGCAAGGCCTTTGACATCATGGATCATGTAAGATTCTAATGTTTTTGGTATACATCACTTATAGTGTTATCCACCAACATAGATTATCAAAGGTGTTGGCCATTTTTCCAAAACTGAAGCACTAGTCTGAGCTCTAAAGAGTGGACAAATTATTCATGGAAATCATATTTAGGCTTTTAGTGGAAACGATTAAAAGAAATCAATTTATATTTTTTGTATTAACCACCATGCCAACAAATTAAGTTGAAAATTTACTGATGTTACGCCAACAAATATACACATTCTAATAGGGAATACAACATCCATACTCAAGTTAGCATGTTAAATAATATAAAAGTATATAAAAAATAATGATACAACAATTCAATATATATAAACACATATATATACTCATTACATGTACAAATATTAAGCAAAATATCATATGATGAACTCCAAAGGCCTAGAAATGTGCAAGTATTGATATATACATCACATCCTAGTATTATAACTTGACCCAAATTGTAAGGCCTCTTCAGTAGATTGCATCCTCTATAATGATCATCTCAATGCATAAAATGTTTCAATATTTGTATGATTGTAATTCTTTAATGAGTTCCAAATTCACTGGCACAAATAGAAACATGATGCAGATGTGTAACAATAGACTTACTATTTATTGTATTTGTATGAAATTCTACTAATAAGGATACTCTTTATTGTAACTAGTAAATTAGATGATAAGAAATGTGAAACTATACAAAACTATGCAATTATACTATCTCAGTAAGAACTAAAGTCTAAAACTCTACTTCTAAAACCAAGTTACCCCCTACTTGATTCTTTTCAACACTGCACTAAATTCACTTAATTTGTAACCACCATGTTGAAATCAACTAATTTAAGAACCTCAAAAACCATCCTATATGAGATAGGTATGACCTACATCAATTAGACAAAATGGAAAACCTAGGATCATGAACTTTTTTGCAAAGAAAACCAGCTTCTTTCACAACCCTAAAAACCTATTTTAACATAATCCCTAACTGGAAGCTCTAATTTTTAAATTTCAAACTTCCATGAATCGAACAAACCCAAATTTGTAAACACTCCCCAAATTCTATTCAAAACCCAAGATACATCAAAATCAATAGACTTTCAACAATAATTAACTCAATTGAAATTTATTTACAAAAACTATACCCTAATTGAAAAAAGTGACACATGGGGGTTAAGAGTTATATACTTAATTACAATACACTATAAGACTCAACGAAAATTACATGGGTTTAATATTTTTTATATTTAACTCCTCAAAATATTTTCCTCAATTTGTTTCTGGATTCTTTGTCTCCTGAACAAAGCAATCCCAACCTCTCTACTCCATCCAATGTTTATACCGAAAGAGTTCTTAGGCCCTTTCCTATATAAGGTACCACCCCAAAAAAATCCATGTTCCTTGATATACGTTAATAGATTGTGATCTTCCCCCCAAAGACATTATTTTGACATTCTCCAAAACTACACCTAACCTTGAGGCTAACCCACATATTGTAATCATGCAACTAATCCTTCCAACTAGAGACGAGGGTTCAGAAACTTTAGCACAACTTCTCTGAAGGAAGAAGAAATCTAGATTTTTCCTATATTGCATAATAATCCCTTTCCCTATATTTTCAATTAGTTATTGTTGTGAAAACCATTGATCCCAACTCTAGGTTTCCCAACATTGTTTTCCTAACAAATTTCATGTATACACTTTGTTTATTGATCACAAACTTTGCTGGAGTAGTGCTTTCCCATGTTTTGGTGTTTTATTGACCCTCAAACTCCTTCAAGGAACCTACCATGGTAGAACTCCTACTAGGTACTATCAAGCCCCTCACAGCCCCTATTTAGGCTTTCCTAGTCCACAAGGCTCTAGGGAAGATGATGTACACCTCAGTTTTCAACAGGTCATGGAATCTAATGTTGAATTTAGAGATACTTGTTGTTGTATGAGCCTCTATATTTGCATTTTGATATATAAATGGCATCATCATTTTTATTTGATACTCTTGATGTGTAACACTTCTTATAGGCTATACATTTTTTTGGTACTCTTGTCTTGTTTTAATCGACTATGCATCATGTTGCGAGAGCCATGTCCATGTGGCTAACCCAGGTCTCACTCAATGAGGTTGCTTTCATGTTTTTTGTATGTCTCTATCCACATGCCTTTTTGATTTTATGATTGGTCGCACCTTTGAAATATAATAGAATTTATTGTGTTGTCAACAAAAATATTGTTAATATTTAATGGAAATTAAAAAGAAGGAATAATTCAAACCTAGTATCAATCCCTACGTTTACCTTGAGGCTTAGTTATTCAAAGTACATGAAACCCTTGAAATTAGTTCAGATATTAAATATTATTGAAAAATAATTATCGAACATGACATTAGGGTTCCAATGACCATAGGGGAGTAGTTAGGAGTTTCTGCAAGAAGTGTAAGTGGCATATATATTGGAGGATGTATATGTTATTACATATAATTTTCATATGAATATGTGGTATATGTTTCATTTTCTATTATAAAGATAAAACTTGTAAGATCAATGTAAGAACAAAATTACTTTCTATTTCAAGAGTTATTATATTATTTCACATTCATGTTAAGAACAAAATTTATGAGCCTCATAATATAGAGAACCTTATATAAGATCCTCACTAAAAGGTTATTCAAGAAATATAAGAGCCACTTTAGTGAAATAGAAGAGACACTTCAATGCAATACAAGAGACACTTTGTTGTAATACCATAGGAACTTCAATGCAATACAGAAGGCATTTATGTGCAATATAAGAGGGTCTTTGGGAAAAATATAAAAGGCATTGAAATAAAAGAAAATGAAAAGAAGTAGCTTTGATTTTCATGATGTTAAATGAATTACTTTAAAATTATATGTTATTTGATGTTATAAAATGGTCAAGTCCACTTATACGACTAATTAAGCAAGTTTAAGGATGGATGTCATCAAGAAAGGAGAAACAACAAGGATAAAGTCATATGAAGGACAACTCAATGATCCCAAAAACTCAATCTGGTGGAGTTCTTCCAAATGATAAAAGATACTAGAATTTAAATTTCTTTGCTCATGTTTAGTTCTTAAAGAAGAAGGTGTTAAGAACCTTGTTGTGGTTCTGTTTTATAATAACAAGTTTGGGAATTATTTTCATACTTTAAATATGTATAATGTTTAAACTATTGTAATGATATTCATTTTGAAATGACATCCCCTAAGTTCAAACATTATTTATAATGATTCATTATTTCTACATGTATTCATTCACCTGTACTTGGAATGTTACATTGATGGTAGCGAAGTGAGGACATGAATGGTGACCAGATAAGAAATCATTCTCATGATCTTATATGATAAAAATCCATTAGATTCCATTTGGAGTTAAGTAATAAAGACCACATACTAGAGAAGATACCTATGTTATTTGAGAACAAAGTGGGCATAAGAATCATCACATATGGAATTGAGGTCTTAAGAATGATAGGATATGTGTATTTTTATATAGTGTCTATCTAATCCATAACTAAAGTATTGGCTCAACATTACCAAGTAGCATAACCTAACTTTTTTCCAATGAAATTTGGTGTGGGACATAGATCAAAGGTGATTGGAGAGGAAATGTTATAAGCATCAAAGTTTTATTGTGAATATCATCCCTCCTACTAGTGTATGTGATATGTACATGTGAACTAAGGTAAGTGGAAAGTGGTGTGATGTGATCTAACATCTCTAGGTATGTGCATGATCAACACATATTTGGGTATGTGCAAGGATGGCTACTAGAGAAAACCTAAAGTAGATAGTGGTATAAATTTAATGCAATTAGATATGATAATGGCATCATATATGTCAAGTTTATATACGCCCCTAACTATGGAAAAATTGTGATGAGGGTAGAATATGGATATAGAAAGGGTATAAATTTGAGGTCGCGAATCAAATATTTTTATGAGATATTTGATCTAATAGGTAAAATAAGAAACAATAGTTTAGCAATTAGTTAAGGAAATTTATCTAAAGAAAAATTTGAGGTCATAGATGTAAATGCTATTTGAGAAGGATATTAATTCTACTAAGACTTTCTCGTTAGTTCCTAGTATCATGATTATGTTGTTATAAACCCAAGGTGTAAGTTGATCAAAAAAACCCTAAACATCATATATGTATATATAGATAGAATGAAATTTATGATCCTCTATAGAAAACTTAAGGTGGTAAGGTTTTCATATTGGAAATATAGAAAACCCTAAGGCGGGCACACTAGTAGAAATTCAAGGGCTAAATTTATATAAGGTTGTTAGGTTGTCACAACCCTAAAATCTCATATCAAAAAATAATCACTAGCCAAAAATCCTAACTATTCATCACCAAACTATCATGCATCTATTGAACACAAAATTGTAAACCATCCCAAAATTTACTATTACAAACCCTAGCTCAATCGAAATCAATAGGCTTTCAACAATAATTAATTGATATGTAATTCCTTTACACAAACTATAGACTAATTAATAAACAAGTGACATATTAGTGTTAAGAGTTTACCTACTTACTACCCATAATATGACTACACACACAAAGATTATATATATATATATATATATATAGTTTTATAACTATACATGATTCACTTCAAAACATATTGTTTCCTAATTTATTTAGACAATCCTATGTAATAATATAAATTAATATCCTATAAAGGTAAACCAAAACAGTTATGACTCAAGCTTTTAAACTAATTATATTTTTGGAATCACTATAGTCCAATTAGTTAACCTCCTAATTTGGTAATCATATGCCCCCTAATCAATCAAATGAATATATTTCCTAATTAACTAGATAATCCTAACTAAAATCTAATTTTTAGTTTTACTTCATCAATAATCTAACTATTTGGTACATGTTTTGCCCATATTCATCGCAGATCTAATCAACAATGCGTGCCCATCTTCTTCACCATTCCAATAATTTGAGGACTAGATAGCAAAATTTGACCCCCCCTCCCTTTCTCTATCTCTGATAAATCATGCACCAAACAAAACACTCTTACACTTTTCTCACGAAAGCACAAACTCATTGAACCCTAACTTGTTTGGGATTTTTCATCTATTGACCCCAAATGATCCTGGCCTCCTTGAACCATGCTAACTCATTATCAGAAGACACCTCACTTGTACTCTATATATGAAACCACACAAAAATGATCTAGGACTCTTGACAACCTAAATAGATCATGTTCTTGCTCCTAGTCCATTTGTATGACATCCTTAAAACTACACCTTACTAGGAGGCCAACATGAGGATTTCCCCATTCCTTAAACCCTTAAAGCTAGAGGAGAGGCTCCAAAAACTATGGCTAACTTCCCAAAGGCACAGAAAACCCCAATTTTTCCTCGCAATGTGGTATCCATTTCCCTACGTTTTCTTTTAGTTATAGTTTTGATGACCTTTGCATTCAATTTGAGTTTTTTGAACCTTTTTTCTCACAGTTTGACCCTATCCTCTCTATATATTGATATACAACTCATATGTGGAAGCGCTTTCCCTTATTTTAGCATTTAATTGACCCCTAAGCATCCTTTGAGGAACCTAAAATGGAAAATCTCTAATAAGAGCTTTTGTCCGTCTCACAACCCTTGTTTGAGCTTCCTAAGTCCAATGTGATATAAGGAAGACAAACAACACCTTGAATTTTAATAGATATTAGTGGAATTGAATGTTGGGATCAAATTTATTTACTAATGTATCAGCCTTCATCATTATATTTTGATTAATCAACTTCATCCATGTTCTTACACAACTACTACTATTGTTATTTTGATATGTAATGATTCTTATAGGAAACATGGGTTTTGCACTCCTTTCTTGTTTTAATAAACCACATATATTACTAAGAGGGCCTTTTTCGGTGCTAGATTCTGATGTTTAGCCACCTGCTGACATATCCCATATCTTTCTTTTGGAGAAGTTATAACATCCCAAGAATTTTAGTCTAAGGTATATATGCATTGTAATGATAAGTCATCGAGTTATTTTTCTTGTAATGTCCTTACACACGATGACTTAGAGTTTCATCAAATTTTAATTTAATTATACACAACTTAGCCCTGGCTATGTAATAATGGATAGGTGAGGCTACATCAAAAATAGTTCCCCATATTTTTGCTAAATTATGTTACATTTATTGGTATATGAGAACCTAATGATATGTTAGACATTTCCTCAAATTTTGATATTTTAACTCCCTTTTATTATAATTAATGCAATAATTATCTTAAGTACCTAATCATGTAAATTATATAATATGCTAGCTCAAGTGAAAAACTAAGTGGATTATTGAATTCCACATAGTCCTTTTAGCCAATATGCCAAATTTCATCAAGTTTAGATAACTCTGGTTAATCCAAATAATGTTAAAAAGAAAATGATAGCAAACCTTGTTATTTGGTCTAATTATTTTATGAATATAGCTAACTAAATTAGATCTACCTAAGTCATGGGATTTCATGTGTTTTACATGCATCACACACTGGCTTTTGACATGGTTGTCCTAGGGATATTTGGATTTCGATCCCACGGGAGAGGACCCCATCTTCTACCTCGCATACTTTGTGTGTGTGGAGTAATAATAGAAATGAGAGATAGTTGAACCACTCTCCCTCTACCCACCAAGTCTCTTTCTGAGATCGCCATCATCAGTTTCAAGGGGTCTTTTTTAGTCCATAGATCCCTGACTCGACCCCCAAATCTCATTATTTTAGAAACCCCCAATTCACATTCTCCTTGCTATGTCGATGCAAGTGTGTAGATCGGATCTCATTCCATCACGTTGACAAAGGAGGGTTCATGAAGCTTCAACGAACCATGAGAAAACCTTATCAATCTTCAATTTGGGTTGAGCTTCCCTGAGGTGCCATCGCAAAGTCATCTTCCAGTAACAACGACAACGGGCTCGTTTGAAGTTTTCCGGCCACCAACGTTGAATTAATCACCCAGTAAGATTCCACATGTCTATACCTTCCTTTAACAGATGCTTTTGATTGGCTAGATCTAGTCTTGAGTGGTTCATGAACTCTAGTTTCTTTAAGATATGGAGAGCCTTGTTGGGCCACCATGGAAGTGTCTTCCTTACTATTTTTCCTTCTCATATCTTCAATAGGTCATGATGAAGCTATATTCACCTTTGCTTAACGTCTTTGATCACTATTTTAGTGAAACCTAATTGGTTCCTATTTCTCTATTCTGGCCATGACAATATCTAATATGGAGTAATATGGCTCCAGGAAATATCCTCAATGGCTCCCCGAGCTCATTGACATCCGGGAAGTCTCCTTGATTGGTTGATTTTGCAATATAAGGCCCTAGTCTCAAGCATGCCTCAAAGTTTGAAGGTTTGGCACTCCATGTTCCATGGCTAACAAGAGAAGAAACCAAGAACAAAAATTATTCTCGCACCCTCAAGATGTCAATATATATGTCAAGCTACCATGATTATTTGTGATGTTTTGCCAAGTCATTTTGATATCAATAACGCCTTCAAATTAAATGAACAATTGATCATGTCTACCTATGTTACACTCATACTTATAAACTAAGTATAAGGATATATTGGTCCTTCTATTCCTTTTATTATCTGATATTCTAGTAATGGTTGAAATGGTTTTATCTCATTTTTTATTGGTCTATATGAGTCTGATATTTATAATTCATATAAAAATGCCACAAATCTCATATGATGAAAAACCTTATATGAGTTTCGATCAAATTTTCAAGATCAAGCCAATAGAATACGTTACTGAGCCTGTTCTAGTTTGTCATTCATGGATATACAGACCTGAGGTAATTAGGGTTCAAGATCCTAATCTAGGGTTATGGGTTTCTATTATAGATGAATAAAGGATCGATTAGGATACGTTGTAGGAACTCATTCTAATGATCATAGGTAAGTGATCCATGCCCATGAGTATTTAGTAGATATTTTCCTAGAATTTTTACATATTCCTTATTCTCAAGGAAGATATTCATTATTCATACGCTATCATGCTTTAAGATTTCATATTAAAGATATTCTTATAAGTTTATTGGTAAAGTTTAGCATTCAAGATTTTATTCATGCTAAGATTTATTATACCATATGAAGTTAAGATTCAAAGCTAAGATTTCAAGACAAGAACCCATTAAGATTTCAAGTTAAGATAAGAAATAAGATGACATCAGATTATGGAGTTAGACCCATGCCTTAGTATAAGTCAACTCAAGAGACATGACCTTTGCCTTAGTGCAGGTCATGAGGCCCAAGCTCTTAGTGCAGGCTGACACATATAAGATGACGTAAGCACCAGAGTGCAAGTCATAAGACTCAGGTACCAAAGTACATGTCTCCATCATAAGTTACATAAAAATATAAGAATTAAGCCTAAACAAAGATCGTGTGTTTATGTTCAATGTTCTATTATGATTTTCATGTTGTCTTTTATGCATAATGTTAAAAAATAATGTATATTCTCATTCCAGTTATTTTGTATCAAGAAAACTCATGCCACTTATTGATTATCATTTTTCCATTGCATGGTTGGGGATGAGACATCAACAGGTGAGGAGTAGGAGAAGACATAGAGCTAGAAACTTAAACATAGGAAACAATATAGTTTTGGAGAGTGTCGTGGTGGGGTGCCATTATCCATCTCAATTTACTTTATGAATTTAGGCTAGTTAGTTCATGTAAAGGTTTTTAACCACCGTCACAAGTTGTATAAAAGTTTCCTTCTCATGTATACTATTGATAATGATAAGTGAAATGTGATTTGTGATGGTTAAGTTTTCAATTATTTCTTATGCTTGATATTCAAGTATTGTGATACCCAAACAATATTATGAGTTAGGAATCGATGCTTCTACTCATGTAAATTTGTATAAAATTTGGGGTCTTGCACCTTGGTATAAGAGAAAAAGTATAATTGGCCACTAGGCACAATTAAAATTCTCAATTAGTTTTACGTCCCTTTAGGTCTACTTGGTTAAGATTAGATTAGAGAAATGAGTTCAATACTTGTACAAAGTATATCCAGGCTAAATGAGGAAGGGTTAAATGTAGCAATCATGATTAGGTATCCAAGTCTTGAAGTTTTCTCATTCAAAATATGTACTAGGGATGAATTTTCATCTAGTCTAGATCTTATTTATCAACCATCACATGTGACATGTCCTTTCTTCTCTCAATGGTTTGTCCAACAAATTGAGGGATGTAGAGGGGATGTCATGAGCATAAAGATTCATTGTGTTCCTCTTCCCTGCTTACCAGTGCATGTGGTATGGGACATGTGCACTATTGGTGTAGTGGAGAGTTTCATAAGAGGTATGATGTTGTTGGGTATGTTCCTGATCAACAGATATTCTGGGATGACACAAAGATGAGTGATGCAAAAGACCTAAATTAGATAGTTACCTAAACATAATACAATTAGTTTATAAAAGCCATTATTTATTCCAAGGTTAGATGTTAAATAAATTTATGTTTAAGTTATGAGGATGAAGAAAGATAATTAGAGTAAATTTAAGAAAGTAATTTTAATTAAGTGAATCTCCAAGATGAATGAGAATTGTGATGCAATGAGCTATTCGGAGAAATGAGCCCTTTGGTGCAAACTTACATGGAGAACTCACCTTAATTGACTTACTGAGTAATAAGATAATACAAATGATAATGGTATGTGAGAATTGGATTTTCATGGTAGATGGTGAAGGTATGGTTTTATTTTCATTAGTAATTGTGTACATGTGTTAGTCTTGTCAAGCATTTTAGATAGGATATAGTTATCCATATTAATGTCATATCATGTGCATGTTAGTACAGAACTATGAATCTTTATGACAAGATTAGCGTATTAGTGTAGATATATGTGAAACCCTAAGGTGGTTAGTATCATGTTAATGCATGCAAATTTCAAGGACGTAATTTCTTTAATATGGGTAGGATTGTAACATCCCATGAATTTCAGTGTAAGAAAAATAATGCCCTATAATGCTAAGTCAACAAGTTATTTTTCTTGTAATGTCCTTACACATGATGACTTAGAGTTTCATCAAGTTTTAATTTACTTACACACACAACTTAGCCCTGGTTATGTCATAATGGATAGGCGAGGCTAAATAAAAAGGCTTTCTCACATTAGTGCATAAGTGTGTTCCATTTATTGGTATATGAGAACCTAATGATATGTTACATATTTCTTAAAATTTTGGTGTTTGAACTCCATTTTGATTATCATTAATGCAATAATTACCCTAAGTGCCTAATCATGTAAATTATATAATCTCCTAGATCAAGTGGAAAAACTAAGTGGATTATTGGATTCCTCATAGTCTTTTTAGCAAATATGCCAAATTTCATCAAGTTTATATAACTCTAGTTAATCCAAATAATGTTAAGAAGAAAATGATATCAAACCTTGTTTTTTGGTCTAGTTATTTTATGTATACAACTGATTAAACAGTTGTATAAGAATCACGCGTTGGCTTTTACCATAGTTTCACTAGGGACTATTGGATTTTGATCCTAGGAGCGAGGACCCCGTCTTCTATCTCACATACTTTGCCTGTGTGGAGTAACAATAGCAATGAGAGGCAATCGACCACTCTCCCTCTACCCTCCACGTCTCCCAATAAAATCATCGTCATTAATTTCAAGAGCACTTTCCAAGTCCATAGATCCTTGATTCACACCCCAGACCTCATTATGGTACAAACACCCAATTCTCGTACTCCTTGCTACACTAGCACAAGTGTACATATCACATCCCAGGCTATCGTGAGGGTTCTAGTAGCTTCTCCAGACCATGAGAAAATCTTATGAAGCTTCAATTTGGGACAAGCTTCCCAAAGGTGCGGCTATGAAGCTGTCTACCAGTAGCAGTGACGAAAGGCTCATTTGAAGCTTTTTGGGAACCAATGGTGAATTAATCCCCTAGTCAACTTCCTCACATCTATTCCTTCCTTTAACCAATGTTTTTGGTCGCCAAGATCTAGTCTTGAGTAGTCCATGAACTATGGTTTCTTTAAAAATATGGTGAGCCTTACTGGGCCGCCATGATAGTGTCTTTGTTGCTATTTTTCCTTCTCACCTCTTCACTAAGTCACAATGAAACTATATATGCCTTTGCTTCACGTCTTCGACCACTATTTCACTGAAACCTGATTTAGTTCTTAGTTCTCAGTTCTATGTTCCATCCATGACGATGTCTAATACTGAGTAATAGGGCTCTAGGAAATCTTCTCAACGGCTCCTCAAGTTTGTTAGTCTCTTGGAAGTCTCCTTGACTAGTTGTCTTCGTGATATAAGGCCCTGGACGTCTCAAGTAGACCTGGGAGGTTGAAGCTTCGGCTCTCCATGTTCCTTGGCCAACAAGAGAAGAAACCAAGCATGGAAATTACTTTCACACCCTCACAATGTCAATGTATGTGTTACACTACCATGGTTATTTGTGATATTTCACTAAGTCATTTTAATATCAATCATGCCTTCAAATTAAATGAACATTTGACCATGTCTTTCCCTGTCAGGCTCATACTTGTAAAATAAATATAAGGATTGTTGGTATGTATGCCTTGAGAGACAATCATGGGATGATTGGTGGGATACATTAAGATTGATTTGATAAACATCAAAGGCAAGCTTCCAATTCTTTCTGGTTCAGACATATGAGATAATGATAGAACAGATTGAATGTCTAGAGAATGACAGTACTCAATGATGTATGCTTTCAGGTTCAGGACCTGAATGATGAGATCATACGGATGCTAAGATTTTGTACATTCTTATTATGTCCCTAGTCAGATGTCATTGTGGAAGGTAGATAAACAACAATGACACACAAGACTAGATTGTGGTGTTGGTTGATGACAAAATCTCATTAGTCATGATATGGAGATATCAAACCAAACACATAGGTACTTGTTAGAGAAAAAGTGTACCAGATAGACCCACCGTGAGTTTGACACATGGACCCATGATATGGTAGTCACAGTCAGTTCTCACAGTGATGGTGGTGAGTGTGATTCTTTGACCTGAAATCACTACACTCAACACATGTCATGGGGTACACTTTGACATCATCAAACGCAGTACCGAAACATGGGTTTTCATAAAGGTGATGATTGGGTGGCTTTGACACATGGGGCTTTTGAGTGGTGAGTGATAGATATGGGATTTGTCCATCCTGAGGGAGTTTGATATCCATGGCCACTTGATGAATAGGATTGAGATAGGCATGTGCACACATGTGTGAATCAGTATATGATATTGATGTCATACATATCTCCTCCAATCTACTCTGAGATCAAGAAAGTGAATGAACGTAGACAGGATGATTGTTCCATGCCTTGAGTTCATTCGGGATATCAGTGACAAAGGAACTAAACATTCACTGTAACACCATTCATGGATTGTAGGATTGAAAGTTGTTCTCCAACTTTCTATTTCACTTGGGTAGCACTGATGTACGACTAGGAACTGCTCTTTGCTTGTGAAGTCATAAGTGTTATGGACTTTCACTGCCAACGTGAAATAGAACTGTAGGGTCACACACATAGGATTTAACCTAGAAGAGGAGTTTATCTACAGAAAATGTTTAGATTGATTACTAAAGGAGTTTAGTAGTTCAATTAAACACTCAATCGATTGATAGCTCAATATCATAGTGTTCAAGGTGTTGGACTGATTGATTAGGGTATCAGATTGATTAAAACTACAATTGACTGATTTGCACAGTCTACTACCCCAACCGATCCGCTCACAGGGTTGAACCTATCGATTCAGGTTCATGAACCGACCGGCTCAAGTGGTGAGTCGATCGGCTCATGTGTCATGAAACGATCGACTCAAATGTTAAACCGGTCGATTCGTGGACCAACCGAGATCGTTTGGAAAGTCAGAAGACTATTTTGCAAGTAAAAATTGTTTCACTTGTACAAATTCAATTTGGACAAGGATTAATGTTTGATTAGTTGGAAACAAATATGAAAGTCAATTTGAGTTGGATCAGGACCATGAATTGATCGGTTCAGGCATGAACCGATCGGCTCAGAGCACCAGACGATCGACTCAGGTCCCAAACGATCGCCTCAGGGCCCGAAACGATCATTTCAGGGTGTGAACCGATCGGTTCAGCTGGCGCAGTTTGTTGTTTTTGTGGAAAATCTTGAACCCTTCTACTCCTGCTTTAATCCTGCATTGACCGGGGTAGAGAACCCTATCCCATGACCTTCCTATATATATAGGGGTAGTGGGGGCTTCTCAGGAACAACAACTCAGAACACCAGTTTCTCTACAAAGTTGTCGTTCTCTCTGGTTGTGGTAACCGAGAGAGCCTGAGCAAGTTCTACCCGATAAGGGAGGCATAGTAAGGGAAATACAACTGTAGAAAAGTGACTGGTGGAAGGAGAGTGTGTCAGTGACTAGTACACTGACAGGAGGGTGTGACTCCTTCTGATTCCTTGTGGGACAAGGCGATTGAAGTTCCAGGTGGTCCGTGTGTACTACTTTAGAGGCGAGAGACTTGTACTGCTCAGAGGACAATTGTCAATCCCGACAGTCCCGGTGAGACCAGGAGCTGCACAGACACTGTCCAAGATCGGAGGTGAAGACCGCGCAAGCCGTGAGGTAACATCGCCGAGCAAGCCTCGGGATAAGGTATGTCTCTACAAACCATCCTTCCTATTGTATAGACGTTGGCGCGATTCCTTTATTCTGGGTTTGGGAGAAGAAAATTTTTGTTTTCGCTGCCTTCTCTATCTCCCCTAAAACCCAACAGTGGTATCAGAGCCACGTCAAATGCTCTATACTTTAGTATTATCGTTATGATCGATTTTGGTTTGTCGCCTTTATTTATTGCATACGATGTGACTAAAATTGGCTTTATGCATGTTCAATCCTAAATCCACAAATCCTAATATACATATATGATTTGTAATATAAATGCACTCGATACGCGTTGCCCTTAAATGAGTTTTGTGGTAGATGTATAGCATGGTTATGGACTATGAACCCTATGTATGTGTGCTTGGTTGAATGTGGTTGCTTGCATCTCGGCCTATGCATCGATTCTGCTCCTCCTTATTCCTGATGTAACTCGAGATAACTCGAGATTGCTTTCCTACCTTTGCTCCCCCTGAATGTAACTTGGGGTTTCCCAATTTAAATGTAAATAGGATAGATTTTTTATATTTCTTGTTATGTCAAAGAATGGAGGACCATCTGACGATGACTGAGATGATCGGTTCAAGGAGTGAACTGATTAGTTGGCGATCCAAACGACTGGTTCGAGGAGTGAGATAAGCGGGTGGTGACTGAGGAGATGCATGACGACCAGACGAACCGATCGGTTGGAGGAGCCTATCGATCAGCTGGTGGCACCCAACCGACCGGCCTGATGGCGAGCTGATCAATCATGGAGATGAGTTGATCAAACCCAGTAAAGGCAAAGCACAGAGTTCATCTTGTATAGGTTGCATGTGATGTAGACCTAGATGATTGTGATTCCTCTTGGCTCAAGGAATCACATTAGGATGGCCATAATCATCGCTTTTATCGTTTCACATGTTTTATGTGGGATATAGCATGTATATGATACGTACTATGTATTGTGGTGATTTGATATGTATATGTACCTATAAAAACCAAATCCCTCATTAAATATTAAAGTTTTAGATGCCTTCCAAATGCGACACACGTGAAAAGCTTGATCGGCCAAGTGTGGGCATGCCCTAGCGTGGTGCACATCTATCTTGTGGAAGTGTGAAGGATGGATATGTGGGTCTGCCCTAGCAGGGTGCATATTCATCATGTTGGATTTGGGCCAGACTTAACAAGGTGACCTAGATAGGATCTAGCACCATGAGGCATGGAGGTGATCATGGCAAGGAGTTGCATATGACATCTTTCAAGAGTTGCATATGATGAAATTGGCAAAAGTTTCCTACCTGGAAGATCTAAGTTGTGGGTGACAGCCCTAGCCGGTCCATGACTCAAAGGATTTTAGGATCTTGACCCACTAGAAGATTATACACTGCAATCTTCTGAATTGATGATGAGGGCTATCAATTTGAATAAAAATAGTGGGAGTGATAACTAATTAAAGTCCTAATTATATCGTCAACCTTTCAAATCAATCAAATAAGTCAAAATTGTGTTTTGGACTAAATTACATATATTTCCTTTTGTATAATAAATGGTTTATCAACAATAATCACTTTATTTGTGATCGGTCCTTAAGATGGACAAATTAAATGGGAATAATTCCACGACTGGTTAGGATGTTGAGAAGTGTTCTCAATCGAAGAGCGAAATCTCTAAGTCTTGGTTATACCAGAACTAGATGAACTCGATCTCACCACACCAATGGCTTAAAGGATGCTTATGGAAGCATACTGAAGATGCCATTAATGTGGAGTGCTAAATGTTGTGTTCTCTGAACTATGAGTTGTAGAGACAACATGAGACATATGATGTCTCTAAGACACTATCCTAGTATGTCATGACAGAAGGAGATCCAGTAAGGTATTCACACACTCAATGTGATTGGGTATGTGGAAAAACCTGACTGAGAAGGATTCCCTCTGAGCCAAGAGTTGGCTAATGGTATGATACTGCAAATGTTGTGAGAATCATATAGTTCATGATGAACTATGACATGAATAACTTTGACAAGCGTTGACAAAGTTGTTAGACATGTTGAGGATAGTAGAGGCAACGATGAAGAAGGACAAGCCTAAGTATGTGATGTTGATCGACAGAAAGAAAGGCAAGTCCAAGGGCAAGGGCAAAGCTAAGAGGGGTTCTGATGCTAGCCAGTGGCCCAAGTCATCTTCAGCCTCAAGGCACATTGGAAGGTGAATGAGGGAATTGCCCTCTATATTTGGAAGAACAAAAGAAGAAGAAGGAGGGGATGGAGATCTCCACCTAAGGTATCATGAAATGAACCGCTTCTGAGGTATATGATACCAAGATGAAGATCTGACATATATGATATGTTAGATCTACAAAGAAGTGATGGCCTTTACAAAAGGACCAAGAAAGGAGTACCCATCATTGGAGAAAGTGTTGCTGCCATAGATTGGAGTACCTTTCAGTTTATTTCAACCTAAAGGGCATGAAATAGAGTTGAGAACTTCTATTTCAATTTTCCAATAGAAACAATTTAATTTTTGCATATTATATGACAATGATGGAAATTAATAAAGTTTATGTTTCAATCTTTGTGGCAATGCCTTGTTTATCTTGTGGTACTTGGTATGCATAAGATAAAATGATATCTAAAAGTTATTGATAACTAAAACAACGAATTAGCATCATCATGAGAAATTCATTTCTAGTTTCCATATGATGGATAAATCTAGACTCTTTTGGTTAGAGAACCAGTAAGAGACATGAATCTCTTAAACATGATAAATCGATCTTCACTAGTGGTAGTGGGAGAATGATTATCCTATTAGGTATAATACATGTGATGTATTTACATACCTATTGGAGAAAATGCTAATAATTCAAACGGTGTTTAGAGAAATACCAATATGAATATCTTGAAGTGTTCAAGAATATCATAGATGAAGTATGAATTTGGTAAAGTGTTAATTCCTTATGAGATCAATGAATGAAATACTTAGACTGAATGTTTGAGATCCTTGTGAGTGTTTATGATAGTGTATCATAGTGAGCTCGTGATTAAGGCATGGTGATGTCTAAATCATAAGGAGTCATACTCTAAGGAGTTAGAGGATGATTATCAAATAACTAAGTTCTTCTTAAATAAAGAATACCCTACACTAATAAAGGATATTAAGAATCACAAAGTGTTGTGAGTTCTCAAATTCCTTAACAGATACACCTCCAATATCTATATGATGAGTTGGTCATATGATGAGTCAACAATCTAGATGATATTGAGGAACCAAATTTTGAGTTATGGTTTATGACCATTACATCCTAAATGACTTTCATGTGAACCATAAGGTATGACCTTGATGGTATCACCCATTGGGATGAAATCCATAAGTGTGAATGAGTCTTAAGCATTAAGACACATGGATAACATTTTGAGAAGGATGATGTTTGTTAATTGCAACTTAATGACTAAGAGATTTTGCATACGGATACTAAAATTGCATTCCTATGAGGAATAAAATAAGGATGTATACGTAACACAACCTATAAGGTCTATGAATCCATTAATGCAAATAAAGTCTATAAGTTACAATGGACTAATCAATGTGATCGATTGAGTACAAGCAACTCAGAGCTAGACCTTTGCTTTGATGATATAGTCAAAGGGTTTGACTGATATGTCAAACATAAAGAGAGATCTGTGATTTAGTAGGAGTGTATTCACATTCCACATGTTGATGAGGAATGAGATGTTCTAGAATGGAATCCAAAGTGGAAATTATCTTTAGGGAAGATAGAGACGTTTCCTATGTGATAGAAATAGAGATCTATAGAGATAGTTCTCCAAAACCTCTTGACCCGAAAAGAGAAAGCATACATTGACAATCTATACTGAAGGGTTCAATATACACAGATTCAGTGGGAGAAAACTTGTCCATGTTACATGGAGTTAGTATCCCAAAGCCAAGTGTCCAATTCTTATGAAGAATGGAAACACTAAGAATAGATAAGGATCTATCATGTATGTAAACATCCCATCATCTTGCATGTATGGACATGGAAAGAATAAAATGCATTCATCATCTTGTATGTTGGACATGACAATATGATGTGCTCATCCTGACAACTCGTATGTGGGGCATGACGAGTGGATGTCTTTCTAGTTCCAGTAAGGGTTACTGGAATACCATAAGAACTTAATAAGTACTTGAGAAGTACTAGTTCTACGGAAATAAGGAAGGGTTCACTGTAAAGAGTTACACTGATGTGAACTTCCGAAAAGGACAAAAAATTAATCGCAATATATATATATATATATATATATATATATATATATATATATATATATATATATATATATATATATATATATATGAGATATATATAAAAGTGAATGTTCGTTAATGGAAACATTCCAATAAAGCTGTATAAAAGGAAAGGCTGAGTATCCGTGTGTTAGAGAACATTAGTGGATACTATATGGATCTTGAAGTTCATGAGATGAACTTATAGATATTCCAATCATTGATGACAAGTTAGGAGTGCTTGGTCATGCAATGTGGCTAAAGGTTAGCAAAGGAATATTAGATTGCATATTATGACAACTCCATCTCATACGTGTGACGTACAACGAAGAGATGAGAGACATGCAGTTAATACTGACTTTGGAAACATGTTGCCATAACTCACTATGTTAGCACTAGAGCATTGTACCATGTGGGACATGTTTGAAGATCACTAAGAATATGATTCAAGGGTGATTGGCTCACAGTGCAAGTGGGAGTCTGTTGGTATGTATGCCCTGAGAGCCAATCATGGAATGATTGGTGGGATACATTAAGATTGATTTGATAAATATCAAAGGCAAGCTTCCAATTCTTTCTGGTTCAGTCATATGAGATAATGATAGAACATATTGAATGTCTAGAGAATGATAATACTCAATGACATATGCTTTTAGGTTCAGGACCTGAACGATGAGATCATACAGATGCTAAGAGTTTGTACATTCTTATTATGTCCCTAGTCAGATTTCATTGTGGAAGGTAGATAGACAGTAATGACACACAAGACTAGATTGTGGTGTTGGTTGATGATAGAATCTCATTAGTCATGATATGGAGATATCAAACCAAACACATAGGTACTTGTTAGAGAACAAGTGTACCGGACAGACCCACCGTGAGTTTGACACATGGAACCATGACATGGTAGTCACAGTCAGTTCTCACAGTGATGGTGGTGAGTGTGATTCTTTGACCTGAAATCACTACACTCAACACATGTCGTTGGGTACACTTTGACATCATCAAACACAGTCCTGAAACATGTGTTGTTATAAAGGTGATGATTGGGTGGCTTTGACACATGGGGATTTTGAGGGTTGAGTGATAGATATGGGATTTGTCCCTCCTGAGGGAGTTTGATATCCATGACCGCTTGATGAGTAGGATTGAGATAGGCGTGTGCACGCATGTGTGAATCAATATATGATATTGATGTCATACATATCTCCTCCAATATACTCTGAGATGAAGAAAGTGAATGAATGTTGACAGGATGACTGTTCCATGCCTTGAGTTCATTCAGGATATTAGTGACAAAGGAATTATACATTCACTGTAACACCATTCCCGAATTGTAGGATTGAAAGTTGTTCTCCAAATTTCTATTTCACTTGGGTAGCACTGATGTGCGACTAGGCACCTCTCTTTGCTTGTGAAGTCATAAGTGTTAATGACTTTCACTGCCAACGTGAAATAGACTTGTAGGGTCACACACATAGGATTTAACATGGAAGAGGAGTTTATCCACAAACAATGTTTAGATTGATTACTAAAGGAGTTTAGTAGTTCAATTAAACACTCAATTAATTGATAGCTCAATATCATAGTGTTCAAGGTGTTGGACCGATTGATTAGGGTATCAGATTGATTGAAACTTCAATTGACTGATTTGCACAGTCTGCTGCCCCAACTGATTAGCTCACAGGGTTGAACCGATCGGCTCAGGTTGATGAACCGATCGGATCAAGTGGTGATTCGATCGGCTCATGTGTCATGAAACGATTAGCTCAAATGTTGAACCTGTCAATTTGTGGACCAATCGAGATCATTTGGAAAGTCAGAAGACTATTTTGCAAATACAATTTGTTTCACTTGTACACATTCGATTTGGACAAGGATTAATGTTTGATTATTTGGAAACAAATATGAAAGTCAATTTGAGTTGGATCAGGACCACGAACCGATCGGTTCAGGCATGAACCGATCAGCTCAGAGAACCATACGATCGACTCAGGTCCCAAACGATCAACTCAGGGCCTAAAACGATCATTTCAGGGTGTGAACCGATCGGTTCAGCTGGCGCAGTTTGTTGTTTTTGTGGAAAATCTCAAACCCTTCTACTCCTTCTTTAATCCCGCATTTCCTGGGCTAGAGAACCATGTCCCATGACCCTTCTATATATATAGGGGTAGTGGGGGCTTCTCAGGAACAACAACTTAGAACACTGGTTGCTCTACAAAGTTTTCGTTCTCTTTGGTTGTGGTAACTGAGAGAGCCCGAGCAAGTGCTACCCGATAAGGGAGGCACAACAAGGGAAAGACAACTACAGAAAAGTGACTGGTGGAAGGAGAGTCTATCTGTGACTAGTATGCCGACAGGAGGGTGTGACTCCTTCCAATTCCTTATGGGACAAGGAGAGCGGAGTTCCAGGTGGTCTGTGTGGACTACTTCAGAGGTGGGAGACTTCTGCCGCTCGGAAGACAACTGTCAATCCTAACAGTCTCGATGAGACCAGGAGCTACACAGACACCGTCCAAGACTGGAGGTGAAGACCGCGCAAGCCGCGAGGTAATGTCGCCGAGCAAGACTCGGGACAAGGTATGCCTCTACAAACCATCCTTCCTATTGTATAGACGTTGGCGCGATTCCTTTATTCTGGGTTTGGAGAAGAAATTTTTTTGTTTTCGCTGCCTTCTCTATTTCCCCTAAAACCCAACAAGGATATATTGGCTCGTACATTCCTTTTATTAGCCAACATTCCATTAATGATTGAAATGGTTTCATCTCATTTCTAATTGGTAGGTGTATGTCTGATATTCTATAATTCATAGAAATGGTATAGACTTCAGATGATGACAAACCTTGTATATTTTTTATCAACTTTTTGAGATCTAGATAATCAAATAGGTTACATAGCCTATTTTGATATGGTATTTGCAAATATGTAGACCTAAGGTAATTAGGTTCAAGATCCTATTTTAGGGTTATGGGATTGTATCATAAGTGAATAAAGGATAAGATCAAGATATGTTGTAGGAACTCATTCTACTGATTAGGTAAGTGGTCCATGCCCATGAGTATTTAGTATTTTTTTTCTTAGCATCTTTACATGTTCCTTATTCTCAAGGAAGATATTCATTATTCATATTATATCATGCTTTAAGATTTCAAGTTAAAGATATGCTTATAGTTTCTCAGTAAAGTTTAAGATTCAAGAGTTTATTCATGCTATTATTTATTATATCATATCAAGTTATAATTTAAAGCTAATATTTCAAGACCAGAACTCATTACGATTTCAAATTAAGATAAGAGTTAAGATGAGATCAGATTATGGAGTTAGACCCAGGACTTAGTGGAGGTCAACTCAAGAGACATGACCCATGCCTTAGTGCAGGTCATGAGGTCAAGGCTCTTAGTGCAAGCCAAGTCACATTAAATGACCCAGGCACCCGAATGCAAGTCATGAGACTCAGGTACTAGTGTACAGGCCTCCAGCTTAAGTTGTGTAAAAAGATAAGAACTTAGACTAAAGAAAGATCATGTCTTTATGTTGAATGTTCTCTTATGATTTTGATGTTGTCTTTTATCCATAATGTTAAAAAAGAATGTATATTCTCATTCTTGTAATTTTCCATCTAGAATACTCATGCCACTTACTAATTATCATTTTTCCAAGGAATGGTTGGGGATGAGACGTCCATAGGCGAGGAGAAGGAGAAAACATAGATCCAGAAACTTAAACAAAAGGAAACAATATAGTTTTGGAGTGTGCCATTGGGGGTTCCATTATCCACCTCAATTTTCTTTATACATTAGGCTAGTTCATTCATTTATAGGTTTTTTACCATCGTTACAAGTTGTCTATAAGTTTCCTTCTTATGTTTACTATGGAGAATGATAAGTGAAATATGATTTGTGATGGTTAAGTTTTCAATTATTTCTTATGTGTGATATTCAAGTATTTTGATACCCAAACAATATTATGAGTTAGGAATTGATGCTTCCACTCTTGTAAATGTGTATATAATTTGGGGTGTTATAGAATCTAGGAGGCTATTTCTTCTTCTTGTCCTCCTCCTGCAAGCCAATAAGGGAAAGAATTACAAGAATCCAAACTAGCATTGGGAGTAAATCTACTATTAGTACTACCCTTATGCATTTCTTCTTCTAAGATGGCATTGATATAATTTGGGGGTATTGTGTAATCAAAGAACCCATTAGTGTGTTCATGATGGAACTTTTCCAAGGTGTTAGCAACCTTATTCCATGTCCTTGTTTGAAGATTATATTCCATTCATTATTCTGACTTATCCTTTTTCTATCCTCTCAATCATCCTTGCAAATCTAGGGTTGCATCTTGGGTCTGATTTCAACATTTCCACGAACATCTTGCAATCAGTATCTATGGTTACTTTTTGGAAGATATTCCTCTTAGAAACATCGAGTGTTAGATCTACAATAACCATCTACACATCCATGGTTGACCAAACATCGTTCTCCTCACATGTCCTCCCATCCAGTTGCCTTCCTACATTAATTATAGTTTTTCTTTTTTCTCAGGTAGTGTTAGTGTTCATCTTAATATACCCAGGGAGAAGTCTACACCATCTCCATTCTTCAGTAGAGGTGATGTGCGTATTGTCAGTCTTCCAAGCTTGTTTTGAGACATGTGTCTCATTTACCATTCTTGTCCAGAAGAAAGATGTTGATGACTCGGAGATAGATGACTGGATCGGCAGATATGATGCACTTAATGGGGTGTAGGTATAGTGTGGCTTTAAAAAACCCAGTATTTCCTTGCGTTCCCAATAATCCAACAAGATATCATAGATTTATTCAACATCCAATTTTCCTTCTACAGTTTATTCTTCACCATTCCTTAGTATTCAGAAGAAAGAATGAATCTGGGGGTTAGTTTTTGAACAACAAACTCCATATGTCCATTGTGTGTTGATAGTCCCAAATACCATGGAGTCTTGTTTCCTCATATGAGTTGCATCTCTATCATATGCCATCATTGGTCAAATGCCTTTAGACTCATCTATTATTCATCAGTAGGGAACCATGTAGTATGAGACACATGAAGAACTTTACCTTAGCAGATACTTTTTCCATCCACACGATGCTTCACTCCCCATCCAATTTGATGTCCCTATGCCGACGCAGGATTGGTATGCTGACTTTGAAGAAGACTGGCCATTTGTTGTCGTTGTGCAGATCCTTGTGTCTATTGTGGCATTTCTAGATGGGGGCTCGAGCCTTAGGATATGTTCTACAACCTCCTGGGGTAACAGGTAATAGAGGAAGTTTGTGTCCCACTGTCCATTATCATGGACCACGCTCTTCACTTGAAAATCCTTCAGATATATAGGTATGATGTGTAGTGTGAGAACCTGTTACATTAAATGAGATTACTCAAAACATAATACAAGATTAGTCATTAATTAAACACAAACCCAGAAAATAGGGTAAATTAAAACCAATTTCAACATTTCCCTATTGCTCAAGAACATTTCAATAATGCTCAATAACCTTTACAACTGCCATGTAGCCTCACCTACAACATAAAATTTATAAAGGAACACTATCCACATATTTCACATATACAAGCATCAACATGCTATTAAAAGCTCGATTAAATGAAAACATCATATACAAATTTTTCACCCAGACCTGAGAGTACATGGACGACTCTTGGACACACTAGACAACTAAACTACCATCTCTAGGGTTCATCACCTCAGATTCTCTTTGTTTTTATGGTTCTTCTTCCAATGTTGTCGATCACCTAAAAAGGTGTGGTGAACCATGAGGTGAGACCCAATCCCAACGAGAGATATAACTCTCTCCAACAGATATTGATTACAACAGATTATTCCAATAGTAAATAAACTGAGAAATTGAAGTATTTAATAGTAAATTGAGTAGATTGAATGGTTCAAGCATGCTAAATAGACTATGCACTTAAGCATAGAAACTAGTATAATTATCAATGTATATACAGGTAACATATAAATCCATTTCTTCTATCAGATGTCTACTCAGGTTTCATAAGATTGCATCTATAACAATCATCATTATTAGTCAGACTATCATCATATGCCATGCTAACAACACGAGCAAACTAATAGCATAAGCATATGTAACATCATGAATATGTCTAGTAGCATAACATGGTTATCAATATTGGCATGTTTAATTGTGAACAGATCTAACATCATAAGCACAACTAACTACATAAGCATGTTTAGCAGTTTAAGTATTTCTAATTACAAAGTCTGGCTAGCGATATTAAACATAGCTAGCAGCAACATCTTAACTATCAGTGCCAGTATATCGAAATATAAGCATGTTTACAACATGAGCATAAGTAATGCATAAGAATATCTATCATCTCTTATTGTATTATACACCATCTGTATGTAAAGAAAGCAAACAAGGGTTATCATCCAATATGAAGCATTGTGTATAACCTTAAACAGATATGCTACACAGTTGTATTACATCTTTTATTACACCCTTAGGATTTGAGTCACACCACCCAAATCCAACTGACCACTACTAATTCAATATAAGTTCCATACAAGATCTAGGAAGAGCCGAAATCCAAGATATTCTCCATACTCAGTTAGTATGAGTCTACACCATAGTGACATATAGTCAAACTACAAAATAGTGACATATAGTCCTGTAACTAGACCACCTTGGTACAAGTCATGACATTAGCATCTAGGGTATTCAAACCCAATCATTGAGGTACAACCAAAATTGTCCTCTAATTACATCAAGTTATAATCACTGAGACCCAACCATAGTCATTCTCAAAAAGCGGGCTAGGTATGACCGCAACCATCCTCTCAAAACACTTGGTATCAAGATGACAAGCACCCCACATACTTAACACGTTATGTATGCGCTCCAAGTTTCCCTTAGGAATACTCATTTCACCATCCAACAAGTTCTGACACTAAAGATGGTTCTATGGAACTGTGCACTACATGATTAGGGTTTCACTTGATTAGTTATCTCCAATTGGGTGAATTAAGGCTGCATCAAACAAGTGGACAAACAAACCCTAATTCATCTCTAGAAAACATTGCTATATAACAACTTCAGAAGATATAAAATGTATGAGACATAATTTATCATCTCAATATCACAGGGAACTATTCACCTATCAATCAATAGACTATAGTTGTCATCACATCATCATAACATGTTATTATTCATTGCCATTCAAGAGACTACACTTGACATTACACTATCAAAGGATATAAATCCTTCATAATATCACAAGGTATTATCCCTTGTCATCATGAGAGGATTACACCTCATTCAGGGCTCAACCATGCTCAAAGGTCATTAAGACATCACATCATTCCCTACAAGTTCATCATTACCTTTCCATTCCTTATAACAAGGCTCAATAAATATCACCACACATGTGATGCATGAGCTCAGCATGATATTGCATTTAATAACTAAAAGATGTTTACAGGATAACATTGTAGGGTTATCTTAAGATTTAAAATCATTCCTTTATTATATCACATATAAGGAAGCTATATGATTGGTCCTCATCATACTTGTAGTGTACAAGTTTAGTATAAGAAAGCATAAATCAAAAATCTATGATGACCACTAGTTAACACATTAGAGTTCAATCAAACATTAGGAAGGATATTCCATAATTATATTAAACATTCAAGAAAGGATAACATGGTTAACCACCATTCTCTACTTGGATTAGGGTTAGGTTTAGAAAGGTAGGTTACTTAAAGTTATAGTTCATCATTCATTCACAAACCTTAACCCATAGAATCCCTATATAAATCTTGAATGCATAAGACACAACATCATCAACACATTCCATACCTTTGTCAAGTATGGATCCATGCATAACTCAGGATGTTACCATCAGATTATAGTATACTAACATTCCAAAAATATAAGAGATACTCCATTTTTGTATTATTCCACTAAGGAAGATTGATCATAGTTACCCATCATCATCTAAGTTCATTAGGATTAAGTATGACAAGATATATCCCATTAGGGTTACATGTCAACATGATATGCTCATTATCCATTATATTCATATGAGGGTAAAGGTAAGACTACCTTATTAAAGGCAAACCTTCACAGGTTCCATCATCATTCAACCCATATCACCATACCACAACATCATCTAGAACCATTGTATGTTGAAAAGGTAAGACCATTGGTTATTTACATAAGTAAACACCTTAAACCAACCATATGTAAATCCATTGAGTTGTGACCTAAAAAACGTTACCATTAAACCCTAAACATCACTTATTTAATAATATAAAGGGGGCACAATAGGTTTTGGAATTAAAACCCATCATTAGTTGTACCTTTTAAGCAATCCATCATCTCAACAATCAATCTCCTTAAATGCATCACATAAGGTAAACCATCAAATTCAGATTTATTAGAAATCATATGTAATACTTTAGGTTTCAATCCAAACCATTGGATGTTGAAGAATCCAATCTCAAACATTAGATAAAATCCATTATTCAAACTATTAGATGAAAAACTATTAGATCCTAACCATTGGATCAGGTTCATATCTCAAAACCATTGATTGGAGTATAGGTCTAACCATTAGATCAATTCAACCAAGAAACCATTAGTTTATGGTTTAATTGATGGTACAATTATATCATTAACTCACCATTGGTAATCATGACCTGATCCACCATCAGTTATGACATATTGTGTCACCATTGGTTGATAGGATGAACTCTACTATCATTTTCTCCATTGGATGTTGAATTAATGTCACCATCGATTGATACCATCATTAGATAATAAAACCATTGCTAATTGAGATTACAAGACATCCCAACACTGACTTAAGGTGTAACTATCAGTTCACACCATCGTTCATCACCCTTGGTCACCACCTTCGGTTGTCATGAAGACCACACCATCGGGTCATGTGTTTAGAGAAGAAAACAACCTAGAAACCCTAATATGACCATCGGTTGATAGGTGCTTAGCACCAAAGGTGGTGATACCAACCTGAACTAAGTCATCTCTTTTGTTAGGAAGAATTTTCACATGATTATATGTTCATCTAGAACTAGAAAAAAAATAGGAAACACCATAAAAATTGAAATCCCAAACAAGCTTAGCTTCTTAATGCTTAAATCACCATTTTTAAGCAAGAACATGAGCTAACAAGCTTATAGTAAACAATATAAGTACAGAGGGTAATAAAACTCACCTCTAACGAGAAGAACAGACTTATATCTGCAAGAAAATTGAGCAAAGAAGGCAAGAAAACCCACATTTTAGATCTGAACTCGGCCAAGTAGGCACCCTTCTCCACAAGGAAGAAAAACCCTAGAAGAAGAAGCAAGAAAGGTAGATTCTTGAGTTCTAGAGCAACTTCTACCATGGAACATCAATGTTCTGACCTTGAGAAAGATAGGAGGAAGAAAAATAGAGAAAGATATGGAGGAAATAAGGGGATACTTACTCTTTTAGGTAAAAATCATCAAGAAGGAGCTTTAGAAAATCTAAAGGAAGCAAATTGTAACCCTAGATGCTTCTACCAAGAAGATTCACACCTTCTTCTTCTATGGACAACACCTCCACAAACAAACACAGGAAGGATGATGCTCTTAGCTATAGGGAAGTGGTAGAGATCAAAATTTTCATTTGGGAGCTTAAGAATAGATATATAAAGCTCGGAGGATAAGGTAGAGAATAAGCATGAGGTGTACAAGTAGCTCCCCATGTATCCATGGCCTTTAAATATTAAGGATATACAATAAACCACACAAGAAGATGCCCCACCATTCATGGAAGCCCGCTTAGGCACTGTTTTTTGAATTTCCAAGCCAAACAAATAACCCATTGGTTGATAGCTCCTAAAGGTAGCTTATCTATAAAGGGGTAAACCCTAAAATACCCTTGAAGAAAACACCTCCAAACAAAGGTACAATTGAGCACCCCATGGGTCAAAAATATCAAGAATGATAAGAGAACATTCAAGGAACATAATGCAAGAGACAAATTGTAAATAAAACCTCTCAATTGGGTAAATTGCATAAAAGTCCAAAATGTGCATAAAATTGCATAATTTGCACAAACAAAGTCCAAATTGGAACAAATTTGAAACTTAAGCTTGCCTTATGATTTCAAAGCATATCACATGGTCACATTAGGGTTATGAGAATAAAAGTATGGTAATTAAGCTTGTTCAACACTTTAAGCAAGGTTAGGGGTCTCACATGTAGTGCTAATTGTTCAAGTTTTAGACCAGCTTTAACACATTCATTTTTTCAAAATCAGGTGCTTTTGCCATTCATTGGTAGAAAAAAGGAGTTCTTAGTTATTAACTCTTTACACTACAAGGTAGCTCGTGCAAATCTAGATACATTGTTTGTCTGTCCTATGCTATAATCATTGTACTTGATCCTTAAAAATCTGCACCAGATGGATTCCCTATTACTCAAAATATATCGGAAATTTTTGGCCATGAGGGCTATATTCCATCCCCTCATGGTTTTGATCTTGAGTCATCCATTTTCTTTTCTAATAGTTCCTTTGTTCCACGGAACTAGGGACATTGGATGTGCCTTATGACCCCCCCATAGGAATCTTCGAGTACTTCCATCAATTCTGTCACTTAGGCTAAGCGATAGGACTACAATTTGCATAGTATATGTCAGAATGCTTCCAGTATGGATTTCACTAGGCAACATCGACCAACTAGGGAAAGGCATTTAGCTGCCCTACCATTGATTTGGTAGTCTACTTTGTCAAGAAATTCATTATTTGTCTCCTTGGTGACTTATGAGTGAATAATGTGCATGCCAAGATATCTTCCCAAGTTAGTTATTTCCTAAAAATTTGCATATCTTGTTCAATCTTCTTCTTACAGCCTGAGGAACACTAGATTCATAGAGTACCTATGTCTTGGATATTGAGATGGCCTATCCTGATGCTATCTCAAATTGTTTAAAATAACTCCTAATTGTGCGCATTTGCTTACAGGTTGCTTCCCCAAAGAGGATTAGATCATCGACAAAGTATAAGTACAAGATCTTAATCCCACTCATTCCCATAGTAATTGGATTCCATTTTCCTATATTAACATGCTCCTATATCATTTGGCTCAATCATTTGATGCAGAGGACAAAATTGTATGGTGACAATGCATCACCTTGCCTTAGTCTGTGACTTGGTTTGAAAGGGCAGGTGTTGGATCCATTCCACAATATTGAACACTCTCATGTAGTGAGGGATTTCATGATATAATAAATGATGTTGGCAGGAAGTTGATTTTCCATAGAGTATCAAGGATAAATGACTAGGAAAATTGTCATAGGATTTGGACAGATCGACCTTAATGGCCATATTCTATGTGTTTGTCTTCCTCTTCATCATGTGAGTTATCTCCTGTGTTGTGTTTATGTTGTCTATGATTCTTCTCCCCAAGACAAAAGTACTTTATGTCTGTGAAATCCACGCGGGTAAGAAGATCATCAATCTTTCCACCATGATTTTGTAGATCATCTTTAGACAAAGTTATTTAAAGAGATTGGGCATAGTTGGTCACAATAAATAGGTTTATGAATCTTGGGTATGATGACTATGTTGGAATCACATAGCTCCTTCTTTAACTTATCTCTATGCATGGCTTTCTTCACTACTCTCATCATAGAATCCTTTGCTCATTCCCAGTTCTTTAGAACAAACAGTCCATTGATTCCATCAGGTCTTGTGCCCTTGTATGGATTCATTGCTTTGATGATATCAAGACACTTATGCTCTCTAGGTTCATCTATAATGACTTGTAGTTGTGTGTCAAAAGTTTCTTGAAGTTCCTAGGGATAGACTCAAATAGTGTTATTATTGTCTCTCACTAGTCCAGATAGCAAAGATTGGAAGTGGGAGTGAACCAGTTCCTTCAGTTTTGATTCCTATATGACCCAGATGGCTTCCCTATTCTTTAGCATGGTGATGGCATTTGTCCCCCGTCTTTGTTTCAAAAAATATTTGTAGTATTTGGAGTTGGAATAGTAATGCTTCAGCCAATTGATATGACTCTTTAGTTTCTGTTCGTACACCTCCTCTTTGAGAATGCTATCAAGTTCAAGTTCCATATCTATTTATGTACTCAACTACATGTTTATTCATACTTGGCTAACAACACATATCATTTACATTATAATACATCATTGTGCTTCATGCATGGAATGCACAAATGTGTACGCCTATTCCAAACTCATTTTCCTTTTATACGTCCAATCACATATACACAACCTTCCCTAAAAAACTAAAAGACCATTCTCTAATAAGTGGAACCCTTCTATCTTACCATCCTACATCTCTTTGTTGATCCCATGTACCTCAGAATCCAAATCTTTCTATAAAATCCAGTTCCTCAATGTTGGATTGACCTAATTATTGTGTTAGAGATCATCATTCCTATGACCCTTAGTTTTAACAACACATCCCTTCTTCAACATGCTAGATGATACAATTCGTTAGTTGATGTAGAGGATGACTTGTGACTAGTGCATCTGCAACTAGTTTCCTTCATAGATGATAACCTATGGTGTGATTGTATTTCATAATTACTTAAGCATTTTGTGAAGTCTCAAATTTAACTCCTTATAAGTGAAGATATACTTAAAACTATTGTACTCTGTGATCACTTAGCACAGTCCCCCATAGAGATAATGTTTCCAAGTCTTGTGAACTGACACAACTGTAACCAACTTTATGTGATGAATAGAGTAAATCTCCTCATGCTTCTTTCCTAGATTCATAGTAAAGAAAATTTCATCTTGCATAAAGTTGCATCCTATACACTTCCCTAATGCATCAAATAAGACTAAAAACCTTTTCCATTCTCTGGAAAAGACAATATTAGAGTTGTGGTCAACTTTTCTATCAATTTTTGAAAGCAATCTAACATTGATATTCCATAAAAAATGGTTTTAAAATTCAAATCAAAATTTGTGTAGGAATAGTTATGACATAAAAGTTATTAATAAACCCTCTATATATTAGCTTTCTAAACCTAGAAAATTACAAAACTCTATATGTATATTAGGTTGTTTCAATAAAAGAACTAACTCAACTTATTTTGGCTGGCACAAATCCCCCGACTAGAGATAACATGAACTAAGAAAGAAATATTCAACAATCTAGAACTCACACTTACTTAGAATACAAAAAGTACTGACATGAAAGCTATTACGCTAGTAATACCTTATGCTCATAACTACCTTACATCTACTGAGTATATCGGTATGTCAACTCCATAGAAAACCACTAACTCAACTAGAAGATGTCCTAACATTGTGTGTAACTCAAGTCCATTATATATGAATGAGCATTTGTTAGACGCGTGACATGACTACGAACTCATAATGATATATGTTGTACAATTTTTTTCTTTTGGAACATACTCATGCTTAATTCCCATTCGAGGATTAAACATAGGTATATCTCAAAGAAGATTTTCACTCCTCTATGTTGATCAAAAAAGTTATAAATCCTAGGTAAATGATACATTTTCTTAATTTTAACCTTTTTGAGATGTTTTTACTCAACACATAGCCTGCATTGTGCCATTCTTCTTATTAACAAACAACATTGATTCTATCTAGGGTGAAGTACTTGGTTATATGAAACATTTATAAAACAATTCTTGCAATTATTTCTTAAATTCTCTAAATTCTATTAGGTGAAAAATGATCAGATGTAAGGATAACATCAAAGTACTATGATCTAGAGGGAAATATGGGCACAGAGTAGGCAACGGAAAAAAATGTATCTATCCATATTCACCAGAACAGCAAGATCACGTCAATAACTATGCAATGAAAAGGATGGTTTAACGAGTCCATACCTAGTCTTGGAGCTAGTCTAGTGATTATAATTCATTACAGTAGTCATGCACTCCTAGTTGTACTAGGACTCATCTGCAGCATGTCCTATTCTCCACCATAGACAACAAAATTGGACGACGACATCACGAACACCTTCATAGACTATAGGTTGGTGTTGTCCTCCTAGAGGGAAAAGTATTCACACCACTACAGAAGTCCACACAGACCACCTAGAACTCCTAACAATATACTAGAATAGACAAGAAGGATCTGTCCCCTTCTGTTGACGTACTAGTCACCAACTTGCTCTCCCACAATTGGCTCAATTATTCTCTCCCTCGATGTCCCTCCCTAGTCAGGTAGGACTTGCTTGGGCTCAACTAGAGAAGACAACAATTTTTAGAGCAACTAATTCTCAATTGTATGTGTTGGGTATCCCCCAATACCCTGCTATTTATGGGAGGGGTTACGGTCAGGGTTCCCAGTCTTTATGGGAGTAGAAGGGTCTAAAATTTCCATGAATTTTGCAACCTAGAATAGGTGAACAGGTTGGTTCACTAGTGAACCATTCAGCAGGCGCAGTGAGCCGATCAGTTCACTTAGTGAGACAATTGTTTCACAGTGTTTCTCAGTCACAATTGAATTTGCAATTCATCTCCGATTAATGACCAACATTAATTCCTTGTACCAATCAAATTGAACAAGTGAAACGATCAACTATTCTCATGAATCGGGAAAATTGCCAGAAGCTTTGGTTAGCATGATCGAGCCAATCAGTTCACTAGGTGAACTAGTCATATCACCAACCCTGAGCCGATCGATTGGTATCTTGACTATTGTAGAATTCAGCCAATTCAATTTCCGATCAACCTGATACCCTAACCAGTTAGTCTAACACTTGAACTTGATGGTTATGAGTCAAGTCAGTTAATTGTTTCAATGATTGAATATGAAAACATCTTTAGTAATCAACTTAAATATCATTCATGGATAAACTCCTATTCCAAGTGAATTCCTTTGTGTGTGACCCTATAGGTCCCATATCACGTTGGTAGTGAATGTCCATGACTAATTTATGGCATCACAAGCAAAGAGAGGTGCCTAGTCACACATGAGTGCTACCCAAGTGAATGCAAAGTTCGAGAAAAACCTCAACCTACAACCTACATAAGGTGCTATAGTGATTGTCTAATTTCTTGATCTCTGATATCCAGATTGAACTCGAGGCATGGAATTGTCACCCTTTCAATGTTCAGTCTATGTTCCTTGAGCCATGAGCAGACTGTCTGAGATATATGTGACCTCAATATCATATATTGATTCACATGTGCATGTGCATGCTTTTCTCAATCTCTCTTATCAAGTGGCCACAATATCAAACTCTAGTAGGAGGGAAAAATCCCATCTACATCACTAACAATTAGCCCCATGTGTCATAGTGCATCTGATCATCACATTTATGGTAACCCTTATTCAGCATCATGGTGGATGATGTCAAAGTACATCGAACGACATGTGATGAGTGTAGTGACTTTAGGTCTATGAACCACAATCACCACCTTCACTACGAGAGATGATTATGACCACCATATATGGTTTCCATGTGTCACTCTCAAGGTGGGCATGGCTGATACAGTGTTCCCTAACAAGTATCTATGTGCTTGGTTAGATATCACATATCATGACTGATGAGATTCTATCATCAAGCAACATACACTCCAGTCTTTAGTGTTAATACTATCTATCTGACTTCCATAGTAACATTCGACCAGGGACATAACAAGAATGTACATACTCTTAACATATGTATTATCTCATTGTTCAAGTTAATTATTTGATGACATACGTCATTGAGTAAATTTATTTCTTTAGACATTCATTATGTTTCCTCAATATCTCATAATTGAGTGAAAATAGAATGAATCGGAAGCTTGCATTTACTATTATTGATCAAATCCTTTATGTCATATGCCATCACAATCATCATATGACTGGCTCTCTGGTCATACTTACCAATAGACTCCCACTTGCACTTAGAGCCAATCACCCACAAATCTCATTCTTAGTGATTTCAACATGTCCATCATGTTTTTGTTGCACAAGTACTAATCAACGAGTTAGCAACACTTTGCTTGTGGTCTGTTTACTGCATGTTCCTCATCTCTTTGTTGTATGCTTTGTCATATGAGATGGAACTATTGTAATATGGCATCTAATATTCCATGCCTAACCATTAGCTCCATTGTTTGTCATAGTATCTCTATTGTGTCATCAATGGTTGGAACATCTTCAAGTTCATCATATGAACTTCTAGACCCATATCGTATCCACTCATGTTTTCATAATACTAGGATACTCAACTTCTATTCTAGAATTGAATTAATGGCTTGTAGTTTGGAACTCTTCCAACTTACAACTCTTTTCTTAAAATTAAACATATTTTATAATGCAACCACTCTCTATCATTTTGGAAGCTTGCATCATTATAACCCTTTACACCCAACTCTTTCATGTTGCCATGATCTAAAAACTAATCCTTTAGCGCTTCTCAAGTACTAATGGGTATTTGTTAATGACACTCCAATGACCCTCATTGGAAACTAATATCATCTTTTCACATCTGATACATACAAGACTAATGGGATGAGTACATTAGAATACATGATGGATCCAATTGCTAGTGCATATGGCATCTTACTCATGTCTTTCCATTCTTCACAAGAATCGAAACATGGGTTCATGAGAGACTAATCCAAGATTCTCTCTCATTGAATCCCTCATGTTGAACTCTTTTAGAATCTTGATATTATATGTGTTCATACTTAGGTTATGAAACTTTCAAGTCTGTATAGATCTTAATTTCTATTACATAGCATGTTTCACCTAATCCTTCATTGCTGAAGGTAATTTCCATGTCAGGTCTCAATGCACATAGTATTGATATGTTATTCCCCATCATCATGTGGAATATTCATATATGCTCCAACAAAATCTTTTATAATCACAGATTTCATCTTTTGTCTTAATTCAAGTCAAACTCTTTGACTATCTTGTCAAGTTAAAATATCCCATTTTTGAGATGCTTGTTTCAATCTCGGAGATTGAACATTGTAGCCTATAGGCTTTATTTGCATTAATGAATTTATAAAACCTTTAGGTTGTGTCGCATACACATCCTTCCATATATTCCCTCTATATAATTTGGTTTTAAGTTTTATATGCCAAATCTCATAGTCTATACTAGTTGCAACAACAAGCATGACAATTGGTAAAATGGATTTCTTCATGTTCAACAATTTGAATTGATATGAAAATCTTCACAACCAATTTTTCCTTTGAGGTTATCGATGTTGGTCTTTTGCAAATGAAAACCCAACATCAGCCTTTGGGTTTTACCCCTTCAGGTGGCACTACTGAGGTCATACCTTGTTAGTGTACATGGACTCCATAATGTCCTTAAGCCACTTCTCAGTTTTTGGTTCTCAACAACTTCTAGTTGATTTGTTGGCTTATCATCTTATGACCAACCTATCTGAGTTGTTAGATTCACAATTTTTCAATCTCAGATGCATTCTACTAGAACTATGAGGTTTTGTGTTACATGAAGAACTTGAGATTCCACAACAATTTGTGATTCTCACTTGTTCTCATTGTACCTTCTTGTTGAACTCAAACCATTCGAGTTCTATTTTAACTCCCACTAATTCTTTTAGAACTCCGTTATTCAAACAAGAAAGCCCTTTTTTTATTGGTTGGGATGAAAGGTAGAATTCAACAATTATACTTTATGGATAAAACATTTAAGAAACTACTTTCTTTATATAAGTTTCTACCCTTGGGATATATCTATACATTCCCATATCATATCTCATATGATGTCTTTCAAACCATTTAAGATGGCACATTATTTTTAATGTTATGTAAATATCCATGAAGAGATTAAAAGATTAGATTAAATTATAATCATGTCATGACTCATCATAATGTGATTCCTTCTTTTTGACACATCATTATGTTTTGGGTAGATTCAACTCATGATACATTATCTCAAATTTTCCATAAGGTACTCAAATTCTTGATTGTAAAGTATTTCAACATTTGATCATATCAAAGATTCTTAATATTTTATAAAAGTTATACTTCATTTATAATCTCTTTGAACACTTCAAGAGATTCATGTTTGTATTTCACCAGATACAAACCCTATATCAACTGATATCATTAGTGAATATAATGAAGTACAAACAATTATCTGTAGTGTTTATTTTCTATAAGATCTTCACATTGATATGTACAAGGTCTAATAGAATGCTTGCCCTCTCCACTAAACTTAGTGAGAGGTAGTTTGTCATGTTTCTCATAAATAAGACTTTCATGTCTCTTGTTGGTTCAATAACCAAAAGATTCTAGATAAACATCAATATGGATTCTAGTTATGCATTTCTTATACATGTGGACAAGATGACAATGCTAAAGATTATTTGGGTTATCAATTATAATCCTTTTGGTATTTACATTTTTAACATTCATCTTTAGATCCTTTCATATAAAGATCAATATATGTTTGGGGAATTTCCATACAAAATCACATTTTTGAAATAAAACAAATAATAGCTCTTTATTGATTTATCATCCTTGTCATACAAGATGAATAAAGTAAAATGTTTCAATTAAGGCATAATGAAATAGAAGGTCAACTAACTCTATTACATGCCCAATGGGCTAGGATAAATTTTTAAATGTAGACTAAAGTTGCAACAACTCTTGATCTGCATAGTCCACCCTTGCCCTCTAATAAAAGCTTTACTTCTTTTTAGATCCTTCACATTAACGTATGAAAGATCTTCATCTGGTATCACATACCATGATGATGAAGTAATTTAGAATTATCTTATAAAGTTTATACCTAAAGTAGAGGCATATGCCCCTTCCTTCTTCTTCTTTCGTTCCTCCAAGAAGAGAGGACAATTCCTTTTCGAATGTCCATGCTGGTGATAGTTGTGACAATTGCGCCTCTCCTTTATTCCTCCTTTTCCCTTGAGATATGAAGACTTGGGCTTCTAGATAGCTTTAAATCTCTTCTTAGTTTTGCCTTTGCCATTGCCTTTAGACTTTCCCTTTGTCTTGTTGATCATCATCGTAGACTTGGGCTTGTCTTTCTTCACTTATGTCTCAGCTATTCTCAATGTGCCTAATAACTCTATCAACCGTCTGTCAAAGTCATTCATGTTTTAGTTCATGACAAACTGACTATATGATTCTAGTCATACATCTCTTTCTGGGTGGTTAATGACATACATCCAAATAGTCACATCCACTTTCCCTTTTCCTCTACTTGCACCAATTTGTGACATGACTCCTTGAACATTGGAACCTACCTATGACATTGCCTTTTGTTACTACTCTGACTACTTCTATTGTCCTCTTTGAATCTATCCTAACAACTTATATAATACCCCATGGAGACATTCTCTATAGTGATGTTATAAATTTTTATGTGTATCATGTAGGAGAATTGTGATCCTAACACTATCATATATGCATTCACCCATAATTCCTATGTTGTAGTGTTTCTAAAGCATTACCATGTGTCTCATATACATATGGACTAATTATAGTCAATGCTCTAGAATTAGTTTCCCAGTGGGGTTTTTATCCTCTACCTCTACTTCTACCCAAATCCTACTTTGGCCTAGATGATGCAGTACATTATGAAGGAACTCTTATGTGGGCCGGTAGTCTACAAGTTCTTGGTTGAGTGCTAGTAACAAATCTAGACACTTATGCTCCTGGCCTCTTGTTCCGCTTCACTTCTTTCTGTTCCAAATTGGCTATCTCAACCCTTTTTGGAAGCATCTAAAAAATCATGGAAGTCAGATCACAACTCTGACATTGATATCTTCTACTACATCTTTGGATTCAGTTCATCCTCAAACCTACTAATTTTATCAAATTATATCATACAAAGATGTGGAAGAAACCTCATAATATCAGGACAAAGGAACTCATACTTAATCACTGGAATTGTGCATGCTTCAACATTAAAAAAACCCTACCTTATCACATACATACATGTTTGGATAATTGTACAACACAAAGTGCCTCTTAAAATTAAACTAGGTAGTAGTATGTCTTGCCCCCACGTATACTCAACCCTCTCTAGTGGAGTAGGCTACAACATTTACATCAGCGACATGGGCCAACTTGAAGATTTTTGATATCTCGACCATAATAGCTTTTGCTCCTTGGGATCATAACTAGCCATGAAGTCATAGGATCGTATCTTCTTGAACTTCTGATATGACTTACTCATATCCCACACTTTTTTTATCTATGATTGAATGGTCTCAAGCCTCTTTATACCTAAGTGATAGCAGCCATCTTGCCCTTTAGCATTGTTGTTATCTCAAGGTTTCACTACACTATCAGAAACTAAGGTTGTTATGTTGGTATTTCTACATCTTCCTCATATGAAGTTAGCCTCTTGGACTGGCTCTACTTTTTCTGTAGGAAAGGGGTATGAATGTGTAGATTCTTTTCTTCTCCTTCTATATCCACCTATCTCTACTAGGACTAGGGATATCGTTCTCAACATGTTCTTCTTTGTAGGCCTCATAGCTATAAAGAATACATAGAAATCATGAGGCTATCATTGAAAGAAGGAGACTTGACACACCCCATGTTCATATAATGACTCAAACTTAAGCTCCAATACCAAGTTTTCAGGACCCACACCTAAAAACCAATCACATCATGATTATTACAGGTGATCCCAAAGTTTGATACAACACCAACCCCAAAACCTAAAAATAAACAACAAATGACAACATAAGAGGATGACTTTTGATAAAAAGTGAAGTAAAATGAACACATACATTTTTATCTACATTCTTCAAATGCCAAGTTCACTAAAATTCACACAAAGCATGTACACAATCCCAATCATTGAAATATTAAAAAATTTCTATTATATATATAAGAGAACATCATACTAAATAATGCATGCCTTTAGAAAAATATAGAACATGTCGAAAAGGCATTTCCAAAGAGACCCCAGTATAGAACACTAGACACAACATACATCTACTCAAGGATTCACCTCTCATGAAGTCATTTTTCTCAAGATTTAGGTTGGGGAGTTGACGACTCAGCTTCAACACCTAATTATTTATGCATTGGTTGATTTGCATATGTCCAAGTAAGCACATAAAAATAATTGTAAAATATATTGCATCCTCTTACTTTAAAGTAGGGAGTATATGATTCAAATTAACCTTTGACATGCTTGAGATGTAAAATATGACATTTACATTGGCATGAGAGACATAAAACATAATAATTCAAGAACATTCTTAATGTCAGTAAACAATACAATCAACATTTTCCATTTGATTACATATCTCTAGATTTACTTGACTTATATCTAGAAAAGTAGAAGTCATTATTGTGTACTCACATGCATGACTCATTGTCTATGTCTTATCATTTATCTGGGTACCCTAAGACAATTCATACAATCCAAATCCACCACATTTCTAGGTAGGTGTTGATAGCATGACTATTGATGATTCCTACACCTTGGTATAAGGTTGGGGTTTACAACAATATACAACATAGAAGCATCCTATCATATTTCATAATTCTCATAATTTAACCTATATAGGAGTCTCCAGCCTTAAATCCTCATATCTCAACTAAAAAAAGAAAGTTGGGGTTTTACCCCCAGATTTGTGAGATCCCTCAAATATCCATAGATTTGTCCTGAGAATCTAATATAGTTTAGGTCTTCTTCAGATTGAGTTAAACAATAGCAAGACATGTTCATTTCTCCACCTAGAACAAACACCAGGGTAGGCTTACAATGTATAGGGTCTCAGGCTATATGAATTAAAGTTTTTCTTTCATATTAAGTAACTTGCTAATCTTAACAATTTTGTATATAAAGATTGTACATGTTCTCATATGAATTAACATAGGCAAATAAATAGGGTTTCTAATATAGACACATCACGCAATAGAGATTCAAAGGATGGTGCATAAAAATTCAACAACCTAGGGTGTCATTATAATCACATATACCATATGTTTTCCTTTGGGAGCATAATTATTATCACATCATGACACAAACATCACTCAAAAGGTTAGAAAAAGATGAAATGTTAGCCTTTTACACATAAATATAAAGCATATTACTCCTAACCATGTCTTATGTATCACAAGCATGGCTAAAATAATACAAACATGGGTGAATATAATACAACTATTGCCCTTTAAGAATTATCCTAGGGAAATTTCACAACATGAATTCATAAACAACATCGAGGATCATGAATCTAGGGCTTCCTATACATTTTTGTAACAAAATAAATCACAATCATAATGCTCGAGGTATGCTTTTTAAGAAAATAAGGTATAGTTGAACAATCAAATTATAAAGGTTTGCAATTAGCATATTCAGAAATCCTAGATAAAAATAATATCAAATTATCTCAATATGTGTTTCTACTAATTTCCAAACATCAAGAAAGTGAAAATTTTATAACCCTAAAAGAGAGATATCATGCTTTGCCCCCAATCTCCTTCGATCACCCAAATTTTCCAGAGAGAGCTTCTAGATGGTGAGAAAAAACTTTGGGAAGTGAAAAAAAAAGTAGAGAGAGAAAGTAGGTATATATATTCGTCTCTTCAAATAACAAATTGGACAAGTTTAGAAGAAATCAGTTGATTTCATAACTTGGTGGTCTAGCATTAGCTGAAGTAGAGTAGAAAAAGACAACATATCAAGTAGTGTCTAGGAACTTACAGATCATCTTGGTTTCAAAAGAAATTACTTGATTTCTCATCCCAAAACTCAAGCATCATTCATAGTATATAATAGTGATAGAAAACAAAATTAACACATTTTCCCTTTGAAAAATTGACCAATTTTCTAAAAAAATGACCCTATTTCAGGCATCGATGAAACAATCTATATTCCACTAAAATCTCCTTGATTTCAAGAAAATACACATGACACTAGGCCTTGATAAAACTTTCTAATTTCAGTATAATTTGTTGGCCTATCTTCTCAAATGGTTAATTCCAAAACTCTACACACATGATTTAAAGTATTCAAATACAATCTAAGTGTACTTAACACATATTTTGATTCTATAAGCATATAGAAACATGTAGAAGAATGACGTTAATAGGTCTTCATTGTATACATGATTAAGAATGCATGTCATGTGTATCATTCTTTTGCGTAAGCCAAAATATTATAGTTAACACTAGTTACATCAAGTGCACATTCAAGACTTATAATGGAACAACTTGTTTCACAAAATATCTCATTTGAACAACATTATACTTCACCATTCATTCAACATGAAAATTATAGCATGTTATTTATGTCACTTGCTTTCATTAGTACTTTGCCTCAAATTGGGGTCTGTATTACATATATGAGAAGATCTTATGAGAAGAAAGTAGGTAGATCTAGGGTTAATGACAACCTAATTTTGGGTATAATACCCTTAGTACAATGTTTACGGGCTTAGTCGGATGGCTAAGGGGGTGTAACATCACATTAACAACCGATCACGAATCATCTACATTTTTTAGATAAAAAATCCAAGTATAACTATGGGTATATAAATTCATTTTAAGGTAATCTTAGGGAGAAATAGGATTATCTTAGGAGAACATATAGGGAAATGGTAAAACCTAGGCATATCAAACTAGGGTGAATGCAAAATTATGATTTATTATTCTCTTCTTCATATGATTCAAGTATAAAATCTATCACAGAATAGGACTTCGCTATCCCTTCTCTTCTTCATCACCTTCTTTCTCTAGTAGGCTTGACCTATGCATATAAGAATTGAAATAAAGTTTTCAGAAGATAGAACGTGAGATTTCTATCAGGCGTAGGCATATTAAGTTAGGGTTAGCTTCTATCAAAGGGTAACTGACCCAAAGAATAAGCACAAAAAAATTCTTTTTTTTTAAACACAAGGTGAGTGGAAAATCTCTTCTTACTTGGGATTTTGAAGAAGTTAAATGTAGTTTAAATTGTAGTACTTTCCTTGTTCTTACTATCCTCATTAAGAAATAGTGAAACAAAGTTGATTTTTAATGTAATTCCCTAGATTATGATGTAATTAAACTTTCTAATGATAATATGAGAATTTTTTGAAGTTATAGGGAAAAAGAATTTGTTGGCACTATTATACCAGTTTGCCTTGTTTTGAGATTCACAATTTTATTACTTAAGTAATTTTAATGTCTTGTTTAATTCCAACTGTGATTTCAAATTTATATTCTAGTTTTCCTTATCGGTATTTGATTATATTGAGCTTGTGCATTAAAAGTACTTCATGGTATGAAATCCTAGTAATCCAATATACATAATGGATCATTGAAAGGGAAGATGTTGATTTATGTTTAAGCTAAACAAAATATAACTACTTGAATCATTAGTGAGGTTTAATGAACAAATTGGATGTTAGATATCATGTAAACTATAGAATCCATCATGAAGACCTACATAGAGGAGGAGGAGGAAACAAGATTATTGACTATTAGAGTCTAGTATGAGGTAGTAGAAGTAAATTGGTTGAGTGTATGGTATCAGGACCATGTAGATGATATAACTAATATAGATAGGGTACCCAACATTAATTGGGTGGCACCAAGTTTTACAACTAGTATAATTTGTACAAATTAGGTCAGCCACTAGAGGGCCACTAATTTAGCTAGTTAGGCCATCTTTCCTTGGAAATCCATCCTTGTATGTAGGTAAATAGAAATGTCTCAATGTCTAATGAGTTGATATAACTAGTGAGGTTAGACAAGGTGAGCCCTGTCATGGACCAGTGAGCTTGGTAGCAGTCTTGTAACCCAGGTCTACTCTAATAGTACACTAAGATTAGAGCATTATATGAAAATTTTACATGTTGTGATATACTTCATATGGGTTTACTAGTGAAATAAATGGAATGCCAAATTAAGTATTATAGGTCTATTTAACTACTTGTTTATTTCTTTTGATCAATTGTTGCGCTTGTATGAACCTAACATGCCTACTTGTCCTGAACAAAATACAACTGCCATGATTTAATAAATAATGTATCTATTATTATGCTATTTAGAGTTTTCCACACACTTAGCCACTGCAAAATTTGCTACCAAGCCACAATTATAGGGTACTTTCAACATCAACAGTAAAATAAACATGGGCAAGAATTGAGGTGTACAGAGAGAAATGGAATACAAATGGTTACATGTTCTCTCCTTACTCTTGGGTCCAAATTCTAAGAGTAATATGGAAAGTTTTGGAAAATTATGTACACAATGTACATAGTGTAAATAGTTAGTCTCCTTTCTATTGTAAGTCATGATGTAAGAACTTAAGTTGTAAGCATTGAATAATAGTTCCTAGTTCTATATGTAATGTTATATCATACAAACATTGTAGTTTGGTTAATAATTGAGTAATTTAAAAAATTAGGACTGATTCATGTTACAATTAAATGTAATTCCAACTATATATCATTATTGGCGTGGATCATATCCTTGGAAGTGTGGACTTGTGCATCATTGCATGTCTAATTTGTTTGTCTAACTAACACCATTGTACATACCATGTTTTTTCTATGGTAAAAAGGAGCAAGATGTACAGTTTTTGACAAAAAATAATGTGTATGTACCAATTGTTTAAATCACATACTCAAAGCCCCATGGCTTTAAACCAATTGTTCTACAAAAATTGACAATGTTTGTTAATATCACATAATTGAATGATCAACAATAAATGGATTTGAGTTTATGAACAAAATAAAAAATACAAGGTAATCTTGTAACAATCATCAAATGACTGGATTCTATGCCACATATATCAACGTATTGTGTCAACGAGTACAAAAGGATGACATCATTTAAGTGGTTTCCTAGCTTTCCTAGATTTGACGTTAGTGAGAGTGCAAATTATGTATGGATACAGGGGGGTTAATGGGAACCTGTTGACAATAATGACTTGATTATCTTTGGAAATAGGTAATAAGTGTTTTTTAGGGCGTTTACATTGTAGGATAAAGAAGAGGACCAAGTCAGTTTTCATAGACGACCATACTACAAGATGATATAGAGATGAATTAGTTTTTAGTACATCTACACAATAAATAGAATTATAACATTCTTTAAAGGAATGGACATCCCATGATAAGGTTATTGCATATGAGGGATATTGTCTACTTGTTGTGGGCGACAGAAGGCGATTCGTAAACCTTTTTATATGATGAAACTCAAAGAAGAACAATAGCCGGTTAAGTTCATAGTTGTAACTACAAGATGTCTTACCATTCCAAAGGCCGTGATTTGTAGTATATAGTCCATTATCATGTCATTTGATGTAGTCTAATATTTTAGCTTAGTCTAAACCAGTAGATTTCCTAGAAGAGGGAACATTTATATATAGTTAATCTGTGATGTAGTCTAATATTTTAGTTTAATGTAAACTAGTAGTTTTCCTAGAAGAGCGAACGTTTATATATTGTTAGTCAATCAATGTTTTATTAGATATGGTCTAGAAATTACATCTTTGGTCAAATTGAGTCCACAAAAGCTCAAGTTTTTAAATTAACTGATGTGACACTTTTGAATTAAATGTTATGGTTCACGCATTGCCCATAGATAATCACCTTAATGAGATATTTGCATAAAGAAATCCTATTTTATGGGATGCTTGAAATGTGTTAGCACATTAATTTGCATTTTTTTTCTGTAAGCGGTGTTTTATTTTCTTGTCCTGAAGATGCCACTCATCAAGAAAAGCTTTTGTCATATTGTTGAATACTCATAGACGTCAATGCCATATGCACGTACTTTCTTGAGGAATTTATATGTCAACCTCATATGAACATATTCCGTATTGATTTTGGATAATATTATCTTGCCTAGATTGATTTATAGAATACCATCCATGTGCCATTCTAAGGAAATAAAGTGTTAGTTATCATTTGCCTCACAAAACCATTCGTGTCAACAAGGGGTCCAAATCTTTTGTACCATCCATTGTGCCCGTCTTTGTGTCCACAACATCTGATCCCTTAGCATATGGGGTCAATGGAGGAGTGTATGACCGGAATTCGTTGGGCATATTGTCTCAAGCACATGGGCATATTGTCTCAAGCACAGAGAATGTGAACCCGTCTATAAGTGGTACTTCCTTAATATCTTGTACTAATATAGAAGAGGCCATAGATCAAGACAAGTTTGTGTCATATTGTTGAACACTTATAGATGTCCACGCCATATCCACGACAAGTTTGTGTCATATTGTTGAAGACTTATAGATGTCCACGCCATATCCACATACTTTGTTGAAGAATTACATAGGTCAACGTCATATGCACATCTTCAAAATTTATTTAGATATATAATAAATATATTTCTTGCTTAGATTTGTTTATACGAAATGTTTCGTGTGCCCTTCAAAGAAACAAAGTGTTAGCTTTCCAAACCGTCAGGAAACCACCTCCTACCAAGAAAATTGCACGTGTGAACGAACATCTTTCATTTTCACCCCCCACTCCGAAGACCAAAGTTAGGGCAAAGTGAACGAAAAAAAAAAAGAGGACCACATCATGGAGTTCTCCCTCACCTGTTGTAGGCACCAAACCAACCCCATCCTCTCCTTTCCTACCAACAGCAATAATAGCATCAACAGGAACGACACGGCAGGTGCAATAATGGCCAGTGCATGGTTCCTCCAGTTGGAATGTCATTATCCAGGGACACTGCCATGGCGCCTTCAGATGGGCTATAGGGATTATGTGGGCCTAAGGAACAATTTATGTGCAAAGTACACAACAACAATGATGTGTGTTTGTGTGTGTGTGTGTGTATGTGCTAGTATTCTTTTGCTGTTGAGCTGAGAAAAGACAGGAAGCAGAGCCAAAGGTGGGGACCAAATTGAGTAGGTTCCTTCTGAGCTCTGACCAACAGTGGAGAGCCTGGAAATAGGAAGAAGGCAAAGAAGCAGGAGAGACCTGGAGAAGGAAACCGTCTTTTGATCCCCCAAGAACGATGTTCTGGAAAGTAGAGAACTGAAATGAGTGTGATCCCCACAGCTGACTGCAGGCAAAACACAAGTACAACCCCATGGAGAACAAGATGTCAAGAACTAGGTCTTTTTAAGCTTTGGGTTCTCACTTTCCCCAGCTTGCTTTTGAGTTTGTGCGCCCTGTTACTGCTGCCAGGGACAGAACAGTATAGTACCGGAAGCAGACGCCATGCCCACTCAGATTTCGAAGCAACAAACCCAGCCACGATGGTGCATGCCACAAGCACAAGCACAAGTAATAAAGGAGACTTCGTCAATTATAGCAGATTAATTATGTTTAAAGCAAAAAAAAAAAAAAAAAACCAAACATGGAACAAAGCAAGTAGATAAGAAGGAACATCACGCATAGGTATCTAACTGCAGATTATCTCATAGGCAAGTAAAGCAAAGGTAGCTCGGCACATGGAGACATATATGAGATGGGGACAAGAAGAAGTAAGCACGCTAGCCGAGCTAGTGGATTTCATTGATTTGTACATGCACGATTCTCAAATTGAAGGATAGCATTGGATAACACATGCATAAGATAACACAACTAGTAAAAATTCAACCTGGTGCGGTAAATGAAAAGACAACAGAAAGGAAAACGGAAAAAGAAAAGAGAAGATGAGCCTGTGAAATGTAGTTCATGGTAGAGCACATCAATTCACGATTTGCAGTTCCATGCTCAGTTGAAAGCTCTCCTGGACAAGCCTTCTTCTCCTCTCTTTTTCCAGCAAATTAAACCTAGACAGGCAGCTAGCCAGCTAGCTATGAGGAATGGGTCGTGTGGGTAGTGAAGAATTAATCAAGGACGAGCGCCGATTGCATCCTCCGTCCTCGAAAGCAGATAGCACCTGATGCTAGAATCAGAATGGTGGCCGAACTCCTCCACCTGCTCCGGCCCAAGCGTAAGGATCGTGAGGCATCTGGACATTGTTGAGCAGATTGGGCGGCAGACCGTGGAAGAGATTACCCCCAGGAACGCCGCCGTTGCCGCCGCCTCCACCGGCTCCAGACCCGTCGGTAAGAAGCAGCTGCTGCTGTTGGTCGGCCGCTTGTCCAGGACCGAGACCCCCAGGTGGGCCTTGCTGGATCTGCTCATCGTCCTCCAATGGTAAGCGCTCGTATGCTGCGTTAGCGAAGGACGCAGCCATCAACACAACCGGCCCAGAGGCAATAAGCGGCCCGACAACACTCCCACCCACAACCTGTCCCTGGCCGCCGGCAAGATACACCGTCAACCCAGTCGCCTCCGGTGGTGCTGGAGGCGGCAGGAAAGATCCACAGAGTGACAAGATCTCAAACCGACCTTGCAGCGACACGACGGCACCAGGTGGAGGTGCTCCGGGCTGGCGAAGCGTGACGTTGGTTACACTCCCGGTGCCGCTGAGGACACACACCCCACGCTGGCGTCGGCGTGCGAAGGTCGCGACGCTATCAGCGATATCACTGCCCGGAGCGACCTCCATGACGTGGGATCTCAAAGCGTTGGCACTGTCCCGCGTGATGATGATGGGCGGCTTCGGCTTGTTCTTTGAACCTGCGGGTCGACCTCTCGGGCGCCGGTTCATCTGGTCCCCGCTGCCTCCTCCTCCGCCTTCCGATCCCTTTTGGGATGAGCCGTCACCACCGCTCCCGACTCCGTCTCCGCCGTTTGGAGAGCCGACGCCGCCGTTGTTGGTACCATTGCCGTTGTTGCTGTTGCTGTCGTCGTCGTGGTTGAGGTGGTTGTTGTCGCGTTTGAGGAGGTGTGCGGGGGCGCCGGAGTTGGCGTCGACGTTGTGGTCTTCGGCTTTGAGATGGTGGTTGTGGAGTACTGGGAGGAGGGATGGGTGGTTGTGGAAAGGGTGCGGGTGGAACTCACGGGTGTGGAAAGGGTTTTGGAGGTGGTGGAACTGCCCATGCGCTACAGGATCCATGGTTGTTGGTCAATCAACCTGATTTTCTTCGGATGAGATTTTGGTTTCCTTGCTTTTTGGTGATCGAGCTGAAGGTAGCTGAATTCGAAGAGACTAGGCAGCAAGCAGATTAAGAACTAAGCAATCCATCAAGGGAAGCAAATAAGGAGAGAGGGGAATATCGATGCTGGGGGTGTGGAAATGGAGGAACACGCAAGCTGATAGAGGGATTGGAGGTGATTGACCCGGCAAGGAGAGGTGTCAAACAAGTCTGGAGAGAGTAGAGGAATTAAGAAATAAATTTACTGGAAAGTAAACTGCCTGCTAGCTTAGCTCGTCAAATACTTCACCGACAACTGATTATCCTCTTCCAGCTAGACAGCTCCCATGAAATCCCTTTTTCTAAGCGCTCTTTCCTGCACCTATATCAACTGGGCTCTCCTTGTAGCTACTCCGATCACGTGCAAACCAAGAACAAAGCAAATCAGGCTAGCTGATCCATACCCAACTTTCCCTGCACCGAATTCTCACCTGCAGCTAAGCTTAGAAGCTGCCCATCCATCTGTTGCCGTCACTTCTTCTTCTTTCTTACCCCTACTTGGCTCTCCTCAATCCTTTGCCGTGGGCTACTTGCTGTTGACCTTCGAAGTAGCTAGCTAGTTCGATGGGTTGAGGGCGCGTTTTGTCACGTATGGAGCCCGAAATCCAGCCGGCAATTAGAGGGTTGGAGGTGGTGGGTGGGTTGTAGAAAGTAGGGAAGAAGATCGGGAGGAAGGAGGGAAGTAGGAAGCTCACGATGAGATCAGAAGGGGAGAGCTTGCACGCGACTAGATACGAAGGCAGGCGGGGAGAGGGGTGCTATGAAGGCCGTGGTGGTCTTTGTTTGTAGAAGCAGCCCAGTAGCGAAAGGGCAGCTAGGGTTTCCCACAGAGGGGTTGAGGGTGAGAGGGTGAGCTGCTCGATCAGCCTCTGCCCTTATCTCGCCAATTCAAGAAGTAGATGGATGTTGACAGGTGATGGTGATGATGAAGGGGCGAGGCGAGGTTTGGTTTTGGTGAGAGACAGCGAGAGAGACATGAATGAGAGAGAGAGGGAGGAAGGAAGGCCTGGGGTAGGATAGGACAGCGTGCGCATGGGCGGTATCATGGGGCCCTCTCACCCCTGCTCTGATGCGCTCTCAGTACCAATACGCCCCTCCCCTTCCTTCTCCCCTGCCCGCATTGATTGACCCACACCCCGTCTTCCTCTCCCTGGCTAGATGCATGGATCTTTGCTAAAAAAAAGCTCAACTTGGATTCAAATGATGTGTATCATTGCATGACTCCCAACAACGACAGTTGACCGTCCTAAGTTTGCATAAGTAGCAAATGCCGAGAAAAATCAAATTGACGGACGGTACAGTTCTGTTCACTTTTTGCTTTTAAAACACCTGCTTTTAGCCAATGCCAAAATAGCATGAGCTATTAAATGAATATATAAGGGTATTATTTGGGAAGTTGGTAGTTTAAGTCAAAAAGTCTAGTTTTGGGAAAACAAGTTATACGTTTGGATGTCCGTGACTTCCTCAACTAGATTCTGCATAATATCAAATATTTGGCGTTCCAAGTTATACATAAATGTACTGCATGGGGGCTATAAGAACTTGTGCGCATTTTGCCCAAAACGAGAGGAGTAGACGTATAAACTAGTAGTATCCATCACCATTCTTGTTTTTATTTACTTGAATCAACATTGCTGAAGTCTTAAAGAAAAAAAAAACATTTTATCTTTTACTCCCATAAACATTGATCATCGTATAATTGTGTTGTTAAAATTCTATACGCACCCATAGCATGCCTACATTTTCTTATCAAGGGAACCACAAACATGAATGATCGCTTAGTGACCTTCCCCAGAGGCATAAACCCTTAGGTCATCAAGTATCTTGTCCACTCCAGACCATTTAATGGACACACTGGGTCAGTCGAAACGACAGTGGAAGAATTTTTAGTAGTCACTCTTAACAGAGGTCGAATTCTATTGGGTTTATTTAGTTTCACCACCTGAGCTACTCTTCACCATCCAGCATGCACTGTATTGTTTCACATTTATAATTCTGAAGTGATGACACACACATTAGAATTTATGTTCTATATGGTATTATTTATTTCATTCCCTTCATGTGATTACCTTGATGATTTGAGTCAATGCTAACTTGCCAACATTTTCATTTTAGTGAAATAACTGAACAAAAAATTTCCTTTATTGGCCCTCAAGAGACGCTACTAGAAACATGATCATACCATGGTGCAAATAATTTGATATATGGCATGTATCCAACAATTATTAAAAATCCTATGCTAAATCTACTTCACATATAAGATAGGTAAACTACAATACAACCTCCAAGATGAAATAATAAGGAGACAAAAATCCTATTCCAACAACGAATAACTTACTACTAATATTTATCAAAAAATATTATTGTGCTTTATGATTTGTGACGGCGGTGGTTTTTCTGGGTTTCCCTCGGTAATTCAACCTTGGTACGGCTAAATCTCATCTTTGCTCTGGATTGATCTTATTACTCAGTTGTATAGCTTCGTTTGAGTTGATATACGAGCAGAATACCGTCTTGTTCCAGCCCCTCTACCACTACTTAACGCTCAGGTTGAAGGAATTCTTCAAGAAAATATGCTTAAGACAGCCTCAAGAAAGAAGAATCAATGCAGAAATGTCTCTCTCTCGTTCCAATATGAGTTCTAGTGCCCTAGGGTTACTGAACGTGACGTTTGTATGTTCTGTTTGTATCTTTCTCCCAAATTTTAGATGTCGTATGGCTAACAAGTAATGAAATGATCCATTTTCTCTCAAATATATATATATATATATATATATATATATATATATATATATATATATATATATATAAACAAGACATGTAGTAATATAAATGTAATATCTATCAATCAAACACACACATGACATAATACATCCCATCATTATTGGAGAAAAGAGAAATATTAAAGTAAAAAGATAGAAACATTCTAGACGGTTTTCCCCAAAAAAATATTTCTTTAAATATGGAGGGAATAATAAGAGGAATGTGTCCATTATTAATAGTGTATTTGTATATCTCAAATAAATATCAAATGATGTCTACAAATTGAGTAGGATCATGATGTCTAATATAACTATGAATCGTGGTTTAGTGGTATCTCAAAGAGAAAACTATTGATGATGTTCATGCCTCATGAGAGCTTCTCTTACAATCCATCAATACAAATGTGATATATATTTGGAGTCGGCTTCCAACATAACTTCCTTTTTGTGATGCTAGCAAGGGATAGGTAGTCTCAGACAGTTTATGTTACATATTAGGCATCTTTGAAATCCAATGTTGAAGTAGTAATGCCCATGGTTAATTTTGGGTCACCCACATATGAGGCATTATCAGGAGAGTGTAATCTCATATTTTGTTACTACGGAACACAAATTTGAAGTAGGAATCATTATTTTGTTGCCCTTTTTACACCCATTGATGATGAAATGAAGCACAAATATGCAATAAATAGACTCTCTGATCAAAATTATTCAAAGAAAGTAGTAGCACCGAGTTGTTGATATTCTTGAATAGTGGTGGGTCTATAATAATGTAGTATAGGGATTGAGTTGTGTAATGCATGACACTTCATAATGTAAGTTTATCCTGCTAAGATAAGGTATTTATTTTGATATTAAAGATATATTTATCAGATAATCTTAAGAGATTGGCCAAAACTCCCAAACTATACTAAAAGACAAAGGTGATAGGAGCAACGAACAAAATATGCTTGCAAAATTGTAATGTGTACATGGTATCATAGTAATATTACTTTTTGGGATAGGGGCTTTGGTTTAGGAAGCCCCCTTCCTGATTGAAGACCTCCTCCTAAAATTTCCCTTGTTAACAAGATTAGTATGTCCTTAGTGTGTATGCATGAGAGGAGGAAGGGACCTAGCTCCCATAATGTGAACTAGAAGAAGTGGGTTTAAATATGAAACCTTGAATTTTGATAAAAAAAATAGAAATGATCAATACTTAAGAACATTTGTATCATTTCTTGATTGTAGTCTGCATTCAATAGAAAACACATGTATTGGAAAAATAATCAGTACCAACTTTCTAGTTAATGATTCAATGTACAAATCTGAGAAACTTCAGTTCTAATATCAACAATAAGAAGAGGCATACATTTGAAACTTTGAAATATTAACTAGAAACTTGAAGCAATCTGACACCTAAGAACAACTATATTGTGTCAGGATTGTGGTCATTGCATATATGAAAATATATTTACAGAACAAAATTTCTTTACCTACTTGCCATTTTTAGATTGAGTAGTAAACTATGAAGCTTAAGTTTCACTTGATGTGTTGATTTGTTTGCTGACCATGATATCTCTTTTAAAGTTATTAATATATTTTATTGAAAGTAGAATACTACTACGAATATGCAAATATTGGGTTTCTAAATAAATATGGCATCCATGATCTGGTTCAAGAAATGTCTGACCTATCATTAAATACTAAATAACATGAAAGGGTGTTCAAAATAGGATTTCCACTTTTAATAAGGGTGACTTTAAAAAGTCTTATAGGTCGAAATATGAGTATGATATTGTTTATTTGACCACCACTAATACCTTGTAGGATAGGGTAAGCATACTAATATTTTTTTACCAACCACCCATTTATACTTTAGAGTAAAGAGAGACATTATTCTACCCAATTCACCCATTTACCAATTAGTTTAAGGTTGAATCATAATCTTAGACTCTAATACTTTTATTTTTTCCTACGAGAAATACCAACATCTCTCACTACTACTTTCTTGATTTGTATTATTAATTTGAGAAATTTTATTAAGAAAATGGTAGCATTTTCTTCATGAAAGAGAGAAAGTAATTTTTGAATGAAAACACACTCTAATAAGGTTAGACTTCATTTATAACAATTAGGTCAATTATTGGTTTATTTGATGTATAACACCAAAACATGATTATTTATTTTTTGAAATTAATTTTAGGATAGTCTTATGTTTTATGTAGGAAATATAATATGAAATACCATTGAAAATATCATATATTTATCTTCATTTTGCTTTAAATATTTTACCCTTACCCTTTCCATTCACCCTATGGGTAAATCTGAGTGCAGCTAAGAGTAACATAATGGTTTGTAAAAAATGATAATTACCCACTCGTTACCCTCAACTCGGATGTGGGTAAGTGTAAGTTTAATCCAATTTACAAATGGTCTGTAAAAAAATGATAATTACCCACCCGACCCTACCCTACCCATTTACAAACCTAATTACCTCGTTATAGAATCATGTAGTTGTCAAAATGCTACACATCTTCAGACATGAGGTTTAAAAATGTAGCATGTGTATGCAAACATAGATATTATATATATATATCACATATTATTCATTATATATTTTATATTTTATATTTTACATTTTATATGTTATATCATATATAAAGAGATAAAGAGAGAACCGTGCTAGAATACACTCAAGTGTACTAGAGATATGATACACTCAAGTTGTGTGCAATAATATTATTAAAAATAAAAAAAATCTTCTTAGATATCAAATGAATAGCCATATATCAACATGACTAAATTCAACACTTATAGGGCATGCATCTAAATAAAAAAATATTAATACATTTGTCAAACTTTAAGTGCATTATATTTCTAATTCTTGGTTGATGTTGTGCATGCATTCAAATGAGCTTAGAGTTTCGTGTACTTGATATATTTATCATAATAATGAAGTTCCATGGTTTGTATATATTGAAAAATAATCTTAATAAGTAAATAAGACTTGAGAATATGAGATGATCTATATAATACAATATATTCCAGCCTGATCTATCCTCTCTCTCTCTCTCTCTCTCTCTCTCTCTCTCTATATATATATATATATATATATATATATATATATATATATATATATATATATATATATATATATATATATATATATATGAGAATCTGAGATGATCTATATAATACAATATATTCCAGCCTGATCTATCCTCTCTCTCTCTCTCTCTCTATATATATATATATATATATATATATATATTCATATATATAGAGGTTAGGAAGTGTGTACCGGCTGGTACATGCAACTTATGGGTACCGTCCATGAAAATGAAATATCTGGAATAGATTTATTCAATCTAACTTTATGGATTTAATTAAAATTCAACAGATAAGATGTGTTCAAAAAATCACAACCATATCTCATGCATATCATGAGATATAACAATATATCATTCAATGATTTCTGCAATTTTTGCAAGCAGTCGTTGATCAGAAAATATGCTTATCCTTTCATTTGATGATCTTGGAATGTCCGTTTGAAGTGATTTTTGATACACATGTTATCTAAGGGGGTATGCATCACATCCATAAGGTTGGATTGCTTTTTATAATTTTGTAATCATCATAAATGAAGATGAGTACATGTAAGCTACATGTACTCAGGTACACCATTCTTTTTGCCATTATGAGGTTAGGAAGTGTGTACCGGCTGGTACATGCAACTTATGGGTACCGGCCATGATAATGACATATCTGGAATAGATTTATTCAATCTAACTTTATGGATTTAATTAAAATTCAATAGATAAGATGTGTTCAAAAAATCACAACCATATCTCATGCATATCATGAGATATAACAATATATCATTCAATGATTTCTGCAACTTTTGCAAGCAGTCATTGATCAGAAAATATGCTTATCCTTTCATTTGATGATCTTGGAATGTCTATTTGATATGATTTTTTATAGACATGTTATCTAAGGGGTATGCATCACATCCATAAGGTTGGATTGCTTTTTATAATTTTGTAATCATCATAAATGAAGATGATTACATGTAAGCTACATGTACTCAGGTACACCATTCTTTTTGCCATTATGAGGTTAGGAAGTGTGTACCGGTTGGTACATGCAACTTATGGGTACCGGCCATGAAAATGGTATATATGGAATAGATTTATTCAATCTAACTTTATGGATTTAATTAAAATTCAATAGATAAGATGTGTTCAAAAAATCACAACCATATCTCATGCATATCATGAGATATAACAATATATCATTCAATGATTTCTGCAATTTTTGCAAGCAGCCGTTGATCAGAAAATATGCTTATCCTTTCATTTGATGATCTTGAAATGTCCGTTTGAAGTGATTTTTTATACACATGTTATCTAAGGGGTATGCATCACATCCATAAGGTTGGATTGCTTTTAATAATTTTGTAATCAACATAAATGAAGATGAGTACATGTAAGCTACATGTACTCAGGTACACCATTCTTTTTGCCATATATATATATATATATATATATATATATATATATATATATATATATATATATGCATACATACATACATACATACATACATACATACATACATACATGTAAGTGTATATGTGTGTGCATATATATAACTATATATATATAACTATATATATATATATATATATATATATATATATATATATATATATATATATATATATATATATATATATATAAAGAGAGTTTATTGAATTGGTTAATTAAGTTTTCTATTTGTAATATGGGTCAAATTGTGTCTGGGCACATTAGGGTTTGTCTTGAACCTGTATGCTTCCTCCTTCATCTTATTTATAGGAGATGGGGTTGCCCTTCTATCAATAAAAAAATATACAAGTGGAATTTTCCCCATCATATTACCTTTTCTGCATGGTATAATAGCTAGGTATACATGTGTCACCCTCATTCCTGAGAGAGATATAACAAAGGAGTCTACTTCTTTACAACATATTAGCTCTTCCCACCTTATCGTCCTATGTTCTCCCCCTTCAACATACCACAAAAAGACACAAGAGAGTGGTTGGAATGGAGAATAAAAAATAATAATAGAGGTAGTTGTTTATGTGGGGAAGGTAACTAACAACTCGAGTGAATATGCACCATGATCTGATTATATAGATCTAGATAGGAAAAATAAAAGGATAATCTCCTTTTTCGGGTCATAAAAGGGTCCATTTATTTTTCTGATCTATATTTATATAATTGGGTCATGGTGCACATTGGTTGAGTTGTTAGTTACCTCCTCTACATATTTGCCTACATAAACACTACCTCCACCATCATTTTTTACTCTCCACCCCAACCACTCTCTTGACTCTTTATAAGGTTGGCATGAGGGGGAGAATAGAGGATGATGATTAGAGGGAAGATATGAGATGGGGGAGAGAAGAAGAAGGATCTCCATGCTACTTTTGTTGCTAGTACGTGATGTTGCTTTTACTACTATTTGGATCATTCATACTACTTTTGATGCTACTTTAGGGTATCATTTTTTATGTTATATGTATCTTTCTACTGTTATTTATTTATCTACCCTATGAAAAGCTTGAGAAACTCATTCATCATAAATGACTACTTCAATGGAGTTGTCTACTTCACTTGTTCTATTTGTTGAATGTTTACTACTTATATGAAGTTATCTATTTCACTTGTGTTGCCTATTATTAAATTTCTATTTGGTGACATCATTCTTGGTACTTGTGATATGATTAACACATTTTACTTATTGTTTTGTGAGTTTGCATTATTTGTTGCTCGTACTCTATTCCACATTGAATAGTTGTATGTGCCTTGCACACCTCTAGTACGATTGTGATCCAATACTCTCTGGAATGTGACATCTTCTAATGTGATGAAAATTATATGATGTGATAATGATGGTACATTTTGCAACTTATATGGATATGATGTACCTTTATTCTTTTCTGGTACTGGCGTTCATCTTGCTACTTTGCACACTGGTTTTTATTTGGCTAAGTCATCGATTTATCAACTAGTGTGTTCCAAAACTCTCTGGCTTGTTCACTCCTTGTGCATGTTGACTCTTTTCTTATCCATGCTTGTATGCATGTGAAGTAATACTTATTGTACACCATCACACGTTGGTCTATTTGATGACGATAGTGAGTGAGATGAAGATCATGATGCCTACATGTTGATGATTACTTCTACTTCATATGTCACTTCACATTGATCAAAAACCTCATGCTACCTCCCTTTGTACTTTATTTTGGGTTATCTTCTTAAGGTGGTGTATTTGAGTTTTTGAGTGATTAATTATAATATTGAGGGGGAGAAACATTCTTGTATGGTCTTGGTTTATCTTTTGTTGTTTTACTCTAGTTTGTCTAGCTATTTGAATGCTGACTTGAGATTCCTTCAAGCTTCAGATTAAGAGGGAGTATTAGAGAGTCTATTTAATTAGTTAATCACCATGTTGGGTCTATTTGTAATATGGGCCCAACTGTGTTTTAGACAATTAGGGTTTTACTTGAATTTGTATACTTCCCCCTTATCCTATTTATAGGAGAGGGGGGATGCCCTTCAATCAATAAGAAAGAAACTACATAAAGGAAATTTCCACCATCGTATCGTATTTTCCACTATATATATATATATATATATATATATATATATATATATATAGAGAGAGAGAGAGAGAGAGAGAGAGAGAGAGAGAATTATGCACCAAACCTGAAATGATCATGAGCTATTAGTTGGACATATAAGGGTTTTCATTGGAGTTGGTAGGTTGGATAAACTAAACATATCTAATAGTCTAAGTAGGGAGAAGCATCGGGTTTGGGCCGGCCCGATCCGACCCGCGACCCAGCCCACATAACCCGATCCAGACCCGAACCCGATTTACAATATGGGTGGGCCGGGCCTAAAATTTAAACCCATATTTTATTTGGGCCGGGTACGGGCAGAGGTAAACCCAGGCCCGAAAACCTGAATGCCCAGATTATATTTTATGTACATTATATACCTATACATCTATCTTTGTCCTAAAAGAAAAACATACAAATTTCTTGACACAATATGTAGTATGTACCTTACCAATGGCAACATGGATACTATGTAATCAATCAACATGATTAATGAATTCATACTAATAAGATAACCATCATTGACATGAATAGACATACTTGATTTCTTTATTTTGATCTCATTGTGTCCACATATAGGAGACAAATGATCTTTTGCTCAGTGCATATTAGATTATGCTCATCTTTTTACTCATATGCCCACATGTAGGAGACAAATGAGATTTTGCCCTTCCAAAACCCATGTCATTGTATATACATATAGGATGAGGAGGCAAAAAGGCACAACATTGTGGACTCCATTGATTTTTTACTTCTCATACATTCACATGTATGAGAAAATGATTTGTTACTCTTTCAATATAGTATATATACATTCTTTTGAAGGTTTATCACAAAATACATATCTCAGTAATTCAGTTTTCATGTTAGCAAGTTAGATCTAGCAAAATTTGGTATGCTCATTCGATGTTATATGGGCAAACCCGAATCCGGCTAGAAACCCAGCATTCTTATATGGGCCGGGTATGGGCTGACATTTTTTAATTTTATCCGGGCCCGAACCTGGCCCGTGCCCCGCTTTAAAATGTGGGTTTGGGTTTGGGACAGGCAAAACCCGGTATAACCCGGCCCGATGCTCATCCCTAAGTCTAAGGGATAGAAGAGTGGATACTGATCACATTACCAAGTTGACTGTGCACACTATCAAATGTTTGGTTTTCCAACTTATACATAATCATGTATCATGGATGGTAAAAAGAACTTGTATGCATGGTGCAAAAAATAGGAGCAAAGAATTCAATTAGAAGTATTTACAATTTATATATCTACGTAAATCAATTTGGCTAAAGTCTTTAAGAAAAATTCCATCTATTCTGTTAAGTCGCATATGAAATTAACTATGAGGACAAACATTTACAGTTATATCATTGCTATACAATGTGGTTGTAAAGTAAAACTATAGATTTATAATATCCCTAATTTTTTACCACACTCAATACATGACTACATACGTAGGAAAAAAGTAATGTTAACAAACTATTTGTACTAAAATAAGAAAATGTATGATACAACAGGAAATGGTTTCATGAGGTACTAAATCCAAAACATCATGACATTATTAGGGTATTTATATTTCATACAAATCATTCAAGATTATTCCACTTCTTCATATAACGATCTTGTTATGATACTTCTATATGTCTTGTAGGTAAAAAGTTAAAAAGAATCATGTGATTATGGTATATATAGTAATAGTACATATGTAATCATCCATGATAAGGCCTTATTCTACTAGCTATTATGTTGAATATAATAAAAAGATATATAATTGTAATTATCTACAACAATGCAACTATTATTTTGAAAGTGTTTATTTAAGTCGCCTTTTAACTTAGTCTAAGAACCACGAACTACGTACCACTAATCCCACTTGAGATCATCACCAAACCAAAATTGAAACTTATAGTCCTACTTTAGTTGTGTGTTTAGCTCAATTGTTTTGCTTTTTCATACACAGGTTCAATGTCTATTGGATACTTTGAGCTATTTGAAGTTCTTTAGTTCAACTCATGACCATATCATGAAAGGACTACTTTATTATAAATATTTTTGAATTTCATCAAATTATAGTTTTCCATAATTTAGTGTCAAACAATGTAATACAAAATACTTGAAGTTTATCTTTCTCCATAATATTCTTTATGTTTGTTGTCTTAAGGTGATTTCCATTTTTATCTGAACATGTGTAATTCTAACAAATTAAAGTTTTATTTTATGTGAAAAGACCAAATTAACAATGGCATAAATGGAAATAGTGACATGCCATCATAAAAATGATCAAAATATAATATGCGGTGAAACAAATTTGATGGGTGGCATTTATCAAAAAATTAATCCAATGAAAAGTATATTGACAATTATAAAAAAAACTATTATTCAAAATATCAAACAATAAAGATAGTACAATCATATTCTTACATTGAATAATTTATGCAGGTAGTTTCTATCAACAACCAATTTTGTGGTTGATGACTCTCTAGTAAAAAAATAGACCTTTAGTTAAACAAATACCAAACAATAGAAATGGAAATACATACCAAGAATGGACAAATGAGAAACATTAAATATCACATGATATAAATGTGACACCTAATCATGTTAAATGAGATTACTCAAAACTAAAGCACGATTGATCACTTAATCAGTGACATACCTAAAAAGGGGGACAAAGTAAAACTGATTTGAACTTCACAAACATGTCCAAGAACATTTAAATAATAGCCCAACTCTTTCATATATTCATATATCAAACTGGGTTTCTTTCTCAATAGCTCATGGGCCTCATCCATAATATATATATAGAAGGTGTTGTCCATATAAACAATATGTACAAGAATTAGATAGCTACCAAAAGCTCAATTCGCTTGCAACTTCTTGTACAAACTTCCCCTACCATATTTGAGAGTACAAGGATGACTCTAGGACATACTAGAAATCTAAACAACTCTTATTATAGGATCCATCACAACAGCTCATCCTCACTACCACGGGTCTATTATCGTTGTTGACGACCAACTAAGAAAACGTGACGATCCACAAGGTGAGACCCATGTCCAAACAAGATATATAAATCTTAACAACATTTATTGTTCATAGAAGATTATAGAATTAAACAAATATAGAAAATATCATGACAGGATTGAAATGCTAGATACAAAAGCTTCATTAAGATCAGCCATAGTAGAGTCTTAATTGCAAGACTGAAAGTTTCACATTATTAATAACAAATCAGGTGTATCTAACATCAAAAGCATAGCTATCATCATATGCATATCTAACAACATAAGCATATCTTAACAAGATAATCATAGATAATAGCATAAACATGACTAACAAAATAAGCATATCTTAACATCATAACCATATTTTAACAACATAAGCATATATTAACAACATAAGCATAGCTACTTCCTCTTATTGAATTGTGCATCATCTATATATAAAAGGACCAATTAGGGGTTATCATCCAATGTGAATTGTTGTATAACCCTAATCAGATATGCTATATATCTGGATTACATCTTTTATTAAGCCTTGGTGAGTTTTGAGGTATACCACTAAAACTTCCAAATGACCAATATGAAGTCGCAATTAGTTCCGTTAAGATCTATGAGAGTTGGAATCCTAAGATCTCTTCACCCTCAATCAGTATGAGCCTTCTGCTACAACATTTGTGTCAAGTTGCAATCAGCCTAGTTCGACCTTGGTTCACAGTTCATAGGACTAGAAATCAGGGTACTGAAAACATTATCATCTAAGGTACAACCACAGTTGTCCTCAATCACATCACATATACATATACCCAAGACATGACTTGAACCACTCTCAATCCATGACATGACCCATTCTCCAAACCTTGGGATCAGGATGACAAGGATATATTCTCCCTGCACCCGTGTGTACTCAATAATATACAACTGTAGGTTTCCCTTCTAGGTTACTCGTTATACTTTCCAACAAGTCCTAACACTGGAATGGCTCTACATCATCGGGCACTACATGATCAGGGTTTCACTTGATTAGTTATTTCCAATTGAGTGAATAAAAGTTGCATTAACCAACTTTTTCATGCAAAACTCTAATTTATTTCTACAAAACTTTGCTATATAACAACTCTAGAAGATATAAAATGTCTGAGATATATTCCTCATCACAACATCACATGGTATTAGTTCATTTTCATCCATGACAATATACACTTTGTCACACCATCACAGGATATTAATTCTTATCACTCATGAAGAGGATTACACCTTCAGAAGGGCTCAACTCATGATAGGTCATTTATACCACATCAATACCACTTGCTTGGGTAAATAATTATCCTTCCATGCTCTACATAGGGCTCAACATATCATAAACAAATTCATTACCTCAAAACCCTTCATTAGGGTTTATAAATCATAAGAATCGTTATGACATTCTCAAGGATAACATAACAAAGTTACCTTTAGTAATATGAAGTGTGCCCATTTATCATTTCAATATTAGTGTATGATAGAGGTATCAAACTATCACTACTCAAACACTATAAGGGTGATTCAACAATTGTAGATAAGGTTTGTGTCATAAATCTACATTCATAGATAAACCATCAATTCATTATCACCCTTAAATAATACATAGGAAAATCATCATTTCTTTAATTGTCTTAGGCATCCCATCAATTATTTTTATTCAAATAGAAATACCATTGGTTAATTATTATATTTAGTTAAAAACATCACTTCTTATACTTAGATATCACATTTGATTATTGATGTACTTAGACAATAACAAAACTATAGGATTGTTAAAGCACATAACCAAAAGGATGACCATCAGATCATTGATACACTTAGTCTAAAAGATGACCATCATATCATTGAGACACTTAATCAAAAAGATGACCATTGGATCATTGATACACTAGTCAAAAAGATGACCATCAGATCATTGAGACACTTAGTAAAAAGTATGATCATCGGATCAATGAGACACTTAGTCAAAAAGATGACCATCGAATCATTAAGACACTTAGTCAAAAATATGACCATCAGATCATTGATGGATGTAGCCAAGAACAAGGCCATTGAATCATTATGGTACTTAGTCAAATTAAAGACCTTCAGATCATTGATGGAAATCAAAACCATTGAATTGAGCATTAGATAAATCATCATTCTATTCACTAAATAAACCCATCGATTCACTAGGATACATAGATAACAACAAGATCATCGAATTATTTGGACATGCATCCAAGATCAAAGCCACCGAGTAGGAGAGTATTAGGTAAGGAATAAATCCATAAGATTATTTGAGTACTTAACCAAGAGTCAAAACCATAATATCATCAAGATACTTAACCAAAATCAAAGACATCAATTTATGGGAAGCAAGGTCATCAACTCATTTACTTAGAATGTCCATTTGGTTATTGACTTACTTATCCTTTGATTCTTTTACCAAGTAAAATCAAGAATTAGACACTAAGTAAAGATCATCCATTTAGAGGCCAAGAAGGGTCATTACTCAGCACAAACTTAGTTTCTTTCCCAAAAGTAAAGCTAATGCTTCAAGGATAAGGAAAAACCATTGATTCATTTACTTAACCTCGTCATTGGATTATTGACTTGCACCATTGTGGGTTTATTTACCAAGTAGGGTTAAATTTTCTCACTCTAAGTAACACCATCACCATCTACTCTTTTAAACACACCATTATTCCAAATATATAAACAACTATCATTTTAGAGACTAAGTATAACCATCAATGTTAGCAATAAGAAACTCCATCAATTTATCTATTAAGGGAGAAATCAGTTAGTTGTACAAAGTGCAAACCATGTTTTCTTACCCTCAAAACCAAGGTGGTTCATGTCCATACTGAAAGGGACGCTTACATGTACTAGAGATAGTTTAACATCACCAAACATCATGCATATATGTAAAGTATTGCACTCAAGATCGTTTCATTCCATAATAATAATTTTTAGGACAAAATCTATACAGAACAAGTTGAAAGCAAGAAAGAAACGCGAAGAAAGTTTATAACTCACCTCAAGATGAAGATGGACGTTCAAACAAAATGGTGACTCAAGAAAAACCCTATCTTTTCCCTTCTAAAACTCCAAGGTAGCTCCTTTCTTCAATAACAAGGTAGATCTAGGGAAAGGAGAGAAGTAAAGAGTCTCTTCAACCACATGCACGACCTCTCGTCAAGAACTTCTAGAGTTATGCCCATGGATGAGGAGAGGAGGAAGAGAAAAGAATGAAAACTAGATGAGAGAGAAAGTTATTACTTGGTTCAAGAAGGCAATTAGGTTAGGATGCTTTAAATACCTTAGAGAAGCTTGATCCAAACTTTAGGGCAACATGTATCCATGATTTCCCAAGATTCGGCCTCTAAGAGCTTCTCCTCAAAAAATGATAGCCTAGGGTTTTTCTAGAACAAGAAAGATATAAGGAAGGGAAATGGTTCATTCTGAGAGAGGTGGATGGAATATATATATATATATATATAAGGAGAGAGAGAAAGGTGTTAAAAGGTTGATAAACTAGCTTGCCATGTGTCAAAACTCGACATTCATCCTTATCTATGCATGAAAGAGTTTCCATCAGATCTTTACCATGTTTTCCATGAGTCCATGCCTTAGAAAGATTATAAAGATGTACTAATCAGAGATCCCATCAGATCTTTTCCATATATCATGAGAAAACCCATCGGATGCTAAGGCTTACTTATTCATTTTGCACATTCTGACCTCCCATCGGATTGTGCACTTAGACTAGGGTTTTCATCAGATATGGAACTCAAGGGAAGGTCATCAGATCTTCTTCCACAAGGAGGAACCATCGAATCATCACTCACAAGGTGAAACCATTGAATTCCGTCCATACTTAGAAAAAGCATCACATAGGTGAGAAACCCTAACTTCTCAACCCTAGGAGGATAGAGAAGGCAATCTAATGCTGCATCTAGGCATATATATGTGCAACTATATCAAATATTATGAAGAGTATTATGAATCACAACATGTATGGGTGAGGACTATAGATAAAACCCTAAAAATGGGAAAAATGCATAAAAGCCCTTATAGGCACATACATTGCAAAACTTACTCAAACAATATCCAAATTGGACCAAACATGAAACTTAGATTTGTCACATGATATACAAACACGTTAGGGTTTTATTAAGCTTTTAATCACCCAGTCAAGATAACAAAGCATGCTTATCCATTAATCTAGGTTTGGAGTCTTACAATCATAAACCCCTAACATGGCTTTTGCCCCCAAAATCTAAAGAAAACAAGGATGGGTAATTCCTATGAATCTCATCCTATAACTTCCTTATGGTCTATTCTATCCCATGATGATATTATAATGACTTCGCTAAGGTTAAGTCCTTTTTCCTCAACTTCTGCATAAGTTATCTAGCTCATAAGAAACATCATCATCCAACTACACCTCCATTGTATGTATTATCTAGTTTGTACCGGGGTAACACTTCCTAAACTTAACAAAGAAAAAATGTGCAACTCTAGCAGTAACTCCAATTTGAAATTCTAGTGTCTTATGACAATTATCAGTATATGACTCTTACTTGTCTTGATTTTCTTGTAAACTATTGTTGAATCACATATGACCTTCTGTATAGTTTGTTATACTATCACAACACCCAAAAGATGACACTTTCATCTTAATAATAAAAGTCATGACTTGCATCATCTACCATATACAACCTTATATGGTGTCATGTCCATGCTTCTCTGGAAACTATTGTTGTAAGAAAAACTTGATAGAACTCAAGTGGATATCCAACAACCAATAACTGTAGGAAACATACTCCCTAAGATTATCCAACTATCTAAATGGTCCTTTCTATGTGACCATATGTATGCGGGTGGAAGGTTGTGTTAAACTTCTACGACATCCATGTAGGCTTTTGATATTTCACCTCAACTTGTTGACAATTGTATGCTTAACCACAACCTTTTCTTCATCATGTTTTAGTCCTTATATAGCCATCAACATTTGGAACTACTATATGGTCATACAAACACATATTGTCCCATCATCTTACTCATAGAAGCCATCACGTTTCCTATTGCATATCTTTAATCTACTACACCAGTGTTGATATGTCTAGTAGCTGTGTCAATAATCTAATTGTCATATATGCTTCCAATTGTACATCCTTATGCTAAAGTGGGACTAGCACATCCCATTTGTGATACGTTAAGGAGCATGGCTATGTTTTATTTGCAATGTTGACGAAGGTAGCTTTTTGCTCAATGCATTAAGCAGTACATTCACCTTCTTGTCCTACATCAACACACATCCCAAGTCATTCTTTGAAGTGTCATGAAAAACAATGTAACCTCTCCCTTGCCTAACCAACACTAACATTAAAGCACTCGTAAACTTCTCCTTTTATCACCAAAAAGGATGTTGACACCTCCTATAGTTTCTTTCCCCACCTAGGAAGCTTTGAATCTCCATCGATGTCTTAGGTTGCTCTGACCCAACATTGACTTCTCCTTCTTGGGATCTATACCAATTCCCTTTATAGATATAACATAACTCAGAAAGGGCACTTTGATCAATCAGGACTTGTACTTACCGAACTTAGCATATAACAGGTGGTGCTCGTAGAGTACGTCGAGATGTCATCAATAAACACTAACTCAAACTAATAAGGATACATTCTAAACATGTTGTTCATCAAATACATGGATGCTTGTTGCTACCTTGGTTAGCCTATATGCCTTACTCATGAACACAATATTACCATACCTTTGTCCTAAATTTTGTTTTTAGGTATGTTATCTACATTGATCCTCAATTGATGATATCTCGACTTCATGTCTATCTCCAAAAAAAATGAAGCACCTCTTAATTGGTCAAAAAATCATCTATTCTTAGTGATGGTTACTTATTCTTCTCTATGACCTTGTTCAACTATTAATAATCTATGCAAAGCATCATAGATCCACCCTTCGTCTTCCAACAAAACTAGAGGATCTCAAAACCAAACTCCTTCTAGGGAGGAAGAAACACCAAGAAACTTATTTGGAAAATATATTCAAACCCACGTTCCACTGGTACACCTTGGATACTAGGACTCATCACCCTGGTATCCAATAAATGCACTAAGGAGACCTCACACTCTTGTCTTAGAATCTTCTTTGCCATCTTAGCCAACACAAAACATATAGGAAGAATCTTCCTATTTCCCTGGAAGCCTAAAAGGAACTCCCATCAAAGAACATCACAATTTTGGAATTGTAGTCTGAAGCAACCATGTGCTACACCAAGATATCCACCCCTAGGATTACATCAAATACGCGCATAACAAGTGGCATAACGTCCACTTGAAAACTATGTCCTGAGAAATAAAGAACACAAGAGGGATACTCCTCTTGCAACACTGTAGCTCCATCTGAAAGGGGTTTCTAGCAAAGGGATATTGGTACTCCCATTATCATGCAAGTTACAACTTTTTATGTATTAATTACCTTTTTCAACTGGGTTCCTTTCCATCTACATAGGAATTAACATAATTATTGTACTTCAATGATCTTTCTTGATAACTTTTTATCATTCTTGTGTCTTTTTTCTCATATTATCATGTTTGTTATTCACTTACCAAAGTGGCAACTCATCATATTTTAACTTTCCTTTCATTTATTATGGATCATATCCATTTAATCTCCTTTACTTGTCATGATATCTTTTTCTTAACACCTTCTTTGATATGCGGATTGGTCTGGGATTAACTCAGATTTCTCTTTGTTCATCTAGCATTGTTCTTTTTTATCATCTCATGTCACAATTATCAATGGTGTTCTTCTCTTCTTCTGTAAATTTTACACATTAAATCATTCTAACAACATAGAATTATCTTCCTTTATCTCATTAACTTTTAGAATCCCAGCTTCAAGAACTCCTTTTTAACTAATTTGCATTCTGATTTAAGCTTCATGGTATCATATGTTTTTCCTTAAATTTCCAAACACTTAGGTTTTGATAAGTTAGGATATGATTTTCATTTTTCTTCATGGTAAGGCTACAACATATTCACCATGATTTCTTATTTATTATGCTATTTAGATTGTTTCCAACTAAATACTTGATCAGATTAATTAGAAATATTACAATCAAAGAGTTCCACAATTACCTTTTCTTCAATAATTGAATACCTGACAAGGGCATCCAAATAGTGAGTTCAGACAGTATGCATCATATTCACATCATGTTCAATACTTAGTTATGATCCTAGTCCTAAGTCCTAGTATCCTTATAGACTCAGCAGCCCTAAAGCTCTAATACCACACTTTTGGCACTCCATTACACTAAATAAGATTACTCACTACTAAATCATGATTGATCACTTAATTAATTACATACATAAAGGGGGGGAATAAAACTAATATGAACTTCACAAACACGTCCAAGACCATTTACATAAAAGTTGAACATCTTTCATATATTCATATATCAAGCTAGGTTCCTTTCACAGTATCTTTATGGCCTCAACCAAAATATATACAAAAGATGTAATCCAAATAAATAATATGTACAAGTATCAAATAGCTACCAAAAGATCAAGTTGATTGCAACATCATATACAAACTCCCCTGTCTGAATCTGAGAATACAAAAACAACTCAAGGACACACTAGACATCTAAACAACTCTTCTTATAGGATCCATCACAACATCTCCTCCTCACTGCCACAGGTCTGTTTCTACTGCTGACAACCACCTACAAAGATGTAGTGATCCACGAGGGAAGAACCATGTCCCAATAAGAGATATAACTCTTAAAAACATTTATTGATCACATATAGAATTAAACCAATATAGAAGATATCATGATAGGATTGAAATCTCAGATATAAAAGATTCATTAAGAGCAACCATAATTAGAGTCTTAATTGCAAGTATGAAAATTTCACATTATTAATAACAGATCAAGTGTAGCTATCATCATAAGCATAACTATCATCATAAGAATATCTAACAACATAAGCATATATTAACATCATAAGCATAGCTAACACCATAAGATTGACTAACAACATAAGCATATCTTAACAACATAAGCATATGTTAACAACGTAAGCAAATCTTAACAACATAAGCATATCTTAACGACATAAACTTAGCTACTTTCTTTTATTGTATTATACATCAATATATATAAAGGAGCAAGCAAGGGTTGTCATGTAATGTTAATCATTGCATAACCCTAATCAAATATACTATATGGTTGAATTACATCTTTTATAAAGCCATGGGTAGTTTGAGGTATACCACTCAAACTTCCAACTGACCATTCTGAAGTGGAAATCAGTTCCATACAAGATCTAAGAGAGTCAGAATCTTAAGATATATTCACCCTCAATCAGGTCGAGTCCTACACAGTGACATATGTGTCAAGCTACAAATTCATCTAATTTTCCCTTGGTGCATATGTCACGACACTGGAGATTAGGGTATTCAAAATCCTATCATCCAAGGTACAACCACAGTTGTCCTAAATCACATCACATATACATCTACCTAAAACATGATGTCAACTTATCTCAATTTAAGGCATGACTGCAACACCCCTCAAAACCTTAGGATAAGGTAGAAAAGGATATATTCTCCTTGTAGCTATGTATACTCAACTATGTATGACTCTGAGCTTCCTTTCTAAGTTACCCATTTTACCATCCAGAAATTCCTAAAATTGGAATGGCTCTACGACATAGGGCACTACATGATTAGGGCTTCACTTGACTAGTTGTTGCCAATTGAGTAAAGTAAGGTTGCATCTACCAAATTTTTCATTAAAAAACCTAATTCATTTGTAAAAATATTGGTATATAACAACTCAGGAAGATATAAAATGTATGAGATATATTCCTCATCACATTGTCACATGGTACTAGTTCATTGCCATCCATGTGACTCTACTCTTTATCACACCATTATAGGATATTAATCCTTATCACTCATGAAGAGGATTACACCTTCACTAGGGCTCAAGTCCTGCCCAAAGGTCATTTAGACCATATCAGTACCACTTCCTTAGGTACATCATTATCCTTCCATGCCCCATTGAGGGCTCAACATATCATCAACACAATTATTAACTTCACATTCATCATTAGGGTTTAGTAATCATAATACTAGTTATGACATTCTCAAGGGTAATAAAAGAAAGTTACCTTTAGTAATATGAAGTGCGCCCATTTATCATTTCAATATTAGTTGATGATAGAGGTATCAAACTATCACTATTCAACCATTTTAAGGGTGATTCAACAATTGTAGATAGGGTTTGTGTCATAAATCTACATTCATAAAGAAACTGTCGATTCATTGTCACCCTTAATCAATATATAGGAAAATCATTGTTTCATTAAATCTCTTAGATATCCAATGGATTCTTCAAATTTATATAGAAATACCATCAGTTCATTCTTTTACTTAGTCAAAAACATCACTTATTCTGCTTAGAAATCCCATCAGATTGTTGATATACTTAGACAATAACAAAACCATCAGATTGTTAAAGCACTTAGCTAAAAGGATGATCATCCGATCATTGAGACACTTAGTCTACAATATGACCATCATATCATTGAGACACTTAGTCAAAAATATGATGTCACTAAACCATTTATTATCCTAACTCCATACCCCTAATGGCTACATAGTCAAAGGAGAGTGGACTTCGGTGTCCATCCCTGGCACATAGTTTCACACAAGAAATATATATGAAAAGACAATAAAAAAACTAAAGAGATAACAAGGTACTAAACATGGAGTTAAGAGATATGTACCCATTTCTTTATTCAAGTATACCCATTGGTGATTCATTTCAAAGCTTAGAGTTTGGAGTACAACAAATCTTCATTCGACAACTACAAATTTGATAAACAAAATATATCAATGTGAGTGCATTGAGTACGATATGAAATGCATGTAACCACAATTTAGGAGTAATATAAAAGTTTCTTTTATACAAACATTATATCAAGCAAGAAGAAGAAACAAGGTGAGGACACTTACTTACATTCTTCTATATAAATCATGTTTTATGTTTCTTTATCTGTTATATTAACATAGGCTTTGCCCACTTCTCAAGGAAGGGTCTGCGATGGGAAATTGAGGCTCAAAACCTATATGTTCCTTATTTCTACATGAGGGACCTCAAGACCAAAGCCAATGAGATAACCCTATTTCATTTGTGCCTTGTTCCCTTACCCCGATAATTCAGGTAGGTACACAAGGTTATATAATGGATTTCACTATATAATGTTATAGGTTTGTCAACATACTATAATCAACATGAAAGTAGTATTCATAGGAAATAGTAGATCAAACAAGTAAATATCTAGCCAAGCACTCATACAAGCATACATACAAACAAGACAATATCATAGTAGGGTGAAGAGATTAAGTGTACCTTGCGAGTAGAGTACAAGTTATGATCCATGAGTAGATAATAGAGGAGGCACAACTCTAAAGAGGACCTAAGATGTAAAAGATGTAACATGGGGTTTTAGATCAGTAGTTTTTTAATAATACTAACATTATATGATTTATGTGATGTCTTACCTAGGCCTAGGTTTCAAGAAGATCAAACTTATTTCCAAAGTTCCAAATGTGAATGAAATTTATTCCTCATAGTCCAATCAGCAAAATTAAGCCTTATGTCTAAGTGAACCATCCTCATCATAATAGTTATTAGATAGATATACATATCTTATTTGGTAATAGGGGAAGCATAAAATTTGTATTATCATCATGGTTTAATCATATAAGGTTACAACTAGTCATATTAGGTCAATTCCATGCAACATGGTCACATTCTCAAGTCATAAGATCATAAAGGATCACATGATAGATCTAGATAGTATTTAGTGTTATAAATCTACTAATTTGATCTAGGTAGAGCAAGGAATTTGTAGAAGAGTCACATATCAATATATAGAAACCAAACTATGTCAACTAGATCATATTAATGCAAAAATGGGTACTTATGGTTCCATGAGTCAAACATGGACTACTTAGCATGAAATATTAGTCACATGACATAGTAAAGGTTTGACCTTCCAGAAAATAGCAAGATGACTCCATAAAAACCCTAGCTTTTTCCTTTCAAAACTCTAAGGTAGCTTCTTTCTTCAAGAACAAAGTAGATCTAGGGCAAGGAGACATGAAAAGAGTCTTTTCAACCACATGCATGAATTCCCATCACGAACTTCTAGAGTTCCGCCCATGTATGAGGTGAGAAGGAAGAGAACAACACAAAAACTAGAGTAGAGAGGTGTCAGGAAATATGGTACTGAGCAGGCAGTGGAATTTAAAATTTTATCTACCACATTCCTATAATTAGTTGATCACGTCAATAACTATAATGTTGGAAGAACAGTTTATGAGATATATGTGGTCCTGGAGCAAGTACAGTGATAATCCTCATCATTTTAGATGTACAACTTCGAATTCTAGTTTTACTAGGACATATCTGACCACTGCACCTCCTGGTATGCACCACAGACTGCAGCCATGAACGTCGTCATCTTCAACAACTTATCATAGACTGCTGGTTGATGTTGTCCTCCAAGCGGCAAACAATAGTTTCCCACCTCTATGGTAGTCCACACAGACCTCCTAGAAGTCCTGTCATCCTGCTAGAATGATCAAGAAGGAGTGGTGTCTCTCTGGCAGTGTACTATTCACCGAGCACCACAGACTGTAGCCATGAACGTCGTCATCTTCAACAACTTATCATAGACTGCTGGTTGATGTTGTCCTCCAAGCGGCAAACAATAGTTTCCCACCTCTATGGTAGTCCACACAGACCTCCTAGAAGTCCTGTCATCCTGCTAGAATGATCAAGAAGGAGTGGTGTCTCTCTGGCAGTGTACTATTCACCGACTTGCTCTCCCACAACAATGAACTCAATTGATCTTTCCCTTGTTGTTCCTCCCTAGTCGGGTAGAACTTGCTCGGGCTCTCCTGGTTACCACAATCAGAGAGGACAACGTTTTTCAGAGAAACTATTTCTAAATTTCTGTGTTGTACTCTAGGAAGCCCCAGTACCCCTCTATTTATAGTAGATGCCAGGGTAAGGGTTCCCAGTTTTCATTCGGTACACGATTAATATGAGGGAGTGGAAAGGACCGAAAGATCTCAATTTGTCACAACAACTCTGGAAACTTTACAACCTGCGACAACCAAAACAGTCATCTCGTAAGGGATACAGATCGTCTCGCACTGTGAGACAATTGTTTTGTAGTTTCCCAGATGTACACAGATTTGGAAAATCAATTCCCATCAATGTTAGACATTGATTTCCTTATGCAACAAGTATTTCTCAAGTGAAACGAATAGGGAAACCTCTAGAACCTTTCCTGGACGAATTGAAACATCTTTCCCATGTGAGACGACCATCTCGGTCACCTAGAAGGTCATCTAGTGACCCAAGTTGAGCTGATTTAGTTGGTTCAGTTCATTCCTTTGCCAATTTTAACTCACAACTAGGATTGACACCCAAACACCCTTCTCAACTCTTGAGACGGTCATTTGGCACTTCTAGATGGCTGACTCAACACTTGAGATATAATTTGGTAGTGTTTTCATCCTATTTATTGCGTGAATCAAATGCCTAAACAATTTAGCACTTAATTCAAATGTCAACTTGAGATTTGAACTCCTCTTCTAGGTCGAGACCTATGTGTGTGACCCTATAGGTCCCATATCACATTGGCAGTGAATGTCCATAACAACTTATGACATCACAAGCAAGGAGTGGTACCTAGTCACACATCAATGCTACCCAAGTGAATGGAAAGTTGGGGAACAACTTCAACATACAATCTGTGTATGGTGTTGCAGTGTTTATATAGTTCCTTTGTCACTAATGTCCATATTGAACTAAAGGCATGCAGTAGTCACCCTCATTATTATTCAATATTGTTTCTTGAACCAAGAGCAGACTTTCTGAGATATATGTAAGCTCGTATTGAGTCACACATGCATGGCCATGCTTTTCTCAGTGTCACTAATCAAGAGGCCTAGGACATCACACTCTCGTAGGAGGGGAAAATCACATATCTATCACTCATAGTCAATCCCCATGTATCAAAGCTACCCAATAGTCACTATTATAACAACTAATGTTTCATGATTGCGTTTGATGATGTAAAAGTTTATCCAATGATGTGTGATGAGTGTAGTAATTTTAGGTCTAAGCATCAAAACCACCACCATCAGTGTGAGAGCTGACTATGACTTCCATGAAGATGGATTTCATGTGTCAATCTCACAGGTGGGTATGTCCAATACTTTGTTCACTAACATGCATTTGTGCTCTTGGTTTGATATAGACATATCTTGACTCATAAGATTACGTCATCATCCAACCCACACTCTGATCTTATGTATTATTATTTTCTATCAACCTTCCACAATAATAACTGATCAAGGACATAATGAGAATATGCATATGTACTCTTAACATTTGTATGATCTTGTTACAACATGGATAAAGCTTGAAGACACACGTCATTTAGTAATATGATTCTCTAGACATTTATAATGTTACATAATTATCTCATAATCGAATTAAATAGAATAAATTGGAAGCTTGCCTTTATTTTATTATTCAAATCAATTACAATTTATGCCATTACAATCATCACATATTAGCTCTTTGGGCATATATACCAATAGACTCCCACTTGCACTTAGAGCCAATCACCTATGAATGTATTCCAAGTGATCTTACATATCAATCATGCATCTTCTGTGAAAGTGCTTTCGTCAAGGGATTAGCAACGTTGCTTTCACTTGGTACTTTGCAAATCTTTGCATCTCCACACTACACAATTTCTCGTATGAGATGGAATTGCCTATGTATATGTTTTGAGCATTGATATGATATGGGTTCCTTAGGTTATGCAATAGCTCCATTGTTATCACAATATAGCTCGATTGCCTCACTGATGCTTGGAACAACCCCAAGTTCCATGGTGAACGTCTTGATCCATACAACCTCTATAGTTGCACTCAATGCAGCAATATACTCAGTCTCTATTGTAGAATCGGTAACTGTTTCTTGCTTGGAACTCTTCCAACTCATAACTCTACTATTGAGGCAAAACATGAATCTAGATTGTGACTTGTAATCATCTTGATCAGTCTGGAAGCTTGCATCAGTGTAACCTTTTACCACCAAATATTCCTCTCCTCTATAGACCAAGATATGATCCTTAGTACTTCTCAAGTACTTGAGGATGTTCTTTACAACTTTACAGTGAGCATCACCTAGATCTGACTAATATCTGCTCATCATGCTCAAGGCATACGATACGTCTAGATAGGTACACAACATTGCATACATGATTGATCCAATTGTTGAGGCATATGGACTCTCACTCATGTGTTTCTGTGATAGAGTGGTTTTTGCCTATTTTAAGGACTAAATATCTTTTAAGGTGTGTAGGATGTGATGGAGTGGACTTTTGGAACCTTTTGAATGCTTAATGAGATAAGTGAGTTCATGCATATTGAGTTGTTTTGAGAGACCCAAGTGTTTTGAGTAAATTTGAGTGTTGATTGAGGTTGATATTATGACTGAGATCACTAAGTTTATGCCCCTTTGAGGTATTTAATTGGATGATCAAGTAGCTGAGTTTTGTAACCAAATTTAAGTAGAATGCAAATTGAGAGGTAGTAAAGCTATGGTTAAAATTTGGTGCCAATATGAGTATCTGAGAGTGAGTTATTTAGGTTTGATAATTGTGAAATAATATGCATATTGGGGTACTTCGACCAAATGAGTGGGCTATTAGTTATCCTAAGTCATGATTTGCATGTTGTCACACACCACTAAACCCTGGCTGAGTAGCGTGTCCTACATCTAGATATAGATGCTTGATCCAGTGGCCATGGCCTTGAAAAGGAGAGGCCACATATTGGTGTAAGTGGGAGCGCTATTCACACCCTTGGATGTAAGATCAAGACCCTTTGGTTTCTCTTCTACCTAGTGGTTTGAGTAAGGTGGGAAAGCCATTATCTTGGTGGACCTCCCCTACATCACATGTCGTGATGCTCGGGGTCGGGAGTGGAGGCATGATTCTGGGCAAGTAGTTAGACTCGGCACACAACGTACACCTATTATGACCTGCACTTTGTGGCTTTTGGTGATGTATATATGGAGAATGAGCACATGTCTCGCGTTGCTTCTCCTTTGCGGTAAGCAGGTGGTGGATGGAGATAGGAAGAAAAGAAGAGAGGGTCCATATGAGGGTCTTTGACATTAGAATAAGAGATGGATGTCCTAGGAGCAGAACCCATGTGAAATCGCAAAGTATTGTGGTAGTTTTGACGGTGGATGCAGAGCTCTTTGCTTCCGGGTGAAGATGGAGTTTGGGGATCCTAGGATAGACCTCCTCATCAAAGTTGGAGGCTCTCATAGAGTTTTCAAAGGTGATGTGAAGCTTTGCAAATATTCAGTCTGGTGCAAAGATGAGAAGAGGTTGTTTGCCTCTTTGTCCCGCTGCAGTCAAGGCCAGATGGCGGCGCCCCAGTGGAGAAGGAGCTCCACAGCCAACAACTAGTAGTTGAGTAGCTGTGGAGGTCAAGAAGGTTAGGCCAAAGCTCAGGGAAGTCAAAGCCTTTCACAAGGAGCACTGTAGGATGGTCGATTTCTCATCAGAGGCCTTCCCTCACGACGACGCCCTACGAATCAGAGGACGTAGGCTTTGGGCATCCACGAAAGGTGTTACACGAGGGACAAAAGGGGAAGAGGATGGACAAGGTCCAGTGGCCAAGAACCAACCAAACCCAACATCCAGTCAACCAAACTAAGGGTTGTCCTGTTCAACACGGGCCAGATAAGGGCCACGTCCCCTTAGGGACACATGGCAAGACGTGATTGGTCATAGAAGGTAATCATCTTATAATATATGCAAGGACTTCAATAATTCATAGAAAATAGCTCGATTATCCAAAAATTACAAGAAAGGTATCTAAGTGTTCAAAAAAATGAGTAGAACAAGATGGAACCCTTATATCAGGCTTTTGATGCATTAATATTAGAGTTATCATGTAAGATGTAAAATTCTCTATTCATGCCTAATAAATAATAAATTAAGACCTAAAATTAGTGAGAATGTTTCAGTAACTCCTAAATGTGTTTTAGAATCCTTGTGACATCGGATATGATCATGTTATGACACATAATCATGTATTTTGTTTATAATGTCTATCTAGGGCTAATAACCCTAAATAAAATGCAATAAATACATACATGCTCAATAAATGATGAAATTCACAGAACACCCTCATATCAGTAACTAGAAGATAATATGTAAATATGAAATTAGTTTTATACATTAAATCCATGTTATATGAAGCTTACCCTTAATACATGGTTTAAAATCCTAATTTAGGTTAATGCATGTAACCTAGGGTTAATATGTGCACAAAAAGGATATGGAACCTAATGTTAAGATAATGAATCATAATATAGAAAACAATATCAGTAAGATAAATCTAATACAAGAATGCAAGTAATGATGGGAATATCCTAATGAGATAAGGTAAACCCTAAAATGGACATAACTAGGGTTATGATGATGAGAACCTTATGGTGATATCTGATCTTATCTTAATCAAGTTTAACAAGGATATATATGACTCAGGAATATGTGATGATTAGGATATCTTGATCTAAGGTATGTCATTACCTCTTTCTTGTCTTATTATACAATATTCTTGTGTTATATGTGTAGTAGAAATACATGGAATATGATATTGGATGAAATAATTATTCTTTTATGATGTGTTGCTTGATTTTCCATACTTACTGCTATGAACACATCAAACATAATATATCTTTTCTATTATATGAAAGCACTAAACTCTTTGGTATTACAATGCTTGGAAGTGACCTAACTCTTTGGTAGTCAGTCACATTGTACATATGATCTAACTCTTTGGTAGTTGATCATAAAGGCCTTAATCTTGAGCTCCTTGAGAGTCAAGAGAATGCAACAAAACCTTCGGCGGTCAATGCATGGATATATAATGGAAAATAAGATAAAAATATGTGTTCTTTTTTGTTAATGAATATCTTTATGCAAGTATGTGCATTTTCTTATATTTCTTTATACCTACCAAGTATTAGTTTTATCTTATTTCCAAGCTTAGTAATGAGAGGTAAATAAAAGACACATAGGAGTACTCAATACAATATTCTTGAATATTGTGTTGATTTGTACCACATGTAATCTTCTATTTAGGTTGTGGACATGTGCTCTTGAAGAACCAAGATAGTTGAGAGTTGTGTGACAAGCTGATGTACAAATGGACCTGCTGTCTTAAGATCATGTTTTTTAGTGGTAGTACCTGTATATGTAAAAGTTTGTTGTTCAATATGTAATATCAAATTTTGTAACAATTCATGTTTTAATTATATGTTGAATGGTCAAATGTGATGTATGGTTTTATTATCACAGTACCACATGTACTTGAACAATAATAAAATCATACAACACATGTTCACCATTCAACATATAATTACAACATGAATTGTTACAACATTTGATATTACATATTAAACAACAAACTTTTATGTATACATGTACTACCACTAAACAATAGGATCTTAAGACAATAGGTCCACTTGTACATTAGCTCATCACACAACTCTCAACTATCCTCGTTCTTCAAGAGCACGTGTCCACAACCTAAATAAAAGATTACATGTGGTAAATGTCAATACAATATTCAAGAATATTGTACATAGTACGCCTATCTATCTTTTATATACCTCTCATTGCTAAGCTTGGCAATAAGATAAAACTAATACTTGGCAGGTATAAAGAAATATAAGAAAACACATGTATTTGCATAAAGATATTCATTAACAAAATAGAACACATATTTTAATCTTATTTTCCATTATGTATCCATGCATTGACCGCCGAAGGTTTTGATGCATTCTCTTAACTCTCAAGGAGCTCAAGATTAAGACCTTTATGATCGACTTCCAAAGAGTTAGATCATATGTACAATGTGACTAACTACCAAAGAGTTAGGTCACTTCCAAGCATTGTACTACCAAAGAGTTTAGTGTATTCATATAATGGAATAGATATATCGTGTTTGATTTGTTCACAGAGGTAAGTATGGAAAATCAAGCAACATATCATACAAGAACAATCATTTCATCCAACATATGCCAAGTATTTCTACTACACATATAACACAAGCATATTGTATAATAAGCCAAGAAAGAGGTATTGGCATACCTTAGATCAAGATATCCCAATCATCACATATTCCTGAGTCATCTATATCCTTGTTAAACCTGATTGAGATAAGATCACATATCACCATCAAGTTCTCATCTTCATAACACTAGTAATGTCCATTTTAGAGTTTACCTTATCTCATTAGGATATTCCCATCATTACTTGCATTCTTGTCTTAGATTTATCTTACTGATGTTGTTTTCTATATTATGATTCATTTTCTTAACATTAGGTTCCATATCCTTTTTGTGCACATATTAACCCTAGGTTACATGCATACTAAAATATTCACATAATTTTAGGTCTTCATTTATTATTTATTAGGCATGAAAAGAGCATTTTACATCTTACATTATAACTCTAATATTAGTGCATCAAAATCTTGATATAAGGATTCCATGTTGTTCTACTCATTTTTCTAAACATTTAGGTACCTTGTTTGTAATTTTTGGATAATCGGGCTATTTTCTATGAATTATTGAATTTCTACATATATTAGAAGATGATTACCTTCTATGGCCAATCCCATCTTGCCACGTGTCCCTATGTGGACACGGACCTTCTCTAGCCCGTACAGAACTGGTGGGTCCTTTGTTTGGCTGGCTGGAGATTGGGTTCGGTTTGTTCTTGGCCACTTGACCTAGTCCGTCCGCTTCCCCTTCTATCCCTCGCATAACACATTTCGTGGATGCCCAAAGCCTACGTCCTTTGCTTCGCAGGGCGTCGTCGTGAGGGAATGCCTATGGTTATCAATCGACCCTTCTACAGTGCTCCTCACAAAAGTCTTTGATTTCCCTAAGCTTCAACCTAACCTTCTTGACCTCCATGGCTACTCAGCTCCTAGTCATTGGCTGTGGAGCTCCTTCTCCACTGGGTCGCCTCCTCCTGGCCTTGATTGCGGCAGGACAAAGAGGAAAACAACCTCTTCTCATCTTTGCACCAGACTGAAGATTTTCAAAGCTTCACAGAACCTTCACAAACTCTGTGAGACCCTCCAACTTTGACAAGGAGGCCTATCCTAGGATTCCCAAACTCCATCTTCACCTGGAAGCAAAGAGCTCCTCGCCCACCATCAAAACCACCACAGGACATAGTGATTTCAAACGGGTTCTGCTCCTAGGACATCCATCTCTGATTCTGAAGTCACAAACCCTCGTATGGACCTCTCTTCTTTTCTTCCTATCTCCAACCTCCACCTACTCACTACAAAGGAGAAGAAGCATGAGACAGGGACTCATTCTCCATCTATACATCACCTAAAACCACGAAGTGTAGGTCATTACAGGTGTATGTTGTGTGTCGAGTCTAACTACTTGCCCAAAATCATACCTCCAATCATGACCCCAAGCATCACGATGTGTGATTGAAGGGAGGTCCGCCAAGACAACGTCTCACCCACCTAACTCAAACCTCTAGGTAGAAGAGAAACCAAAGGGCCTTGATATGACAACCAAGGGTGTGAAAAGTGCTCCCACTTACACCAATCTGTGGCCTCTCCTTCTTAAGGCCATATCCACTAGATCAAGCCTCTACAGTTAGATGTAGGCCATGCTACTCAGCCAGGGTTCAGTGGTGTGTGACAACATGCAAATCATGACTTAGGATAACTAATAACCCACTCATTTGGTTGAAGAACCAGGATAGTTGAGAGTTGTGTGATGAGCTGATGTATAGGTGGACCTGTTGTCTTAAGATCTTGTTGTTTAGTGGTAGTACATGTATATGTAAAAGTTTGTTGTTCAATATATAATATCAAATGTTGTAACAATTTATGTTGTAATTATATGTTGAATGGTGAACATGTGTTGTATGGTTTTATTATTGTTCATGTACATGTGCTACTATGTTTCCTTCTGACTTCCTCTAATTTTCTTCTTCTTAGCCTAGTGTGGGGTATTTAAATTGGGATTTGCACTAAGGTGAGGGTTTCAATTTTGATGTCACACATTAGTTTAAGTTTTAGAAAATATGGGGACGTCACAGGTGGTATCAGAGCACAAACAATAGCAAAGCCTAACATTTGCTCATTATGCAACTCAAACTAATAAAACCTTGAATTTAATAATCTTTTTGGGTTAGATTAGTCATCTTTTAGAGACTAGATCTTATCTAGCCTCTATTTTAGCACCTAGATGTTCGAGAACTAGGTCTAGACTGGTGCTTGTTGTATATCAAGTCCTTAGATGTCGTTCTTTCCTTGTAGTCTAGCGGTATGGGACGTTGCACTATTTGGAAATGACGTACATCGAGGGAAGAGAAATCCTAGGCATATGGTGCTCATTGTCTAGGGTAGATACACTAGTCTACATCATGTTCTCACCCCTTTTACTAGGTAACATGGCAATGGACTCTCTACTATGTGTGGGACACTCATTTTGTGGATTTGGTTTTTGATTCCAATCATATCGAACCTTGATAGTTTTCTTTGATGCTTGTTTTATTAGAGAAAAACTATATAATATTTTATTATATATGTAAGTATTACAAAAATGTGTCCCCACTCATGTACAAGTAGGAAGTGGTCATGTAACCTAGGTGAAAGTGAATGACATCAGTCTAGAAGAGAGAATAGTTCTATATTAGATGTCTAGAGCTGTGTTTGGGAATATGTGATAGATGGAATTGATGAAATAATATTTTATGATGATGTAAGTCTTATATATATGGTATAAAATGGTTTATGATGATAAATGTTTGTCTTTGAGGACCTAAGTTCATATTTGGAGATTTGAGATAAGTTTGATGATGCAAGTATGCATTCTTTCTATGTGACAAAATAAGCCGAGTTAAGATAAGGATCTGAATTAGCAAGAGCCTCAATATCTTTTAAGAAGGAGGACCTCTAGTGTTAGGACCAGTTTTATGGTTAACTCTAGAGAGAGTGAGACCCATTGGGATAAGGTTATCAAAAATAAACTCCAAGATATGAGAATTATGAGAAATATGTGTTATGATATGTCCTAAACTAGACTATCCTGAGTGAATGAGTTGAGTTGTTCTATGTGTGATTCCTATAGTCTTATTGAACCCTAGATGTCCTTGGGAGGACCAAACCCTAGAGTCAGAGAGAGGTTAGTTATGTATGCATATGTGAATAAGGAAATGTGAGAACCTACCATCTGGGTGAGGGAGAGAGAGTCCCAATACCCTAAAGGAGGTAACTATGTGTTAGTTTTTGTAAAGCCTCGTGCTCAGGTTGGTGGTTCCCCATGTAGGACTCTAGTGGTTTGTATATATAGAGAGTTTTGGGTAACCATGTCTCATGGGTCGAGAACCTATGAAGAGTATGTCATATCATGTTTTGGTTTATGCTTATGTGGCTAAAGTTTGTGAAGTTGATCAACTAGTACCAATGGGGTAGACCTGATAACCCTAGACTAAAAGAGGGAAGATAAAGTTTCTATTTACGAGATACTCATAGAGTTGAGTGAGCTTATAGAGGCTGAGCATGGCACTACCCTCATGATTTGGGTCAGGAGAACCTTAGTTGGACTAGATGAAGTTTTGATATATGTTTGAGGAGCCACTCATATAATTTGGTTTAGTACAACCATGATATATCATAGATAAGAATGTGATCTAATCTCGAGACATGATATATATAAACATGATATAATGGAAACCTATAGATGATTTGATAGGTATCAATGCATAAATGGTTAACCATATACATGAATAATGATGATAATATGATATAGTTGGTTACTCAAGTGATGAAGTCACTAACAAAGTTTGTAACCAAATAGGAAAGTGAGGTGAAATCATATTAATGACATATGACATACAAGGTGTTAATATTAGTGCTTAATGAATATGTTGAATATGTTGTAACAAATAATACAATATAATGATGATGACACAATGCTAGAACCCAATTCTTGGGTAAAATAAGGATGTAAATCCTAAGATGTGAAATATGTTATGACAAAACCTAACGAATGGGTAAAGATAAAGATATAACCCTAACATATGAGATATGTCATGACATAACCAAAGTTTCTAAACCTTGTTTCAAACCTTATATGAAGGGGTGTCTAACCCTAGATGTTGTTGACATACCCTAGAAAGACATATATATGTAGTTGTGGAGCGTTTGTTTTTGGTTTCTCATCTTGGAAAAAGAGAATGGCCTTATTTCGAGGATGAAATTTCTTTTAAGATGTATATGATGTGATAGAGTGGTTTTTGCTTATTTTGAGGACGAAATATCTTTTAGGTGTGTAGTATGTGATGTATTTTGGAACCTTTTGAATGCTTAATGACATAAGTTCATGCTTATTGAGTTTTTTTGAGAGACCCAAGTGTTTTGGGTAAATTTTGAGTGTTGATTGAGGTTGATATCATGACTAAGATCACTAAGTTTATGCCCCTTTGAGGTATTTAATTGGATGATCCAATAGCTGAGTTTTGTCACCAAATTTGAGTAGAATGCAACTTGAGAGGTAGTAAAGCTACGGTTAAAATTTGGTGGCAATATGAGTATCCAAGAGGGAGTTATTTAGGTTTGATAATTGTGAAATAATATGCATATTGGGGTACTTCAACCAAATGAGTGGGTTATTAGTTATCCTAAGTCATGATTTGCACGTTGTCATGCACCACTAAACCCTGGATGAGTAGTGTGGCCTACATCTAACTTTAGAGGCATGATCCAATGGCCATGACCTTGAAAAGGAGAGGCCACAGATTGGTGTAAGTGGGAGCACTTTTCACACCCTTGGATGTCAGATCAAGGATATAAATGAGTGAAATCACCCCTTTACTAAAAAATTGAAGAATTGACATCCATTCCAAGCACTCTCAGAGGTATGATGGAATGGGCATAAATTTTCCAAATTTATTAAACATTGGTATACAAAAGACCATTAGAAAGCAGTGGAATAAAAAAATAACTGACTATATTCAATTTTGATAATAGGTTTACAAAAATACATCAAATTCTCCCATTAGGGTTTACATCAAGACACATAATCAGGATCTAGATAGAGGGAAGTCTAGACTACTACAATCTTGTCTCCAAGCAATATCTCCATTAACCGAGTCCAAGCCAAAAGCTAAGATCTTCCTTGTCTTATCCATCACCTTGCTCCACACCTAGGTAGTTGGGAAGGCACCCAACAAAAAAGGAAAGGAAAGAAAAGTATGTGTAATGAAAATAGTCTAGGATAACAAGATAAGTAAAGCAAATAAGAACAAGCTAGGGTTCATCATAAGATGAAGATAACAAGAGTATGAGGCTATATATCAAAGAAGCTTGCCATTAAAGAATATAATAAAAATAGATTTACATGTAAGATAATTATGTCTACCTAACTAAGTAGGGTTGAGGCACCTACCAGACCTCTAACCTTAGGTGAGGGGAGAATAAGACATTCCCAGTCACGTACAATATTATGGGGAGAATAAGACATTTCCCAGGGTGATTATTTACATGCCCTACATAAGTACCGCTACTTTCAATTAAATGGAACACAAAACCACATGCTAGAAAAAGTAGTCATGGCAAGAATAAACATATGAATCAATAAGAATGGCAGTGGGATACCAAGACCCAAGAATAATGTTCCAAAACTGATTTACGAGGCAAGTATAGAAAAAGATTCAAGAGTATATGAAATATGGTTTAATAAAGCTTCATTATAGAAAAATAGGTTAAGGCACGATTATTCCCAACTTAAGGTGTAAATGCACATACCTCTCTTACTGATATCAATTACTAACTTTCACCACTTTAATTGAGTCCAAGTTCCACTTTGCCTATTTTCAATGTATTAACATGTATTGGAGTACATAGTGCACATTAATGTATAGAAACCCTAATTTCAGAATTTTTTAGCAAAAATCGGATTTAGCTTTTGAAAATATCACCAATGAAATTATTAGGTTCTCCTGATGAAGAAAACATATTTTTTTGGAGTTATGATGATTAAGATGTAATTTGTATGGATTTTATGCATTAAATTCATTTTACAAAAATCACCCTTCATCAAACCATTAAATAAGACCTTGAAAATATTTTTATTAGATAGACATCAATTTTACAATTCCAAAACATATTTATTTGTCAAATTTGGATAAGCAGATTAGAAGATATGAATTTTTCAATACTGGCCAATAGGAAATTGCCACATCATCAAACCGATCGAGATAATTGAAGAGAGAGGTAGAGGGAGAAAACACCATTTGACTCAATATCAGGTTTGAAGTTGCACAGGTAACCAAACTAGAGCTTCAAGAGAAGGTAAAATAGCAAGAAACCAAAACCCTAGAAAAACAAGGTAAAAAGAGATGGAAATCATCAATTTTAAACATAGAAGCATGAGTTTTAAGCATGTACTAAGAAATATATGAGAAGGGGGTTCACAAAACTTGCCTCTAAGAAGGTAAGAAGGTCCAAACAGAAAGGATCCTGAGATTAGAAGGTCTGGTTGCTCCAAGCCAAGCTCCTTTCTTGAGCAAAGATCACCTTCTCCACTTTAGAGGTGTAAACCCTAGCAAAATAGCATGGATATGAGATGTTTTAGAGTTCTAGGTGGAGTTTTATCATGGAAGGTCATGGTTCTGACCTGGAAGAAGGTGGAAGGAATACTAATAACATGAAAATATGGAAGGAAAGGAGGCTTCTTACTAGTTTTGGTCAAAATCACCAAGGAGGAGCTTAAGAAAACCTAAATAGAGAAATTTGGAACCCTAGGAGCCTTCTTCACCAAGGTAGGCACCCTCGTTTACCTTGGGACAACAAATTTGTGGACAAACATAGATGGGAAGATTCTATAAGCTGTGGGATAGAGAAGGAGAGGATTGCTTCTTGGATTGGGAGGTGGGAAAGGGTAGGCATGGCTTTATGAAGAAGGGGGCAAGTATGAGGTGTCTATGGGACTTTCCATGTGTCCTTAGGATAGGGATTCATGGCCATGCAAGAGGACAGCTCATAGACTCTTCTTGTATATCAAAGGTCAGCCCTAAAAGCCCCTGGACCCTTCTAGATCATTCCCACCATCCTTCAAACAAAAAAATAACCCCATTGGTTGATAGCTTTTAATGAGAAGCTCATTTATAAAGAGGGTAATCTCTATAATGCCCTTGGAGAGAAACACCTTCAAACCAAAGTGCAACCAGGTTCCACATGGTTCAAAAGCTAGAGAATGGTAAGAGAACATCTAAGGATTATAATTCATGTGATAATTTGCAAATAAAACCTCCCAATTTGGCAAACTGCATAAAAGTCTAGAATGTAACTAAAATTCCATAACTTGCACAAAAAACATCCAAATCGAACCAAATTTGAAAATTAGGCTCATTTTATGTTTTCAAATTACATAAAAAAGTTATATTAAGGATTAGATCACTTAATTATGGTAATTAAGCTTTCACTAAGGTATTTGTGCATAAACCATTATATTGGTACAATTAGTGAATAAATGTTCACTAAACCACTGTAAATTCCACTTATTAAATAGAAAGGCCAATAAGGATAGAAATGAAAGGAAAAGATGGGAAATAGGGTCAAAAGACAAAGTTCTAGAATTTGGTATGTTACAACACTCCACCCCTTAAAGAGGATTTAGTCCCCAAAATCACAAGTAAGAAGGGAAGGGTGAGTGTGCAACATCTCATCACAAAACTTTATGTTATTTATCCAACCTTAACTTCCACCAAACAACTCATCAACATATACTCCACAAGCATATTGACATAGGTTAGGTTCTCAAGGATCACCTAGGTTCTATTATTTTGATATTCCTTTTAGGAGATTTAACATTATTTACATTTTTGGCTCATTAACATTATATTCATTATGATATCACATTCTCACCATTATTTTAATTATGTCATGTCATAATCACTTTATTACCAAGGAAGTTATATTTCATTATCATACATGAAACATCGTATATATATTTCTCATTTATCTTACTAAGAATTTTAGCAAAATTATAGGTTACTCAATTCCCTCAATATACTTGATCATTATCCTTAATATTTTGAACTTCAACTTCATTATCCTTATAATATCACCACATTAAGTTATAATGAATTATTTTGCATGAAATATTCAATTTGTCATTAAGTCTTCATTCAATCCAAATTATGTCACATCAATTACATATATTTATATTAAACATTATCTCATTACCACATTATCTTTATTGCTCACATTAATGTCATCATTAATCATTTTCTCATATTTATTTATATTATTGATTTGCACATTTATGTGAATTGAATCACTTCATAATCATATTGAAGCCATTCCATTTATTTTAATGATCAAGGTGAGGCATATTACAATTTGTTTCACATTAAGTGACTAATCGTGTGTGTATTAGATAACAAGGTAACATACTATGCATTTCATATTGATGACTTGATTAATATGTGATTGGATGATCATATATATCATTTATGTGTATCAAAGTATGTTAACTGATTATGACACCTAATGTCATTAATGTATCATGAAAGGCATTAAGTATGTATATGTTAAGGTTAGATTATTACAACTTAGGGTTCGGGTTAATATGATCACTATATTTTACTTAGCATATATTAAGTCCAAGATTAGGTTACAATTATCGTACTTGTCATTTCATTAGGGTTTATTGGTTTATGACATGGGAAACACCATGCATATCCGTTAGGATTAATATGTGAGTTACTCATATTATGTGCATTAGGTATTCATTAGGGTTTGAACATATAATGTACATATAAATTGTTCCTCAGATGATCATTATATGTTCATTAATATATAAACAAGCATGTTAGGCTATAACTATAACTTGTTTGGACCCCACTAAGGTTTCAAGAAAAACAACCTCCTAAGCATGGGGTTAGGGTTTTCTAAAGATAGTGTAGATAGATTTCAAGATGTCACAAGACTACATCCCCCTAAAGAGGATTTCGTCCTTGAAATCTAACCATCCAACATCATCAAACTAACTATACTACACCCCTTAAAGGGTTTGACCTATCAAGAAAAACTACACTAGGGTTAAAGGATGAGTCTAACTAAACCATGTACAAGATCCATCACACTTCCACTGTGCACTCTGATAGCTCACTCAACCCCAAACTACAAAGTCTAGGTTCTAGGGATAAACTATCCAAGCATGTGGTCCCAAGGGACTTAAGGAGACTATCATGGAATCCATCCTCAAATAATTCATCAAACACCTAAAACTTAGGGTTCCCAAATATATACAACGTAGATGTCTAAGGTCACTATGGCCTAAAAGCAAACTATTTCAGACAATCCATTTCAGCTTAGGCTAGGCTGGTATCATATGGATCTGGGAGTCCTCATAAACAAAGCAAGTGGCGTGGAGGAAAATATTGCCAGCCCCCAGATGTTGATCCTTTCTAGACACCTTTGCTTCAACTTCATGCCCTAATAGTTGCCTAAAGGCAAACCTAAACAACATTAAGTTATTCATATTTTACTTATGAGTATTTTAGGGTTTTATTCATCATGATACTAATGTGGAACTATAGGGTCCTAAATCAACCTGTCATCATTTATAGATCAACTCTAGGACAACCATGTCATCTAAAAGAACTATGTAAGGCAGGAATTCTAATTAGGGAGACAAAACTAAAATAGTCAGATTCCGACTACCATGGGCTCTGATACCATGTTGTAAAAGATTGAAATCACCCCTTTATTAAAAATTTGAAGAATTGACATCCATTACTAACACTCTTAGAGGTATGATGGAATGGGCATACATTTTCCAAATTTATTAAACATTGGTATACAAAAGACCATTAGAAAGCAGCGGAATAAAAAAAATAACTGACTATATTCAATTTTGATAAAAGGTTTACAAAAATACATCAAATTCTCCCATTAGGGTTTACATCAAGACACATAATCAGGATCTAGATATAGGAAAGTCTAGACTACTATAATCTTGTCTCCAAGAAACATCTCTATCAACTGAGTCCAAGCCAAAAGCTAAGATCTTCCTTGTCTTATCCATCACCTTGCTCAACACCTGGGTGGTTGGGAAGGCACCCAACAAAAAGGAAAAGGGAAGAAAAGTATGTGTCACAAAACTAGTCTAGGATGACAAGATAAGTAAAGCAAATAAGAACAGGCTACAGTTCATCATAAGATGAAGATAACAAGAGTATAAGGCTATATATCAAATAAGCTTGCCATAAACAAATATAATAAAAAAAGATTTATATGTAAGATAATTATGTCTACTTAACTAAGTAGGGTTGAAGCACCTACCATACCTCTAACCTTAGGTGAGGGGAGAATAAGGCATTCCCAGTCACCTACAATATTATGGGGAGAATAAGACATTCCCAGGGGAAATTATTTACATGCCCTCTTTGGGTGGTTGTACATAAGTACCGCTACTTTAAATTAAATTGAACATAAATCCACATTCTAGAAAAAAAGTCATGGAAAGAATAAACATATGATTCAATAAATATATGAGGAGCTTGAGCTTAGCTGATAGAGTTTACCTTGTGAAGGCAACCTTGACGGCCATTCCAAGTTATGTAATGCAAACAACAATCTTACCTTTGAAGATCTGCGAGATAATAGATAGAAGTATCCATTCCTTTGTATGGGGGGTAACCATAAGGAACACCCTCTTTCTTTAGTAGCGTGGAACAAGCTCACATGTAGCAAAGTGCATGGTGGGTTAGGCCTTAAAATGATGAGAGAGCTCAACATGGCACTGATAGCCAAGCTTGCCTGGGAGATTGCTAAAGGTAGACCTTCAATCTGGGGCAAGAGCATGACTGTCAAATACAAAAACCATAATGGAGGATACAAAACTAACGTTTCAAGGCTCACTAGATCGGTGCTGGATTGTAAAGAATTCATCACTGATAACTCCATCTCATTCCTGGTGAATGGGAGGAATACTAATGCGTGGAAGGACAAATGGTGGTGCCCAGACAAAACACCAGAGGAGGTAGTTAAGAGACCCATCCCGATGGAACTCCAAGATTTGTAGGTTGCGAGCCTTGTCAACCTATCCAAAAACTGGGACAAAGAGTTTCTTAATGAATGGTTGCCGACTGAAACAACCAATGAAGTCTTGAGGAATGAGGTACCAGATGATGTAGAGCAAGAGGACATGAGAGTGTGGCTTCACACTTAGTCTGGAAAGTTCACTATAAAGAGTGCCTATACCATTCTAAGAAGGGAGAAAGATATTAGGGTCCTTGGTAAATGGGATGTTCTCTGGAGTGCCAGAGTACCGATGAAAATCAAATTCTTCATGTGGCTCATAGGTCATAACGTCATTCTTACTAATTGCAGAAGAGTTGCCCACAAATTCACCACGTATGTTCGTTGCCCTGTTTGTGGGGTGAGTGATGAGACCATTCTGCACGTCCTAAGGGACTGCCTGAAAGTGAAGGAAGTTTGGAAGAAAATCATTGACAAACAAAAATGGACTATGTTTTTCACAGAAACCAATATTTGGCAATGGATGACAATGAACATGAGGAAATATAGTCTGGGTAGTGCTATATTCATAATTGGGTGCTGGAAATTGTGGAAGAGTAGGAATCTGGAAGTTTTTGAAAAAATAAAGCAGCCAAACAACCTCATAGTCTACCTTATTCAGAAGGAGGCCACCTTCAATGAAATCACATGGACAAGGGAAGCCGTAGAGGGAACAAAGCTGCTGAAAGGGCAAGAGAAGTGGAAGAAACCTGAGTTAGGAAGAATTAAGTTTAACACAGATGCAACTTTCAAGAACAAGGAAACCATGTGCACGATTGTTGTTGTTGGGAGAGACAATGAGGGCAGATGGAGAGGGGGATGGGCAAAGAAGATCAGGGAAACCAATGTGTTAGAAGCTGAGGTCTGGGCTATTGAACTGGATACTGATATCGGCAGTAGATTGGACATCGATCGTCTAACGATTGAGACAGATTCCAAAGGTGCCAAAGAGGTTGTGGAAAAAGATTTGGGAGAAAACCCTAAACTAGCTAAATGGCTCGTAAGTACTACAAAAAGATGGAGGAATCAATGGCAATGCAGAAATATCCATAGAGAAGGAAACAAAGCAGCAAATATGCTGGTCGAGCTGCACCAAAAAGCGTAAGGGGATTTCTATAATTATAGAACTCCACCTCAAAACTTAGTTGATATCATCAACAGAGAGTCATGTAATGGTAGTAGTACTACCACATTTCTATTTAGCAATTCTTTATCAGTTTGTATTGTTGAACCTGAGTTTGCTTGCATGAGAGGGGCGAGATGAATAAAAACCCTCTGACTTACCCAAAAAAAAGCATGGCAGTGGGGTACCAAGACCCAAGAATAATGTTCCAAAACTGATTTATGAGGCAAATATAGCAAAAGATTCAAGAGTATATGAAATAGGGTTTAATAAATCCTCGTTATAGAAAAATAGGTTAAGGTACGGTTATTCCCAACTTAAGGTGTAAATTCACACACATCTCTTACTGATATCAATTACTAACTTTCACCACTTTAATTGAGTCCAAGTTCCACTTTGCCTATTTTCAATGTATTAACGTGTATTAGAGTACATAGTGCACATTAATGTATAGAAACCCTAATTTAAGAATTTATTAGCAAAATTCGGATTTATCTTTTGAAAATATCACCAATGAACTTATTAGGTTCTTCTGATGAAGAAAACATATTTTTATGTTAATTTTGAAATTATGATGATTAAGATGTAATTTTTATGAATTTTATGCATTAAATTCATTTTACAAAAATCACACTTCTTCAAACCATGAAATAAGACCTTGAAAATATTTTTATTTGATAAAAATTAATTTTCCAATTCCAAACCATATTTATTTGTCAATTTTGGATAAGCGGATTAGAAGATATGAATTTTTCAATATTGAGCAATAGAAAATTGCCACATCATCAAACCAATTGAGATAATTGAAGAGAGAGGGAGAGGGAGAAAACACCATTTGACTCAATATCAGGTTTGAAGTTGCATAGGTTACCAAACTAGATCTTCTATAGAAGGTAAAATAGCAAGAAACCAAAACCCTAGAAGAACATGGTAAAAGAGATGGAAATCATCGATTTTAAACATAGAAGCATGAGTTTTAAGCATGTACTAAGCAATATATGAGGAGGGGGTTCACAAAAATTGCCTCTAGGAAGGTAAGAATGTTCAAATAGAAAGTATTTCGAGATTAGAAGGTCTGGTTGCTTCAAGTGAAGCTACTTTTTTTAGCAAAGATCACCTTCTCCACTTTAGAGGTGCAAACCCTAGCAAAAGAGCATGGAGATGAGATGTCTTAGGGTTCTAGGTGGAGTTTTATCATGGAAGGTCATGATTCAGACCTAAAAGAAGGTGGTAGGAATACTAACAGCATGAAAACAAGGAAGGAAAGGAGGATTCTTACTAGTTTTTGTCAAAACCACCAAGGAGGAGCTTGAGCAAACCTAAATATAGAAATTTGGAACCCTAGGAGCCTTCTTCACCAAGGTAGGCACCCTCTTTTACCTTGGGACAGAAACTTTGTGACCAAACATAGAAGGGAAAATGCCCTAAGCTGTGGGAAAGAGAAGTATAAGATTGCTTCTTGGAATGGGAGGTGGGAAGGGGTAGGCATGACTTTATAAAGAAGGGGGCAAGAATGAGGTGTCTATGGGACTTTTCATGTGTCCTTAGGCTAGGGCTTCATGGACATGCAAGAAGACAGCTCATAGACTCTTATTGTATATCAAAGTTAGGTCTGAAAAGATCCTGGAGCCTTCTAGGCCATTCCCACCATCCTTCAAACAAAGAAATAACCCCATTGGTTGATAGCTTTTAAAGATAAGCTCATTTATAAAGAGGGTAATCCCTATAATGCCCTTGAAGAGAAACACCTTCAAACCAAAGTGCAACCAGGTGCCCCATAGTTCAAAAGCTTGAGAATGGTAAGGGAATATCTAGGGATTATAATTCACATGATAATTTGCAAAGAAAACCTCCCAATTGGGTAAATTGCATAAAAGTCCAGAATGTACCTAAAATTCCATAACATGCACAAACAACAACCAAATCGAACCAAATTTGAAACTTAGGCTCATTTTATGTTTTCAAATTACACCAAAAAGTTATATTAAGGTTTAGAACACTTAATTATGGTAATTAAGCTTTCACTGAGGTATTTGTGCATAAACCCTTATATTGGTACAATTAGTGAATAAATGTTCACTAAACCACTATAAATTCCACAAATTAAATAGAAAGGCCATTAACGATAGAAATGAAAGGAAAAGATGGGAAAGAGGGTCAAAAGACAAAATTCTAGAATTTGGTATGTTACAAAGGCCCTTTGGTTTCTCTTCTACCTAGCGGTTTGAGTAAGGTGGGTGAGCCGTTGTCTTGGAAGACCTCCCTTCTATCACACATCATGATGCTCGAGGTCATGAGCGGAGGCATGATTCTGGGCAAGTAGTTAGACTCAACACACAACGTACACTTGTTATGACCTGCACTTCATGGTTTTTGGTGATGTATAGATGGAGAATGAGCCCTTGTCTCACGCTGCTTCTCCTTTGCAGCTAGCAGGTGGTGGCTGGAGATAGGAAGCAAAGAAGAGAGGGTCCATACGAGGGTCTATGACATCAAAATCAGAGATGGATGTCCTAGGAGTAGAACCTGTGTGAAATTGCAAAGTCTTGTGGTGGTTTTGACGGTGGATGAGGAGCTCTTTGCTTCCAGGTGAAGATGGAGTTTGGGGATTCTAGGATAGGCCTCCTCGTCGAAGTTGGAGGGTCGCACAGAGTTTGCGAAGGTGTTGCAAAGCTTTGAAAATCTTTAGTCTGGTGCGAAGATAAGAAGAGGTTGTTTGCCTCTTTGTCCCACAACCGTCAAGGCTAGGTGGCGGCGCCCTAGTGGAGAAGGAGCTCCACATCCAACAACTAGGAATTGAGTAGTCGTAGAGGTCAAGAAGGTTAGGCTAAAGCTCATGGAAGTCAAAGCCTTTTATGGGGTGCACTATAGGAGGGCTGATTGCTCACCATAGGTCTTCCATCACGGCAGCACACTACGGAGTAGAGGATGTAGGCTTTGGGCGTCCACGAAACATGTTACGCGAGGGACAAAAGGGGAAGAGGACGGACCGGGTCTAGTGGCCCTGAACCAACTGAACCCAACCTCTAGCCCGCCAAACCGAGGACTGGCCAGTTCAACGCGGGCCAAAGAATGGTTGTGTCCCCTTACAGACACATGGCAAGACGAGATTGGCCATAGAAGGTAATCATCTTCTAATATATGTAGAACTTCAATAATTCATAGAATAAAGCTTGATTATCCAAAAACTACAAACAAGGTAATTTAAATGCTTAGAAAAATGAGTAGAACAACATGGGACCCTTATATCATGATTTGATGCACTAATGTCAGAGTTATCATGTAAGATGTAAAACACTCTTTTCATGCCTAATAAATATTAAATGAAGACCTAAAATTATGAGAATGTTTTCGTAACTCCTAAATGTATTTTAGAATCCTTGTGACATCAGATATGATCATGTTATGACAAATAATCATGAATTTTGCTTAGAATGTCTATCTAGAGCTAATAACCCTAAATAAAATGCAATAAATACATACATGCTCAATAAATGATGAAATTCCCAGAACACCTTCATATCAGTAACTGGAAGATAATATGTAAATATGAGATCAGTTTTATACATGAAATCCATGTTATATGAAGTTGACCCTTAATACACGGTTTAAAACCCTAATTTAGGTTAATGCATGTAACCTAGGGTTAATATGTGAACAAAAAGGATATTGAACCTAATGTTAAGATAATGAATCATAATATAGAAAACAACATTTATAAGATAAATATAAGATAAGAATGCAAGTAATGATGGGAATATCCTAATGAGATAAGGTAAACCCTAAAATGGACATAACTAGGGTTATGATGATGAGAACCTGATGGTGATATATGATCTTATCTTAATCAGGTTTAATAAGGATATAGATGAGATAGGAATATGTGATTATTAGGATATCTTGATCTAAGGTATGCCATTACCTCTTTCTTGGATTATTATACAATATGCTTGTGTTATATGTGTAGTAGAAATACTTGGAATATGATATTGGATGAAATGATTGTTCTTGTATGATATGTTGCTTGATTTTCCATACTTACTTCTATGAACACATCAAACTTAATATATATGTTCCATTACATGAAAGCACTAAACTCTTTGGTAGTATAGTGCTTGGAAGTGACCTAACTCTTTGGTAGTCAGTCACATTGTACATATGATCTAACTCTTTGGTAGTCAGTCACATTGTACATATGATCTAACTCTTTGGTAGTCAATCATAAAGGCCTTAATCTTGAGCTCCTTGAGAGTCAAGAGAATGCATCAATACCTTCTGCGGTCAACGCATGGATATATAATGGAAAATAAGCTTAAAATATGTGTTCTCTTTAGTTAATGAATATCTTTATGCAAGTACATGTGTTTTCTTATATTTCTTTATACCTGCCAAGTATTAGTTTTATCTTATTGCCAAGCTTAGTAATGAGAGCTATATAAAATACATGTAGGCATACTCAGTACAATATTCTTGAATATTGTGCTGACGTGTACCACATGAAATCTTATGTTTAGGTTGTGGACATGTTCTCTTGAAGAACCACGATAGTTGAGAGTTGTGTGACGAGCTGATGTATATGTGGACATGTTGTCTTAAGATCCTATTGGTTAGTGGTAGTACATGTATATGTAAAAGTTTGTTGTTCAATATGTAATATCAAATTTGTAACAATTCCTATTGTAATTATATGTTGAATGGTGAACATGTGTTGTATGGTTTTATTATTGTTCATGTACATGTGCTACTATGTTTCCTTTTGACTTCCTCTGATTTTCTTCTTTGTAGCCTAGTGTGTGGTGTTTAAATTGGGATTCTCACTGGGGTGAAGGTTTCAATTTGGACGTCACACATCAGTTTAAGTTTTAGAAAATCTAGGGATGTCACAGGTCCCTTTCTTCACAAGAATTGGGACATTGAGCTCTAGAGATGGGGACACCATGGCGTGTAGGTAGGTTTCCTCTCTCTAAGATCTCCATGTTGAACCACTTCAACACTTTGTCAATGTATGTCCTCTGACTTAGTCCAACAAGTGTTCTAGATCTACCTCTATAGATCTTTTCCCCCAAGATGTAGGATGCTTCTCCCAAGTCTTTCATAGAGAACGTATTTCCAAGCCATGTATTTACCTTTTGTAAAGTAGGAGTGACATTCCCCATCAATAATATGTCATCTACATATAATAGGAGAATGCCACTATGCTCCCACTAACCTTCTTGTACACACAAGGTTCATCTTCATTTTGAACAAAGCCAAACTCTTTGACCATCTCATCAAAATGAAGATTTCGAATCTGATATGCTTGCTTCAATCCAAAGATTGACCTTTGTAGCTTACAAACTTTATTTGCCTCATTTGAATTGATAAAACACTCAAGTTGTGTCATGTACACATCCTCAGGTAAATTCCCATTAAGGATGATGTTTTAACATCCATCTGCCAAATTTCATAGTCTTGATAAGCTATAATAGAAAGCATGATCCTGATGGACTTAACCATGGCCACTGGAGAATATGTTTCATCATAGTCAACACCTTGAACTTGTCTGAAACCCTTTGCAACCAATCTGCCATTATAGGTTTGAACTTTTCCATCCATGTCAGTCTTTTTCTTGAAGACCCACTTGCACACTATGGGTTTTAATCCTTCAAGTGGATCCACCAAAGTCCATGCTTTGTTGGTATACATGGATTCCATCTCAGATCTCATGGCCTCAAGCCATTTCTCAGACTCTGGTCCCTTAATAACATGTTTATAGGATATTGGCTCATCATCTATGACCAATTTATAGAATGCAAAAAGACTTTATTTGTTGTACTCAAATGTTTACAATGCACTCTCTTTTATAGGATAAGAGAGGAAAATAGATACAGAATCAGGAAATATGGGATAAAGAAAAGGCTAAAGACAAAGACAAGTCTATAGCACACAACACAATACACAACACAAAATAACACACGCAATAATGCATAAAATGTATATACTAATACTCCCACTCAATTTGGAGCATATATGTCAAACATGCCCAGTGTGTCCACTAGTGTAGTAAAGTGTGTCTTTGGAAGTATCTTGGTGAATATATATCAACAATTTGATCCTCTGTCTTGAGATAAGGAGTGCATATATGGCCAGAGAGTATAACTTCATGTATAAAGTGACAATCCACTTCGATGTGTTTTTTGCGATCATGGAAAGTGAGATTGCTGGGAATAAAAGTGGAAGCTTTGTAATCACAATTCATAGGAATAAGATCAAAGTCAGAGATTTCAAATTCCTTGAGTCGTTGGACCCACATTAATTCACAAATAGTATGCGCCATTGCCCTATATTCAGCTTCAACACTCGACCGAGCAACCACAATCTATTTTTTACTACCCCATGTGACCAGATTTCCTCCAACAAAAGAACAATATCCAGAAGTACATTTTCAGTCACAACGACTGGTGGCATAATCAAAGTCAGAATACCTAGTAAGTTTGCAATGCCCATTTCTACTATATAGTAAATCTTTTCCTAGAGAGGATTTCCAATATTTGATAATGTGAAACACACCATCCCAATGACGTTGTCGAGGCTTGTGGACATACCTACTAACAAGTCCAATGACAGTTGTTATATCATCTCTCATCACAGTGAAATAGATAAGTTTACCAACCATGTGTCGGTATTGATGGTTATCATGGTATGGAGGTGAAGATTCATCATCCCAATTGGTGTTGGGATCCATAGGAGTGCTAGTGTATTTAGAATCAACCATACCTGCTTCTTGGATAAGGTCGAGGACATACTTGCATTGTGAGATGCATACACCAAAAGACGATTTGGAAACTTCAATTCCCAAGAAAGAAAGAAGTTTACCCAGGTCTTTAGTTATAAAATGTTGTTCTAGATATCACTTAGTAGCTACAGTACCTTTAGGGTCATCACCAGAAAGAATGATATCATCCACATAAACAAAAAGGATAACAAGTCCATACCTGGTTTTTCTAATAATGATAAAATGATCAGAATGGGTGCACCGAACTAAAACTGGAGAAGTACTTGGATTAATTTATCAAACCATGCTCGTGGACTTTGTTTGAGGCCATATATTGCCTTTCTAAGTCTGCAACACTCCGCATGACTAGAAAAACTAGGTGGTTGTTCGATATAAACTTCCTCATGAAGGTCACCATATAGGAAGGAATTTTTGACATCAAGTTGAAAAAGAGGCCAATCTTTATTAACAACTACATAGATAAGAACTCTCACATAGTTGAGGTGGGCCACTGGAGAGAAAGTTTCAAAGTAGTCTACTCCATAGGTTTGTGTGTAGCCTTTGGCTACAAGTTGAGCCTTCATCCTTTCAATAGAACCATCTATTTTATATTTAATAGTAAAAATCCAACGGCAACCAACCGTCAGCTAGTTTTCAGGACGATCAACAAGTTCCCAGGTCTTGCAATCTTGAAGGGTAGTGATTTTAGTTTCCATAGCTTGGCTCCATGCAGGATGCTGAAGAGCTTGTGTAGCATTCTTTGTCACAGAGATAGAAGACAAAGCAGTGGTAAAACATGCAAGGATGTCACCTAGATTAGTAGATGAACATAAATTACTAAGAGAATGTTGAGTATAGGAATGAATACCTTTTCTCTTGCTAATAGGAAGATGTAGGTCAAGAATACTTGCAGGGTGTTTTGACCTGCCATTGAGGGAAGAATTGGTTGTTGAGGAGCCATAGAGGGGGCTATAACTGTGGACACTTCTCTAGTTTATTCAGCGTGATCATGTGCTACTACCTCAGATATAGGAGTAGGATCCACTAGACCACTATATAATGCATCTCCTTCATCAAAGTAGTATGACATATTTTCAAAAAAAATCTACACTTACAAACCATTGACGACTGATAGGATAATAACACTGATAACCTTTTTGAGTTTGAGATTAGCCCAAAAAGACAGATTTAGTGGAGCGAGGGTGAGGTTTATATATTCTAGGGTAAAGATTCTTACAAATATGTGCAGCCAAAGATGCGTGGTGGGAAAATAAACAAGGGTGCATCAAGATAGAGAAGGGAAATAGGGATATGATTACACAACACAGAAGAAGGCATACAGTTAATTAAGTAGCATGCGATATACACAACTTCAGGCCAGAAGTGTTTAGAAACATGATAGTGAATAAGAATAGTGTCTTCTACGTCAAGAAGATGACGATTCTTCCTCTCTGCCACACCATTTTGTTGTGGTGTGTAAGAGAAAGAAGTTTGATGAATGATACCCTGAGAACTACAAAGAAGATCAACAAATGTTTGCATAAATTCTAGGGCATTATCAGTTCATAAGATTTTAATAGTAGTTTGGAATTGGGTTTGGATCTTAGTAGAAAAGGTGGTGATAGTTTGTAAAACAATATTGCAATCTTTTAGGAGAACCAACCAAGTAGCCCTGGAATGAACATCAATAAAGATCATAAAATAATGATATCCAGACAATCTAGGAACAAAACATGGTCCCCAAATATTGGCATGAACAATATAAAACACATGTTTAGAACTAACTCCATTATTATTATAAAAAGTAGCATGAATTTGTTTTCCATAATGGCATGATTCACACAGAAATTATTTTTCAGACATACTAGGAAAAAAACAACACAATTTTGTAGTAGAAGGATGCCCAAGGCGATAGTGCCATTACAGACTGTCATAGAAGAAGATAGCAGAGCTACAACAGATTTTAGCACATGCAGGTAGTACAATCCATCTGGTTCCTCCTGGCCCAAACCCATCCTCTTTCTCATAAGGAGGTCCTGAAAAACACAACCCTAGGGATTAAAAGTAAGTGAGCATTGAAGGATCATAAAAGTTTGAAAGTATCGATAGCAAATTAAGAGGAAAGTGTGGAACATATAAGACATATTTTAAGGGAATATTGTTGGACAAAGATATAGCTCCAATGCCATGGATAGTAGACCGAGTCCCATCTACAACCATCAAAGGAGGAACACGAGTAGTGTTAAACAAGGTAGTGAAAAGTTTGGAACAACTAGAAATGTGTGCAGTTGAACCAGAGTTGATGACCCATTTATTGTTACTTTAAGTAGAAGGAGATGCAAGAAGAGCATAGGAACCCTCCTCAGTAGTAGATGCTAGAGAGGATAGGAGAGCTTGTAGTAGTTTATCAAACTCCACACAAATCCAATCAACTATAGGCTGAGTAGAACTTGAGGCAGTAGTAGTGGAGTCATCACAGACATCCAAGGAGACATGATTAACTCAGGCAGGTTTAGCATGTTTTACCCAACAACGGTCTTCAATGTGGTTTGTGCATCCATAGAAGTTGCAGATATGATTAGTTGTAGTAAGTGACTTCATCCACCAGAAGGTCCTCATCTAGGGATACATCGATCATGTCCTTGACCATGGCCACATCCATGTCCTTGACCAGAGATAGAGGAGTGAACCGTAAGTATTGAGTAATCAATATTAGTAGCAGTCATAGAAGGAAGGCATTGAACATGCTTGAGAACACCCCTTAGCATATTCAAGGGATCACGAGATAAGATTTGGTCTACCACACTTGAAAAGGAATTAGGTAAACCAGCTAGAAATTGAACTAGCTAAAGTTTGTCGCATTGTCATTGACTTCTTTGATATCAGTAAAGAATGGATGATATACTTCAAATTCAACCTAGAGTGTAGAGAACTAGTTGTAATAGTCTTCAATGGAGTCGTCTGTGGAATGCTCATTTTTAGCCAAGCTTTTGAAGATCTCAGATACTTTCTTTTGGTTTTGTTGATGTGAGTACACATGAGACAGTTGATCCCAGATGCCCTTGGCATTAGGCAGGAAAAGAACAAACTGACTGATCTTCAGTTCAGAACTATTCACCATCAATGCCATGACACCATCATAGGCATGTTTGACTTTGTCATCCGCTGAGTCAATAGGAGGATTCTTAGCAGCAGAAGAGATTTGAGAATAATGCTCTTGGACTTTTACATGTAGTATAAAAGAAGCCACCTATAGATGGTAGTTTGATCCATCAAGTTTCACAATCATAACACACATGGTCTGTGAAGGATTTGTAGTCGCCATGGAAGTCGTAATAGGTCAAAAGTCAAATCTGAATGACTAGACATGGAAAAAAACTCATAGTAGAGTAGAAACAACATGAAATAACAGAGAACCTGCATAGGCACTGAGATAGAAGCAACCAGATCTAAAGAGATCCAAGGAACCCACATAGGAGCAGTAGATAGTAGCAACATATCAGATTTCATATATATGAAAAACCCCCATAGGGTCCGTAGGGAGAAGAAAAGACCTACTTTGCCATGGGAAGAAAGTCACTCTACCATGTGGCACAGGCAGGAGATGAGGTGAGACCTTTAGGGTTTCAATGTTCCTTTCATTAATCTCTAGAAGATGGTTCGATGGATGAGGTTGAGTGTGGGGTTGAGGGGTGGTTGTAACGACCCCGCCTCCCGGTAACCCCCAATTAAGGGAGACCCGAAGGTCAGAGCTGTTATTCAATTAACAGGATCAAAGGTTTGACAAATAATCAGTAATAATTAATAAACTTTACCAACTAACTGAAAACTGGTATAAAATAAAACTTTTCTTACCTTGAAAAAACTGGGATTTCTAAACTTTTATCCATGAAGATGTCAATCTAACTAATCCTCCTGTGCACATTATTTCCCATTTAATTCCACATGTGTCACATTACTATTTGTTATTTTCATTTGTACCTAAAACGTCGACAAAAAAAAGGTCGGTCAGCCGAAGCTGGTATGTGGGGGAAACAATAATTGTGCAACTATGTTAACAATGTAATCAACCAAATACCATTTAACAACCAAGATTACGTTTTAAGCAATACTACTCAATCCTTTCCTATCCCCTTTCTCTATAACGTCCCTACAGTGGACATGGATACCACCTCTCTCATATGGTAGATCCTTACCCCCATGGCCCTACCACACAGGTAGCCAATACCTAGGGTTATGGAGTCACATGGTCCTACCCAAAGGTAGACCAATCCCTGACTCATGATGACTTGATGGACCTACCCCATTGGTAGCCATTTACTAAGTCATTTAATGACCTGATGGACCTACCCTCATTGGTAGCCATTTACTAGGTCAATCTATAAAGCTACAGAGGGGACTACGATCTGAGCTAGTAGGCATATTTCTTATGTGATAGTCATATTCACATTATACTTTTCATGAATTAAATACATCGAATAGTTTAATCCAAGCCACGATGGAAACATCGATAAAATCGCGGAAAACTATTTCGGGTAGTCATAAACGTAACCACATACCTGTCAAATTGAAGTGAGACAGAAACAATCCAATCAACCAATAGGCAAGCAAGCATTCAATAAGATCCTGAAACAATTATACAATTTCCTTTTATTACTCATGTCATTAAGATCAATCTAACTCGCTTCCTAGGGTTTCTAGTCCACTTTTAGGGTTTCCATTGCAATTAGGGTTTCCCTTCATCGTTTATTATTTTAAACACTAATTTAACACAATTGATCACAAACCCTAATTATTTCCACATCTAATTATCAATTTCGGATTAAAGGCATAATTAACCATTAATTAAGCTCATTAAGCCTCTTTTTATTAAAGCTACTATTTTTATCCTTTTAATCCATGACAAGATCATTATTCACATTTGTCATTAATTCATAGTTCATTATGATCCAAATCACATATGAACTCAATTTGCAATTCATTCCACCTTTTATTCGTGAGAAAACCCTAATTACCACATTATTTGTCCACAAATTAGGAACGTTAATGCTCAAAATAGCTTAGATTCATCATATTCCAACTTTAATCATGAAATTAATCAATTAAAACCATTGATAGTCAAATTAGTCAACATTAGGGTTTCAAGGCCTGTTACAACATATTCATGCATATGAACTTTCAATTAAACTAATTATGTATAAAAATTCATCTTTTTCGATCTTAATGTATCTCTTTATGATTAACGGACTTATTTCCAAACTTTTCAAGTTAATCACATTCTTGACTCTAGATTAGGGTTTCTACATGCATTATCATGGATTCATGGATTAAAACCCTAAAACAAGCCCAACATTAATACTAATACTCGAATTAACCTTTTAAGCACCTTTGATTTGATCTCCAATAACAATTAGGGGTTTTAATCAAAGTTTAATGCATTATATGATCACTTTTGTCACTTTTCAAATTAGAAGCAAAATTAGGTTCTCATAACATTTTTATTGAGTCACTCTTGTTTTCCTGATCAAATTTCATGTATAAACTTTTTTCATCCGAGCTACGAATATTTAACTACGATTTTTGCAAGATTTCACTTACCCAGATCAATCCGATTGCGCCACGTCGTCAAGCTCATGCAACATTGGCTCGTTGCTTTGGGAACATTTTGAAAAGACCAAAATGCCCAAGGTTAAGTTGAGAACTCTTTACTCATGCGGGGGGCATATTCGTCCAATGCCACTTTCCCTTTCTTCCACCTTGAGCAGGTCGACACCTGCTGACCTAGCCGCCGTTTTGCAGCAACTTGGTGTGTGCTCCTTCCTCTCCAAGGTCTGGCGACCATCGGGGATGTTTCCCCTACCTCCGCCGGCCCTCCGCGCTCAGTTGGGTGCCTCATCTTGCAACCATGGCAGCCAGTTTGGCCTGGACATGCCTGCTGTGCGCGACTGCCATAGCAGTAGAGTTGCAGCTACTGCGATCACCCTATGGTAGGGCCACGATGGCGAAGCCCCTCCCCAAACTCGTGGGCATCCATCATCCCTCCCGACTACACTCGATCACTCGTTGCACATGAGATAGAGCCGTCTTCACATGTTAGGGTTTGAACATGGAAGAACAAGAAGAGGAAGAAGAGATACGTGCAAGATCTCTTTGGAATTCGAACCCGAAGGCCAACCCCTTATATAGGGGAGGTCATGAAGTCCCCAAGTTGGCTATTCATGAATCGAAGAGTTCCTTTCCAACTAGGAAACCAAATCCTTCAATAAGAAGTAGCCTTCTCTCTCTTCTTTATCTTTTGATTTTTCCTTTTTCTTCCAAAAACGAAAATTCCTTCCCTTATTCCCTTTAGTCTTTGCTTTTAAACCATTGATCACGAAATCATGATTTTCTTTAGTAGAAAAATACCACTTTTGAACAAAGTCACAAAAACCATTAATAATGTATTACATTATTCTTTTATTTTGCTTTATTGGTATTTTCTCTTTCCTTTTTCTTTATTGGGACTCCGTGGATCCCAAGAAACTATATTATTTCGAAATCCTTTTTATTAGATACTCATTACCCTTCTAGATGCATCTAAATGCATTATTCTTCATTATCATGTATATTTCTTATTAAAATATTTCTTTTTTTGAGGATTTCTCTTTATTTCTCTTTTATTTTCCTCATTGGTATTCCTTTTATCATTAGGAATCCTTGGAATACAAAATTCCACCAAGAATAACTAAATTATACATCTTTTCACATATTTTCCACATTTCATCAATATTTTCAATTTCTTTCTTAATAAAGAAATACTTAATTGATCTCTTCTTTTCTGATTGCTCTCTTTATGCAACTTTGGACTCCTTGGTACCCAAGGAACCCAAGAGTCATGAAATCCCTCCTTGGATTTGCCTTCTAGAGGTTTCTACCTCTTTTCTTTCCTCTATTTTCTTATTTACTCAATGATAGAGTTTCCTTTGTTATTGGGTCCAATAGCCAATAAAGCCCACAAATAAATCAACAAGGCTATTTTAAATGGAACTCATGCACTCAAACAAAAGACATCCTTATTTGTTCATTTATCTTTAATATGATAAATTGCATTTCTCTTCCACAGGAACCCAAAATTTGGTGTTGTAACATCCTTCCCCTCTTATAAGAATTTTGCCCTCAAAATTCTATCAAGCAAGCAAACAAGCATGATAAGCCTTTCATATGTCCATCATGGCTCCCATGTGGCTTCACCCTTTCCATGGTGCTTCCCAAGAACCTTCATCATCTCATATTCTTCCATCTGAGTTCTTTCTGACGTTGGTATATCATACCCTCATAGGTGACTCAGGACATTTCAGCCCTTCAAAAGCTGAATAGGTTCGAGGCTCAACACATGGCTTGGTTACCTCACATAGTGCTCTAGATAAGACTTACAGAACACATTACACATCATGTTATCCTAAGCGACATGGCTAAACACAACCATCTCCACCAATCCATCTCAAATAGACCCATATATCGGGCACTCAGCTTTCTCATCTGTAGCTTAGAGGGGTCGGATTTTCACATCACATATTCTCCCACAGTGAACTACATGTCAGTCTGCTTTGCATCAGCTCGTGACTCATGTCACCACTAGGCCCTCTCTCAGCCATTGCACGATCAAAACGACTTCATCTGCATACATTGTGGTTCTTTTCTGACCTTCGTGATGCCTCCTTCACCAACATCATCTTAATGAAGTGGTGACCGATACAACCTCTCTATAAGTTTCTTGCATCCTGATAAAGGCTATGATGGTTAAAATCACATCTTGAGAACTGTCTCTATGCATCACCCTAATTGAGTCTACATGCTCTCATCAGACCCCCTAGTCTGGATCATACTTTCCATTAGTATGGGGTGATAAACTGTACTATCATCGAGTTCTTCATGTATCTACTTCCACCTCATAGAAGTGAACCTTGGTCATACCCAAGAACTTTTGAACTCGTATCATGGTGTGGTTGAACCATCTCTCATTCTTCAGTAGTTCAACCGAATCTGTCTAGTGACAGTACTCTTCCCTTCTCACGTCATCTAGGTAAGGCGATCTACCATAACCCTTATTGCATCCTGACCTTTCTTGGTCTAGGGGAGACTCACACGGCCATAATGATGAACTCCCATTCCCTCTCGGGGACTCTTTATACTTTATATCCATGCACTGGGTTACTGGTGTTTGTCCTTCACCTCATGGCGTGCATGGACACATGCTACATGTATTATGTGTCCAAAGTACTACCATCACTTACTATCTTTGTAGTGCCACAGTGTATAATGAACTTAAAATCATGATCTCTTGTATGTCACAATTCTTCAAGTTTGATTCCTCAGAAACCCTAATCCACTCTCATCAGGGTTTATTACCTTCCTATCCAAAGAAGTGTATCTGAGGTTCTTTCACTATATCAAGGACTAAACTGGCTAACCAAACAACCATTAACTTGTTCAACATCCCTTGTTACGTTAGTCAAAACACATCTTCCATCCAAACTTAGGGTTAGTCAAACAACCTCAACTTCTTCTAGCTTTCAGCTAGGCAGCTATATCTCAACCAGAGCATTCATTACTATTTCTTATCCTTAGGTGTTAGTTTTGTTGAGAACACACACTTCCATGTATTCCACTTATCATCTCAAACTCTAAGTTTATCTTCATCAAGAAACTCTGAGCTCATCCACCTGATGATCAAACTCAACCTTGTATAACTTGCAAATTCCACATAGCTTCTACTAGGAACATCCTTACAAGGTGATTATCTTAATACTTTTATCGTTTGTACCTGTCCATGTATCATTCACTCCACCAAGGTATTTTATCATCTATATCCTCATACCTTGTAGCAATGTTCCAAATCAAGTCATCTTTACCCTTGGTGTATGGCATGCATACTGTCCTATCTCTCACTCCCATAACAAGAAGAAATAAGCATTTGGCGGCCGTCCAAATACATAGTTCTTCCTATTCCAAGAGTAGAGATAGTACAACCCTCATTACTAGTACACCTTTAAATCTGAGTTAGAACATACAACTTAGGTCTATACATCACAAACATCATGATATCAAAATCACTTCCATGGAAAACTGATCTCGAACTTACTGGGGTTTACACACAATCCTTGGTCATCTCCTCTGGGTCTATAGGGTGTCGGCACTTTTGGGGTCATCCCTCTTCCCTCATGCATCAGAGAGTTCCCTACTCATCTACCCTTTGGGTCCCATGAGTTCATGAAGATGATCAATCTCCTAACCCATGGCCCTCAGACGATGATAGCTGTTACCTCCCGACCCTATGGTCATGTGCAACTTGGGAATTAGGCAACTCCTTCTTCCATCGGTCTTATCCCTACCTGACCCTAGGATAGACTTAGGATTCTATCATAGTACATGTTCAAGTTAGAACCTTAACCAATCCTTCATCATCTCTCCCTGCATTCATGATTGACTTTCATCCCTTCATGGGGTCATGGCAACCTGCCTACCTTGGTCAGGCCCCATATCGGTTACCTCCATGGTAACACATCCACATGCACTTTAGAGATGGCTATGTATGGGTCTACAGGTTCATTCTCATGCCATGTACTTTTCACTTAGCTTCACAAGATCCTCTGAAACCTCTCTAGGTTACCTCAAAACTAACAAAACTGGTGTACACCCTACCAACGGGTCCCTCTCCCAAGATGGAAGGAAACTACACCTGGATAACAAAGGTCACAAGCGTCCTTATGTTTAGGGTCTACTTTCACATGAGCATGCTTAACCCATCAGCTGCTAAGGTACACCTATTAAACCATGCTAGGTCATACTTATTCTCATCCTCAACATTAGACCAACTTAGTTGTGAGGGGTTCATCCAACATACCCTTACCTTAAGAGGTTTCCTTTACCTTTACACATTAAGAGTACCCTGCTCGAAACTATAGAGACTCAAACTCACCATGAGCATTGGATACACTGCTTCCCCTCTTAGGCCTAGGAACCCTATGTTCACCCTTGGGTATCCAACTACATGCTTAATCTCTTAACCACGAATCAAGCATGTACAAGATACGTCATGTAGTTCCATGATCCTTCTACTCGAGCAACACTTTGGAGTTGAGTCCTCTTATAGGACAACCAACTAGGTATAAAGCCTCACCACTGGTTACTTAAACCTCTTCAGGGTCTAAAGCACTCTTTATCTCATCCAGTAGGTAATTACTTATACCCTAGGTATCAGAAGCATCATCCTCTCTCCAGGGTTTGGTTCCTCTACAGGCTACTAAGATATCATCAGCCTCCAGGGATCAACAATAAGGCAACCACTATCATCTACTTAGGTTGCATAATCCAATGTTCTCATATCTCAGAGTTTTAGGCTTCCAACCTCCTTGCTGGGTTCTTGCTTTCTCTCTCTAGAGCTAACTCCACATCCAACCATACTACTAGAGGTCCTCTCTCCATGAAGGCTCATGCTCACAAGCATACCCCTATGTGGGTGAAGCCTATGCTCAACTCATGTTTGGCTCTAGACTATCCATATGCTTATCTCATAAGCCATCCATCGTGCCCATCTGGCTAGGGTTTCAACCTACTACCGTACCGCTGACGTACTCTGAGTGCAAGCTATATCCTTCTTGCAACATCCCATAAGGTTTATATATGTTCTTCTCTAACCTCATCCATGAAGGAGCTATCCTTCGCTCAACCATGCATGACACTCTCCAGGGTTGGGTCACCAAAGGAACTAGGTCATCTAACCTCTTATGGCATCCCAAAGGCATGCCCAACCAAACACTCGGTCAACCATGACATCCAACTCATCGTGTCATCTCTCTCTCAAACCTCCACTTAGGGTTAGGGTTAACATCATCCTCAGAGGATGTGCTAGGTCTCTACTTCTAATGGAGGTCTCTACCTCCAAGACTAACTCTCTCCCTACTCATCCTCCTGTCAAGGAGATCTATCCTCAGGTCTCTTCTGGGGCAATGACAACTCGTGTCATACGACCTAAGCATGTATCTATTCCTTTACGCTTACTCTATTAAGATTAGGTCCATGAAATCTTATTTACATGCTTTTTATTAATTTGATGGAGGATTCCTTAATCCTTATCAACCTTACCCATACCTCAAGAGGGTGAGGGAAAGAGAGAAAACCCTAATTCTTAAGGTCCTTAACAAAATTTGAGTTGAGAAGGGATGAACAAGATGAGAGAGTCCTAAAGGTATCTTATTTTGAATCATACCCTAAGACTTCGGCCAGGCAGTCACACAGATCTGGGAGTCCTCGTATTCTGACTAGCGGTGCGGAGGAAAATATTGCCAGCCCCCAGTCGTGATCCTTTTCTAGACACCTCTGCCTTTCAGATAATCCTCTAATAACTCCCTTGGGTTCTACAAAATTTGTAAAATTTAATAATTATTAAAGATTAAATGGGGAACCTATGCTCTGATACCAATTGTAATGACCCCGCCTCCCGGTAACCCCCAATTAAGGGAGACCTGAAGGTCAGAGCTGTTATTCAATTAACAGGATCAAAGGTTCGACAAATAATGAGTAATAATTAATAAACTTTACCAACTAACTGAAAACTGGTATAAAATAAAACTTTTCTTACCTTGGAAAAACTGGGATTTCTAAACTTTTATCCATGAAGATGACAATCTAACTAATCCTCCTGTGCACATTATTTCCCATTTAATTCCACATGTGTCACATTACTGTTTGTTCCTTTCATTTGTACCTAAAACGCCGACAAACAAAACGTCAGTCAGCCGAAGCTGGTATGTGGGAGAAACAATAATTGTGCAACTATGTTAACAATGTAATCAACCAAATACCATTTAACAACCAAGATTACGTTTTAAGAAATACTACTCAATCCTTGCCTATCCCCTTTCTCTATAACATCCCTGCAGTGGACATGGATACCACCTCTCTCATATGGTAGATCCTTACCCCCATGGCCCTACCACACAGGTAGCCAATACCTAGGGTTATGGAGTCGCATGGTCCTACCCAAAGGTAGACCAATCCCTGACTCATGATGACTTGATGGACCTACCCCATTGGTAGCCATTTACTAAGTCATTTAATGACCTGATGGACCTACCCTCATTGGTAGCCATTTACTAGGTCAATCTATAAAGCTACAGAGGGGACTACGATCTGAGCTAGTAGGCATATTTCTTATGTGATAGTCATATTCACATTATACTTTGCATGAATTAAATACATCCAACAGTTTAATCCAAGCCACGATGGAAACATCGATAAAATCACGGAAAACTATTTTGGGTAGTCATAAACGTAACCACATACCTGTCAAATTGAAGTGAGACAGAAACAATCCAATCAACCAATAGGCAAGCAAGCATTCAATAAGATCCTGAAACAATTATACAATTTCCTTTTATTACTCATGTCATTAAGATCAATCTAACTCGCTTCCTAGGGTTTCTAGTCCACTTTTAGGGTTTCCATTGCAATTAGGGTTTCCCTTCATCGTTTATTATTTTAAACCCTAATTTAACACAATTGATCACAAACCCTAATTATTTCCACATCTAATTATCAATTTCGGATTAAAGGCATAATTAACCATTAATTAAGCTCATTAAGCCTATTTTTATTAAAGCTACTATTTTTATCCTTTTAATCCATGACAAGATCATTATTCACATTTATCATTAATTCATAGTTCATTATGATCCAAATCACATATGAACTCGATTTGCAATTCATTCCACCTTTTATTCGTGAGAAAACCCTAATTACCACATTATTTGTCCACAAATTAGGAACGTTAATGCTCAAAATAGCTTAGATTCATCATATTCCAACTTTAATCATGAAATTAATCAATTAAAACCATTGATAGTCAAATTAGTCAACATTAGGGTTTCAAGGCCCGTTACAACATATTCATGCATATGAACTTTCAATTAAACTAATTATGTATAACAATTCAACTTTTTCGATCTTAATGTATCTCTTTATGATTAACAGACTTATTTCCAAACTTTTCAAGTTAATCACATTCTTGACTCTAGATTAGGGTTTCTACATGCATTATCATGGATTCATGGATTAAAACCCTAAAATAAGCCCAACATTATCAAAATTATATTCGAATCTCACTTTACTTCTCTACAGGATACTAATACTCGAATTAACCTTTTAAGCACCTTTGATTTGATCTCCAATAACAATTAGGGGTTTTAATCAAATTTTAATGCATTATATGATCACTTTTGTCACTTTTAAATTAGAAGAAAAATTAGGTTCTAATAACATTTTTATTGAGTCCCTCTTGTTCTCCTGATCAAATTTCATGATAAACTTTTATCATCCGAGCTACGAATATTGAACTACGATTTTTGCAAGATTTCACTTACCCGAACCAATCAGATTGCGCCACGTCGTCAAGCTCATGCAACATTTGCTCGTTGCTTTGGGAACATTTCGAAAAGACCAAAATGCCCAAGGTTAAGTTGAGAACTCTTTACTCATGCAGGGGGGCATATTCGTCCAGTGCCACTTTCCCTTTCTTCTACCTCGAGCAGGTCGACACCTGCTGACCTAGCCGCCATTTTGCAGCAACTTAGTGCATGCTCCTTCCTCTCCAAGGTCCGGCGACCATCGGGGATGTTTCCCCTACCTCCGTCGGCCCTCCGCGCTCAGCTGGGTGCCTCAGCTTGCAGCCATGGCGGCCAGTTTGGCCTGGACACCCCTGCTGTGTGCGGCTGCCATAGCAATACAGTTGCGGCTACTGCGATCAGCCTAGGGTAGAGCCACGATGGCGAAGCCCCTCCCCAAACTCATGGGCATCCATCCTCCATCCCGACTACACTCGATCACTCGTTGCACATGAGACAGAGCCGTCTTCACAGGTTAGGGTTTGAACGTGGAAGAACAAGAAGAGGAAGAAGAGATACGTGCAAGATCTCTTTGGAATTCGAACCCGAAGGCCAACCCCTTATATAGGGGAGGTCATGAAGTCCCCAAGTCAGCTATTCATGAATCGAAGAGTTCCTTTCCAACTAGGAAACCAAATCCTTCAATAAGAAGTAGCCTTCTCTCTCTTCTTTATCTTTTGATTTTTCCTTTCTTCCAAAAACGAAAATTTCTTCCCTTATTCCCTTTAGTCTTTGCTTTTAAACCATTGATCACGAAATCGTGATTTTCTTTAGTAGAAAAATACCACTTTTGAACAAAGTCACAAAAACCATTAATAATGCATTACATTATTCTTTTATTTTGCTTTATTGGTATTTTCTCTTTCCTCTTTCTTTATTAGGACTCCTTGGATCCCAAGAAACTATATTATTTCGAAATCCTTTTTATTGGATACTCATTACCCTTCTAGATGCATCTAAATGCATTATTCTTCATTATCATGTATATTTCTTATTAAAATATTTCTTTTTTTGAGGATTTCTCTTTATTTCTCTTTTATTTTCCTCATTGGTATTCCTTTTATCATTAGGAATCCTTGGAATACGAAATTCCACCAAGAATAACTCAATTATACATCTTTTCACATATTTTCCACATTTCATCAATATTTTCAATTTCTTTCTTAATAAAGAAATACTTAATTGATCTCTTCTTTTCTTATTGCTCTCTTTATGCAACTTTGGACTCCTTGGTACCCAAGGAACCCAAGAGGCACGAAATCCCTCCTTGGATTTTCCTTCTAGAGGTTTCTACCTCTTTTCTTTCCTCTATTTTCTTATTTACTCAATGATAGAGTTTCCTTTGTTATTGGGCCCAATAGCCAATAAAGCCCACAAATAAATCAACAAGGCTATTTTAAATGGAACTCATGCATTCAAACAAAAGACACCCTTATTTTTTCATTTATCTTTAATATGAGAAATTGCATTTCTCTTCCACAGGAACCCAAAATTTGGGGTTGTTACAGTGGTGGTCTATGGGTAAGGTCGATGGGTGGGTTCGATGGTTATTGGTCAACGGATGGTGGTCTATAGTAGGTGATCTATATGTTGGTGGTTGATAGGGGGGAGGTTGATAGGAAGGTGGTTGATAGGAGGGTGGTGTGGAGATTGATAGGATGGTGGTGGTTGTAGGGTGTAGGTCGATAGGTGGGGTCGATAGGTGGAGGTTGATAGGGTGGTGGTGTTCGACAAGGTGGGGTCAATAGGTGGGGTCCATAGGTGGGGTCGATAGGGTGGGTTTGATAGGTGGGGTTGATAGGATGGGGTCGATAGGGGGGTCGATAGGTGGGGTCAATAGGTGGAGGGTGGTGGTTGATAGGAGGAGGGTGGTGGTGGTGGTGAAGGTGATGGATGTAATGGTGAGTGTGGAGGGGTCAACGGTGGGGATGGTTTAGGGAGGATCGAACACGTATAATACCATATAGGATGGGAAAAGCCTTTATTTGTTGTAATCAAATGTTTACAATGTAGTCTCTTTTATAGGATAAGAGAGGAAGGGAGATAACCAGGCAATATGGGATAAATAAAAGGCTAAATACAAAGATAAGTCTATAGCACACACCACAACACACAACACATGATAACACAAACAACACATGATAACACATAAAGTGTATATACTAATACAATTCACTGCCTTCCTGAGTTACAAGATATCCAAATCTCTTAGGCTCAAGGCATGTCCTATTAGATCTTTGAGGTTCCTATGTTACCCGAGGAATTTGAGATTCCACAAAACCTTGTGATTCTTTAGGTTCCTCAGGTTCATCTATCGGTTCAATGCTCTCTTCTTGGTCTTGAACCTCTTCAAGCTCTACTTTTCTCCCACTGATTCCTTTGGAAATGAAATCCATCTCAAGGAATGTAGCATCTCTGGCAACAAACAATTTGTTTTCGAATTGGAAATAAAAGTAATATCCTTTTGTTTCTTTAGGATATCCAACAAAATAAAATTTATCATATATAGGACCAAGATTATCAGAAAACATACTTTTAGCATAATATTCACATCCCCAAATCCTCATAAAAGACATATTGGGACACTTCCCATTCCATATCACATATAGTGTCATTTGAACTGATTTAAATGATACTCGATTTAGTGTATATGTTGTAGTATTTAGAGCATACCCCCAGAAGGTATTCGGAAACTCAGCTAAACTCATCATCGATTACACCATATGTAGTAATGTGTGATTCCTTCTTTCTAGCACACCATTATGATGTGGTGTTCTAGGTGGAGTCTATTGAGATACAATCCTATGGGCCTTAAGAAGGTCCTCAAACTCCTGGTTCAAATATTCTCCACCTCGATCAGAATGAAGTTCCTTAATACTTTGACCAAGTTGGTTATGTAGTTCATTCATAAACTCCTTGAACTTTTCAAGATTTTCTGACTTATGTTTCATTAAATAAACATATTCATACCTACTGAAGTCATCAATGAACATAACAAAGTTCTTGAACCCACCTCTAGTTTTTGTTCTAAAAGGTCCACATAGATCAGTATGTATGAGTCCTAACAAATAACTATCCCTTTCATTATTTTTGGTGGAAGGGGTCTTATCCATCTTTCCCAACAAACAAGATTGACATGTCTCAAATGATTCCAAATCAAAAGAGTCTAGATAACCATCTTTATGGAGTCTGGATATGTGATTCTCATTTATGTGCCCTAGATGATAATACCAAAGGTATGTTTTGTTTGAGATGTTGAGATTTAGTCTTTTGGTATTAACATTGTGTAAATCTGTCTTAACATCTAACAAGTAAAGACCATAAGACATTGGGGCACTACCATAAAATATCCCATCTTTTGAAATAGAAGCATCAACCATTTTTAATATGGAATTCAAATGCATCCTTGTCTAAACAAGATAAAAAAATGATGTTTCTATATATAGTAGGTACAAAATAGTTGTTTTAACTCTATTACAAGCCCCGTGGGTAGAGATGTACTATAGGTTCCAACTGCACTGGTCGCAACTCTTACGCCATTAGCAACTCGCGGTTCCACCTCACCTTTTCTGGAAGGCCTACTTCCTTTCAGATCCTCCATATGATAACATATGTGAGATCCAGATCCAGTATCTAATACCCAAGATGATGAAGTAGATAGATCTATCTCAATAACATATATACCTGAAGCGGAGATCACCATCCCCAACTTCTGCTTCCTAAAAGCCTTCAGGTACAAAGGAAGAATGTCTCTTGCACTTTTATTTCTCCTTAACTTTAGTGCTGAAGAAGGAATTAGCCTTGACCACATAACTCTTCTTAGTTTAGCTTTGATCCTTGGACTTAGCCCCATTAACCACCATCACGGGCGTGTACTTCTTCACTTTTGTTTCAACATGAATCAACATGGCAAGAAATTCTGACATCTATCCTGTCGAATTACTGACATCATAACATGCAATAAAATGACTATATGATTCTGGCATAGTCTTTAGAATCATATCAGTGGCCAACTCTTGGCTCAAAGTGAATCCAAGTTCTTTAAGATGATACACATGTCCAATCATATTGAGCACATGTTCTTCTATTGAGTTAGTTCTGTTAGTTTTGACACAAGAAACACCTTTAACACACTGTCCCTTTCTTGATTTGTAAAACCTTGATTCTCTTTCTTAAGATGTTCTATCATCTCAAGAACAAGCATGTCTTCATATTGATCATGCAACTCGTAGTAAGCATAAGGTACTTTGCGTCCAAGGCATCATTGACATGCTTCCAGTAAGCATCCACTTGTGCCCTAAGTGCATCAGGAGCAAGTATTTCTGGCATTGGTTTATCAAGGACATAGAGCTTGCCTCTTCATTGAGAACCCTTCTCATAGTCTAAAACCAATCATGGAAATTTCTCCAATCAAGTTTTTCCTTCTTCAGGACCAATCACAAATCAGATTTATTCATCATTGATTCTATAAGAGAAAATTTGCATTGGTCAAAAACCATTTTTCATTTGATTTAATTTGAGAATTTTAACGATATTAATTAGGTCTTTAATTATTACCGTTCCCACTATTTTATTCAAAGTTATAGCCCTCTATATCAATTTGGAATATTGTAGCATACAATATTCTAGTGGGCCAGATCCAAGATGACTCAACTATGGCCCGATCAACACCACAAAATACGGTTAACCATCAAGGTAGGCAACTCTTGCCAATTTCATCATATGCAATTCTGGATAGATGATATGCACAACCCCTTTCCATAACACCGATTTGATTCTAGTCTCTGATGCTCTGAGGATCACCAGTCAAGCTCAACCAAAAAGCTGACACAATAATAATGCACCCTGTAGAGGCGGAACCTACATTATTACCATCACACTTCAACAAGATAGATGAAATACCCTATGGAGGCAGAATCTACGCTTGGTTGATCAAGCATTTCATGTGTGTCACTTTTGGAAAGCATCTAAGACTTTGATATATTTTAATTAAGGGAGTTTGTATAAATATATATATTTTATCCATTCACCACATATATAGTATGTATAATATACATTCTATATCTCACAATGAAAACATGCAATAAATAAAATCTATGATTATGGCTAGTCCTAATGTAAACCATTGGAGCCACAAGGAATTACGGTCATCTAGGTCTACATCACATGTAGAAACCTATTTTTGATGAAGATCCATGTTTTCCAATCTAGGTTGATTGATTCAATCCTTGAACTGATCAACTCGCCTCTTGGCTGGTTGTTAGGTTGCCTCACCAGTCGTCTGGTCCATCTATCCCCCATTGGTTTGCTCCTCTAGCGTATCAGTCAGCTCCACTAGGTGATCAATTGAGTTTGTCCGTCATGTCCTCCAAGGTCCTTCAGTTGGCCTTCTCTTTTTCAAGATGTCTTTATTTTCATCATACTAGAAAGTAAACTATCCTACTTTTACATGATTGTAGAGAAACCTCAAATTACATTTGAGGGGAGAAAAGTTAGAAGAGAATTGACTTTACATTGGGAAGATAAGATAGAGGCTCGATATGCAGACCGAGATAAACAGATAAACCAACCACACATAACCATTCACAGATAGGGGTTATGGGCCACAACCATGATATACATCCACCATAAAAACTACTTTTAGGGAGACACATCTAAATTGCATATATACATCATCTATTTATATTAGTTTGGGATTATCGTGGTGTTTGGATTTGACAAGATATTATTCACATCACATGCAATAATAGAATGACAAAACCAAAATACGATCATATCAATTATTCTGTAATATATAAAGTGACATTGGATATGATGCCACTATAGGGAAATATGTTATAGAGTAGGCAAAAAATTTAAATTGTATCTACCATATTCCCATAATTAGTAGATCGCATCAATAACTATAATGAATGAAGGATGGTTTATGGGATATACCTAGTCTTGGAGGAAGTCCAACGACAATCCTCATCATTGTTGATGCGTAACTCTGAATCCTAGTTGCACTGGGACATATCTGACTATTGCACCTCCTGGTCTGCACTACAGACTACAGCCACGAGCTTCATCATCTTCAGCAGCTCCTCTTGTTACAGACTGCTAGTTGACGTTGTCCTCCAAGCGGTAAACAATGGCTTCCCACCTCTATGGTAGTCCACACAGACTGCCTAGATCTCCTTTCATCCTTCTAGAATGATCAGGAAGGAGTTGTTCCTCTCTAGCAGTGTACTAGTCAATGACTTACTCTCCCACGACAATAATATCAATTGCACTTTCCCTTGTTGTTCCTCCCTAGTCGGGTAGAACTTTCTCAGGTTCTCATGGTTACCAAAACTAGAGAGGACAAACTTTATTAGAGAAATTGTTTCTCAATTGTCTGTGTTGTACTCTAGGAAGCCCCCAGTACCCCTCTATTTATAGTAGAGGCCAGGGTTAGCGTTCCCAGTTGCTATCCGGTGCGAGATTAATATGATGGAGTAGAAAGGACCAGAAGATCTCAATTTTTCATAACAATTCTGGAAACTTTGCAACCTCAGTAGCAAAGATGGTCATCTTGCAAGTGAGACGGTCATCTCACACTGTGAGACGGTTGTTGTGTAGTTTCCCAGTTGTACATGAATTTGGCAAATTTATTCCCATCAATGTTAGACATTGATTTCCTTGTGCAATAAGTATTGCTCAAGCAAAATGAATAGGGAAACATCTAGAACCTTCCCCGACCGAACTGAACCATCTCACCCATGTGAGACGACCATCTTGGTCACCTAGACAATCATCTAGTGACCCGAGTCGAGCCTGTTTAGTTGGGTTGGTTCGTTCCTTTGCCAATTTCAACTCACAACTAGGCTTGACACCTAGACACTCATCTCACCTCTTGAGACGGATGTTTGGAACTTCTAGAAGGCATTCTAACACTTGAGATGGGCATTTGGTAGTGTTATCAGCCTATTTGTTCCATGAATCAAATGCCTAAACAATTTATCACTTAATTTAAATGTCTTCGAGATATGAATGCCTCTTCTAGGTCGAGAAATATGTGTGTGGCCCTATAGGTCCAATTTCACGTTGGTAGTGAATGTCCATAACAACTTATGACATCACAAGCAAGGAGTGGTGCCTAGTATCACATCAATGCTACCCTAGTGAATGGAAAGTTGGGGAACAACTTCAACCTACAATCTGTGCATGGTGTTGCAGTGTTTGTATAGTTCCTTTGTCAATGTCCAGATTGAACTAGAGGCATGGAGTGGTCACCCTAGTTATTATTCAATCTTGTTTCTTGAACCAAGAGAACACTGTCTGAGATTTATGTAAGCTCAATATCACAAATTGAGTCACATGTGCATATCCATGGTTTTCTCAATCTCACTAATCAAGAGGCCTAGGACATCACACTCCGGTAGGAGGGGCAAATCCCATATCTATCACTCACAGTCAATCCCAATGTGTCAAAGCCACCCATTAATCACCATTATAAAAATCCATGTTTCAAGACTGCATTTGATGATGTCAAAGTGTACCCAACAACATGTGTTGAGTGTAGTGATTTTAGGTCTAAGAACCACAACCAACACCATCACTGTGTGACTATGACTTACATGAAGATGGATTCCATGTGTCAGTCTCACAGGGCTCTATCTGATAAAATGTTCTCTAACATGTATTTGTGTGCTTGGTTTGATATATTCATATCATGACTCAAAATATTGCATCTTCAACCAACCCACACTCTGATCTTATGTATTAGAGTTGTCTATCATCCTTCCACAATAATGACTAATCAGAGACATAATAGAATATGTATATGTACTCTTAACATCCATATGATCCCATTTCAACAAGGCAAGAACTTGAAGACACACGTCATTGAGTTATATGATTCTCTAGACATTTTTAATGTTACATCATTATCTCATAACTGAATTTAATAGATTAAATTGGAAGCTTGCCTTGATTTTATTATTCAAATAAATTACAATTTATGCCATTAAAATAATCACATGATTGTCTCTCTGGGCATACATACCAACAAGAGGAAGATCTTACTTGATTAGGATAGGAAACTAGGTTAGGAAGCTTCAAACGTCCTTAGAGAAGCTTGATCCAAACTCTAGGGTAACATGCATCCATGATATCTCCAAGCTTTGGCCTCCAAGAGATTCTCCTCCACAAATCAATGGAATAGGGTTTCTGTAGAAAAAAGAATGAGATAAGGAGGCAAAGGGTTCTTTTGTGACAGAGGTGGATGGTATATATATCCAAGGAGAGAGAGAAAGGTGTTCAAAGGTTGAAAAACTAGCTTGCCATGTGTAAAAACTCAAAATCCATCCTTATCCATGCATGTCAGAGTTTCCATCAGATACTTACCATGTTTTCCGTGATTTCATTCCTTATAAAGGTTATCTAGATGTACTATCAGAGATCCCATTAGATCTTTCCCATATATCATTGGAAAACCCATCAAATTCTGGGTATACTTAGCCATTTTGCACATTCCAGCCTCCCATCAGATTGTGCACTTCAACTAGGGTTTCCATCAAATTATGGACCTCAAGGAAGGCCATATGATCTTCTTATACAATGAGAAACCATTAAATTATCAGTCATAAGGTAAAACCCTCAAATTCCTTCCATACTTAGAAAAATCATCACATAGGTGAGAAACCCTAACTTTTCAACCCTAGGAGGATAGAGTAGACAATCCAATGGTGCATATAGGCATCCATATGTGAAAATATATAAAACATAATGAATATTGATATGAATCACAACATGTATGTGTGAAAAATTAGAGATAAAACCCTAGAAATGGGAAAATTGCATAAAATCCCATATACACACATAAATTGTAAAACTTACTCAAGCAATGTCCAAATTGGACCAAACTTGAAACTTCACTTTGCCACATGATATCAAAACACATGTTAGGGTTTGATTAAGGTTTTAAGCACCCAATTAAGATAATAAAGCATGTTTATCTATTAATCCAAGTCAGCGGTCTTACATCCATAAACCCCTAATAGGGATTTCTCCCTAGTAATTCAAAGCAAACAAGGATAGATAATTTTTATGAATCTCATACTATACCTACACATGGTTTATTATATTACATTATTATATCATAAAATATTTACTAAGGTTAAGTCCTTCTTCCTCAAATTCTATATATGTTATCTAGGATCAATATAGAATTTTCAACAGAAGAAACATCCTCATCCAACTCCACCTCCATTGTATGTATTATTTGTTCTATGTCAGGGTAACAGTTCCTCAACTGGGAACATAGAAACTATGGTAGTAACTCCAACTTGGAATTCTACAGCTTACGATGACTATCAGTGTATGACTCCTACCTATCTTGAGTTGCTTTCCAACTATTGTCGAATCATTTATGACCCTCTTTATAATTTGTTATACTATCACAACATCCAAAAGATGAAACTTAATTGCTTCTTGCTAACCAAAGGGGTTACATACATCATCTACCATATACAACATTATATGGTGTCATGTCCATGCTTATCTGGTAACTATTGTTGTAAATAAAACTTGATAAAACTCAAGTGGATATCTAACCACCAAGAACTGTAGGATGCATACTCCCAAAGATTCTCCAACAATATGAATGATACTTTTTGAATGACCATATATTTATGGGTGGGATGTTGTGTTGAACTTCTACATCATCCATGCATGCTTCTGATATTTCACCTCAACTTGTAGATAACTATACACTTGGACACAACCTTGGATTCATCATGTTGCAGTCCTTATTTAGCCACAAAAGTTTAGAACTATTGTATGGTCATTGAAACACACACTATCCCATCATCTTACTCATCAAATCCATCACACTTCCTGTTGAGAAAATCTAATCTACTACACCATTGTTGATTTGTCTTATGGTGTGCCAACAATCCAATCATCAGATTTACTTCCAACTATATGTCCTTCTACTGAATTGGCACTAGCACGTCTTGTTTATGATATGTTAAGGAGCATGACTATGATTTATTTGCAAACCCTTATGAAGGTAACTTTTTAATCAATGCATTAGACCCTACATTCACCTTCTTACCTTGCATTAGCACGCATCCCAAGCCATTCTTTGAAGTGTCACAAAAATGATGTAACCTCTCCCTTACCTTTGCAACACTAACACTAAAGAATTCGTCAACTTCTCCTTTTACCATGAAAAAGGATTTTGACACCTCCTATAGTGTCTTTCCCCACTTAGGAAGCTTTGGATATCCATCGATGTCTTGGCTTCTACCACCCAACACTGGATTCTCCTTCTTGGGATCTATACCAATACCCTTTATAGATACAACATAACTCAGAAAAGACACCTTGGTCAATCAAAATGTGTACTTACTAAACTTACCATATAACTAGTGATTCCCCTATAGTACATCCAGATTTCATCAATAAACACTACCCTAAACTAATAAGGACATGGTCTAAACAACTTGTTCAAGAAGTCTGTGGACACTTGCTGATGTGTTGGTTAACCTACATGGTTTAATCATGAACTCATAATGACCATACCTTGTCTTAAAAGTTGTTTTTAGGTATGTCATATACCTTGATTATCAATTGATGATATCCCAACTTCAGGTCTATCTTGAGGAACACTACAAGATCTCTTAATTGGTCAACAAATCATCTACCCTTGGCAGCAGTTACTTATTCTTATCTATGACCTTGTTCAACTATTAGTAGTCAATGTAACGCATCATAGATACACCTTCTTCTTCCAACAACTCTGGATGATCTCAAAACCAACCTCTCTCTAGGTAGGGAGAAACACCAAGAAACTTATCTATAAAACATACTCAAACTCACATGTCACTGGTACACCCTGGATACTAGGACTCATCACCTTGGTATCCATTATATGTACTCAGAAGACCTCACACCCTTGTCTCGGCAGCTTCTCTTCCATCATAGCCTACAAAAACCATGTAGGAAGTATTTTCCTGACTCCCTTGAAATCCCAAAAGGCATTTGCATCATAAAACATTACGATCTTGGAAGTACAGTCAAAAGAAACCATTTGCTACACCAAGATATCTACCTTAATGATTAAATCAAATCCTCTCATATGAAGTGGCATAAGTCAACTTGACAACTGCATCCTAAGAAAGAAAGAACACAAGAGGCATACTCCTCTCTCAACACAACAACACCATTTGAAAGAGGTTTCTTACAAGGGGTTATAAATTCTCACATTATCATGCAAGTTGCAAGTTTTTATGTATCATTTACCTTTTTCATCAGGGTTCCTTGCCATCTGCATAGGAATTAACATAATTATTGTACTTCATTTCTTTTTCTTGTTAACTTTTTATCATTCTTGTGTCTGTCTTCTCATATTATCATGTTTCTTATTCACCTACCAAGGGGTATCTCATCATATTTTAACTTCTTGTCATTTATTACGGATCCATTTAATATCCTTTACATGTCATGATATTATTGCCTTAATACCTTCTTTGATACATGGATTGGACTGCGATTAACTCAAATTTCACTTTGTTCATCTGCCATTATCCTTATTTATCATCTCATGTCACACTTATCATTGGAGTTCTTCTCTTGTAATGTAAATTTTACACCATAAATCATTATAATAACAAAGATTTATCTTCCTTTATATCATTATCTTTTAGAATCTCAGTTTCAAGAACTCCTTTTTAACTCACTTATATTCAGATTTAAGATTCATGGTTTGATATCTTTTTCCTTAAATTGCCAAAACTAAGGTTTTTATAAGTTAAGATGTGATTTTCATCTTTCTTTAGGGTAAGGTTACGATACATTTACCCTGATTTCTTATTTATTATGCTCTTTAGATTATTTCTAGCTAACTACTTGATCAGAGCAATTAGAAAGATCACAATCAAGGAGTTCCACACTTACCTTTTCTTCAATAATTGAATACATGGCTAGGGAATCCAAGTACAGAGTTAAGGCAATGTGCATCATTTTCATGTCATGTTCATTACTTAGTTATCGTCATAGTCCTAAGTCCTAGTGTCCCTTTATACCCAGTGAAGCTAAAGCTCTGATACCACTTTTGTGACACCCTATCACGCTGAACAAGATTACTAAAAACTAAAGCATGATGTATCACTTAATTAATCACATCACTAAAAAGGGGAAAAATTAAAACCGATTTGAACTTCACAAACATGTCCAATAACATTTACATAAAATCCCAACATCTTTCATATATTCAGATATCAAACCAGGTACCTTTCATAATAGCTCTGTGGCCTAAGCCACAACATATATACAGAAGATCTAATCCACATAAACAATATGTATAAGCATTAGATAGCTACCAAAATCTTGAGTCGATTGCAACATCATATACAAACTTTCCTGCCTGAACCTAAGAGTATAGGGATGACTCTAGGACACACTAGATATCTAAACAATTCTTCTTATATTATTCATCACAACAACTACTCCTCACTTCTATAGGTTTTCTACCACTACTGACGGTCATCTAGAAAGATGTGGTGGCCCACTAGGTGAGACCCATGTCCCAGTAAGAGATATAACTCTTAGCAATGTTTATTGCTCACAACAAATTATAGAATGAAACCAATATAGCAGATATTGTGATAGCATAAAAATGGTAGCTACAAAAATGAAACCAATATAGCAGTCATAATCAGAGTGTTAGATGCAATACTGAAAGGTTCACATTATTAATAACAGATCAGGTGTGGCTAACATCATAAGCATAGCTATCATCTATAAGCATATCTAACAACATAATCATATCTTAACATCATACACATAGCTAATAGTATAAGCATGACTAACAACATAAGCATTGCTTATCAGCATAAGCATATCTTAACATCATAAGCAAATCTTAACCACATAAATATATCTTAATATCATAAGCATAGATACTTCCTTTTATCGCATTATACATCACACAAACACATATATAGGAGAAAGAATGGGTTATCATCTAATGTAAATCATTATACAACCCTTATCAGATATGCTAAATGGTAGGGTTACATCTTTTATTAACCCCAGGGGAGTTGTAGGTATACCACTCAAACTTCCAATTGATCAATGTAAGTCACAATCAGTTCCTTACAAGATCTTAGAGAGATGGAATCCTAAGATCTCTTCACCCTCAATCAATATTACTCTGTTGTAGCAACATGTGTGTCAAGCTACAACTATCATGGTTTGTCCTTGGTACATAGTTCACAACACTAGAAACTAGGGTATTTAAAACCCTATAATCTGGGGTACAACCACAATTGTCCTCAATCACATCACATATACATATACATGAGACACTGCCTCAACTGCTTTCAATCCAAGGCATGACAACAACCATCCCCCTAACCTTAGATCAAGATGACAAGGATATATTCTCCCTGAACCTGTGTATACTCAACAACTTACAACTCTAGGATTCCCTTATGGGCTACCCGTTTTACCTTCCAACAAGTCATCACATTGGAATGCATCTACAACACAAGAATTACATGATTACAGTTTCACTTGATTAGTTATTTCCAATTGAGTGAATTAAGGATGCATCAACCATGTTTTTCATACAAACCCCAATTAATTTCTACAAAACATTGGTACATAAAAACTCCATAACATATAACATGTATGAGATATATTCCTCATCACAACATCGTAGAGTACTAGTTCATTGCATCCATGAGACTATACTCTTTATCACATCCCCACATGATATTAATCTTTATCACTCATGAAGAGGATTACACCTTCACTAGGGCTCAAGTCATTCCCAAAGGTCATTTATACTAAGTCAGTACCACTTCCTTAGGTACATTATTATCCTCCCATTGCCCATAGAGGGCTCTACATAAAATCAACACACTCATTACCTTGTAAACCAACATCAGGGTTTATTAATCATAAGAATGGTTATGACACTCTCAAGGGTAACATAACAAAGTTAACTTTAGTATATGAAGTCTTCCCATCTATAATTTCAATATTAGTTGAAGATAGAGGTATCAAACTATCACCAATCATGCATTATATGGGCGATTCAACAATTGTGGATATTTTTTTGTCATAAATCTACATTCATAGAAAAACCATTAGTTCATTATCACCCTTCAACTATACATAGGAAAATCATCATTTATTTAACTCTCTTAGATATCCCAAAGATTAATTTAATTCATATAGAAATACCACTGGTTCATACTTATATGTTGTCAAAAACATCACTTCTTATAATTAGAATTCCCATTGATATGGTGACGTACTTAGATAATAACACAACTATTGGATTGAAAAAGCAGTTAGCAAAAAGGATGACCATCAGATCATTGAGACAATTAGTCTAAAAGATGACCATCATATCATTGAGACACTTAGTAAATAAGATTACCATTGGATCATTGAGACACTTAGTTAAAAAGATGACCATCAGATCATTGAGACACTTAGTCACTAAGATGGCCATTGGATCATTGAGACATTTAGTCAAAAACATGACTATCATATCATTGGTGGATGTCACCAAGAATAAGGCCATGCAATCATTATGGTACTTAATAAAATTCAAGACCTTTCAGATCATTGATAGAAAGTAAAACCATTAGACGGAGTGCAGATAAATCATCATTTTATTCACTAAATAAACCAATCGATTCATTAGGATACATAGCCAACAATAAGATCATAAGATTATTAGGACACTTAGCCAAAACCCAATGCTTCAAATAGGAGAGTATTAGGTCAAGAACAAATCCATTGGATTAATCGAGAACTTAACCAAGAATTAAGACAATTGGATCATCAAGATACTTAACTAAAATCAAAAGCCATCGGTTTATGGGAAGCAAGGTCATCAACTCATTTACGTAGTATATCCATTAGTTATTGCCTTACTTATCCATTGATTCTTTTACCAACTGAAATCACGAAATAAACACCAAGTAAAGGCCATTAGTTTAAAGGTGAAAAGGGGCCATTACTTAGCACAAATACAGTTATCTTCCCTTAAGTAAAACCATTTCTTCGAGGATCACTACTACATATATGGCATATTGCGTCAATTGTTTTTTAAATAAAATTAGCGGCGTTATCTTTAGAGTCAGTTCTTAGTAGACTACTACCACAGTTTGACCAATCGAGAAAACATGAGTTGTGCTTTATTTTTGTCGTCGATCACTTCTCAAAGCAACCAATGTTATATATCACCCGCAAAAATAGAACTTTGTGCAATTTTTTTGCAAGAATTTCATTTGCATATAAAAAATCCTACGTCGTCGGTTCTTTCCTATATAACCGATAGGATAAATAGGTGCACATGCAATCGGTTCCCTAGAAAACAATTGGCATTTCTCGTCGATTTTTTCTACAATGTCAGGAAAAAAAGATGTTCGTGCCATGTGTCCCCAAAGAAATTTCCCACCACCACTTGATGTTTCTCGTCGATTGTTCTAACCCTAACTGTCAGTGTAGGTATCACTGGGTTGTGAAATTAGGCATCCGTTTATCATAGACAAACGACAATAATGTTTTGTTTTTGCTAGAGGTTGTTTATTTACAAATGACCACCAAAATCCTAGGTAGTCAATTTTGTTAATAACCAACAGTATGTGTCTTACTTAACCCCACGAGAAATCCTTTCCCCCTCTTTCCCCTACCTACATTTCTCAGTAATAAGCAATCTGGAAATTTGCTCTACCATATCTCCAACCCCTGACGTTGGTGGTGGCGGTTCTCTTCTCCCCGATGCTGCTCTGACCGTGCCTCCACCACCACTGACCCTCGACGCTACTTAGACGTTGCTCCTCATATATTCTTCCTCGTCTTCTGGTGACACATGTTCGTCCTCCTTCGCTGCTTCCAACCTCTCCTCCTCTTCATCCTCCACCACCACAGGTTTCCTCTCCTCCTCCTTCTCTTTCATGCTCCTCTATCTCCACGATGTCTCCATCTCCCTTGCACTTTCCTCCTTCCTCCTCTCCTCTCCTTCCCCTACCCTAGTACGATTTCTTCTCATATTTGAGAAGAAATTATACTAGGGAAGGGGAAGGAGAGGAGAGGAGGAAGGAGGAGATAGGGAAGAAAGATGGAGATAATTAGGTAACCTATTTTGATGAAATTAATAAAAATCATAGTCAATTGTAATGAAAATTAATTAGATTGTGATGAATTGTACGATTGTGATAATTGTATGATTGTGATGAAAATGCATATATGTAAATATGTATTTAACGATTATTCATGCTACACCATGCAATCAAATTAGTATCTTTATGATGTTGTGGCACCTAACTTCAATTGGATATCATCTATGTTGTGATGATTATGCTTGCAAGAAATATGACTCTAAATTAACTTGTATTGACAATGTCGATGTTTATGTTGACTATCTTTCTAGAATCATATGATTTCCCATTTTATGTAGATATCCTAATAATTGGATCCTTGATTCAACTGTGATGTGTCACACTAAGTCTAAATGAATTCATTTTGTATGATGTAAGTCAGTAATGAGCATACATGACCTAGTTTGAGATATTGAAACTAATTTGTGAATAAACCCTAATTTGTGAATTCAAATATGTAAATAAAACCAAATTTTTGATAAAACATAATATCTAAAGAATGATATATAATTCTAATAGGTAAAGACTATATTCAAAGCTTTAATTCCTAAACCATATTGTTGGCCTAGAAACCCCTCTGAGATTTTCTCATTGGGAGTAAACCTTGGATAGTCCCCAATTTGGGACTATGCTTGAGCACTTCATCTCACTTAGGATGTAAGTGTATAATGTGTGTTTGATTTCAATAAATTTTGATAACATTTCCCCTTTTTTTTCTCTGGGTACATATGTAGGTAGGTATTTGATCACCTACATCGGTGTACTTGGAGACTATGGGGAAATGCTGCCAAAATCTTTTGAAATCAAACATGTATTATACACTTACTAGCGAGTTGAAGTGCTCAAGAATGGGATATGTGGTACACATTCATTAATGTGAATGATACTATATGATTAGGGCCCAATTATTCAAAACATATTTTTTTCTTGAAATAAACTTACTAGTTGGAACTTTATGAGCTTCTCATCTCCCATTTGATCGTATAAAAATGGAAATGGATGTCTAAATCAAATCATTGCAATCCAGACTTTAATAATGACCTCAATGAGTTTGTAAGATTTGTAGAGGAACATAGAAAATAACTTTATCATAGGTTCTATTGCCCCTTAGGAATTCTAGCAACAACCTAAAAGTTGACGTTGTTGACGTGATCAAAGATCATGTCATGTACAATGGGATTGTACAGGGCTATACAGAATAGTATTGGCATGGAGAGATTCCTAGTATGAGATCACTAGTACATAACCGACCTTTAGTGTTGGTAGTTTAAGGCCTTTAGTGTCGGTTTCTAAGCGACACCTATGTGGGCGACGCTAAAAGCCCAGCGGTTACACGTCGGTTCAAAAACCGATGCCAAAACCCTTCGCGCGCCACCGAAAACGTGCCAGCAGGGCACTATAGGCGTCGGTTATTAGATAAGAAAATGACGCCATATACCTTCGCGCCACAGAAGGGTGCCATCTTGGGCACTATCAGTGTCGGTTATTAGATAAGAAACCGACGTCATATAACTCCCAACACGTCTGTGCTGGCCAGCACGGCCGTGGTGTCTGGTCCGCTGCCACAGCCGTGCACTCCCAACACGGCCGTGCTGGCCAGCACTACTGTGGTGTCTGGTCCACTGCCACGGCCGTGCTGGCCAGCACGACCATGGTGTTAAGGAAATAGACGTCGGTTACTATTAGAAACTTACACTGTAACGATGTGGCGTCGGTTTTATACAAATAACCGATGCCTATTTTTGTTTTTTTTTCTATCAGTCTGCAGACCTGCTGTATGGCTGGTCGTAGGATGAGAAACCTGCAGTTCAGTTATGAACTGTAGGTTTTACGACATCCATTGATATCAGCCAACAACAGGCCAAAAACCTGCAAAATTAACAACAAAAATATTCACACATTTAGCAATGCAACCTGTAGTTCCATTTGATTTTCACACATTTAGAAACATTCATGTAGCTAGCAATCTGTAGTTCCATTCATTTTCACATTCACACATGTAGAAACGTTCATATAGTAACCAACAATTTCATTCATTTTCACTCAGACACATGTAGAAACATCCAGACATATAGAAACATTCACATATATTATAATTCAGAAATTAATTTACAAAATATCATTCTTTAGTCATTATTCGCTATCAACATCCCAATTATATCTTAAAACCCCCACTATTTGTATGGTTGTTGCCCATTCTTCTCTTACTTCATTTAATTCTCCCGTCGTATAGGGAGCATGTACATCTGGTAAGGTCGTTCCAGTAGTGTGGTCAGTTTTAAACACGTGTAAAGAGAATGATGTATATATATAATTAATGAGCTATAAATAAGATTGATATATTTCATATTATCTAATGAGACTATATAATACCTCAACAATACAATCGATGTCCATTATGACATATTTGATAATCATGTGCATAAATCACATCACATAGTATCCACATGCCCATCTGTTCTCTTGTATAGCACACTATAAATTCAAACATACAAAATATTAAAAAATACAACTAATTAAGCACTGTTCACATAAATAATATATACATATATTGCAGTCAAGAACTTACTTTCACGTTCTTCCAAATTATTAGCTGGTTCTTTTTCGTGGGGACCTTTCCTCCAGCCTTTTTAAACTCATCAAAACCCCTACATGTTAATGTAACACAGTACATTGCATAATTAAATAGTAATGTAATAACATATGTTAACGGATATGAAAATGAAATATTTCTCACCAGAATAATTCCATTTTCATTATGTGTCCATATTTTTTATTCAATTTACTCCCCTTAGGATCTAGATAATAGACAGTGAACGTCTCGGGGACAATAACCAGTAACTCCCAATGCATACCACTAGAGGTAAAAAAGTTAAAAATTAATAACTCAAAATCCACAATAAAAATGTAATTTTCTTAAGTCCAAATTATAATAAGAAAAGTAAACTTACTCTACATTAAAAGGAGCCATTATCACCATCTTCTTATTTTGAGCAAAAATTGGAAAAGCCTCACATTAGTATTGTTGAACTGACAGAGGGTCTTTAGCTACTAGACTAATCAAAGATGGAATCAAAAATCCTACATGTTCGAATGCAAAATATGCACATATCTTGTCTAAGTAGCTGCAAAATATGTATTAATTATGCATGCATTAATAAATAAGAAACCAGATCACCAGATCCTACACAAGGTATTTGGATGTATAAAGAAGATCTCACCTTATCCATAGATTTATCACAGATGTATTTAGCCAATCATATCGAAACAACTCCAAAATATCTTGTATAAATAGTTTTCTTTCGTATGATTGATCTGCAACATCTGAATCTATAGAAATAGTTATAGGGAAATTTATATCATGTTCGCCTAACCATATTGTCATACCCCTATAGTTAGGACCTAACGGGACAGGTAGGTCCTATGGAACCCAACTGGGTAATGTAGGAGGTGGAAGTGGAGGCCTAGATGTTGTGGGTGTCTTCTTTTTAACCTGTATATATATATAATAATTTCATATCAACTGACATCATATACACACACTAACAATTTAACGTAATGTAAATTTACCATACAGTTTCAGTAAAGATGACATCCACTTTTAGCCACAATATCACTCCGCCTTCTGCCTCACCAAGCGTTTCACAATATGGGTGGGCATATGGAAATGGAAGATCCATCCACTTGGGGAATATATGTACCGGGCTCACACGAATCCAACCAGCTGGTAATGGAGACCCGTGAAACATTTCCCCTAGTAGGGATGGGTAAGCCGACACCTCTGCAATGACATATTCATTAACTTTTAGACAACATGGCTTCAACCCCTACAAATTTTTGTGTAAAGAATGTTATATACATATCATCTTTTTTTGAAATGACTACAATTTCATATATACATATCATTTTGAATTAAAAAACTAGTTACTATGTCATAAAAATACTTACAACGGATTTGCTAGGTGGTGGGTCTATAGGATTACTCCCAACCTCTGTAGTAGGAGTAGAGCCTGCAGTAGGAGACACCATAAGTATTGTCTGGTAAGTGGCAGTCTGAGATGTCTGCCACTTTTTCATTGCTTCTTCGAGTTTCCTATCAAATAGCTTATCTACCTATACATGGATAAAAGAAATGTCGAATTTTAATTATTGAATTCTCTTTTACAGTAACATCTACAAGGAAAAAATATGTTACCTCTTCTTGTGAAAGTCCCACTTTTGGGACATGTTTGCGTTGGGATGGCCCAAAAAAAGCTTTGATGCCCACACCAGTGCCTGCATCCCTAACACGTCCAGGATGCTCTAGGTTACCCAGAGCAACTGTCAATTCATCCCTTGTGCCCTCAGGGATGAACTTGCCTTGTTTCCTCAGCTTGTGCAGCTCCCGCTAATCGCCAAAACAAAAATTTGTAATTAAGTAAACACCCCAAATAATAAATATTTGAACGATTGATGTTAGAGTTGTATTTTACTATTTTGTAGCTGCCTCAGCAGTTGCGGGCTTCCTTATTACTCCTTTCTTATTTTGCCTCCCAGCTATCCAGACATCATGGCGAGGCAGAGGTGTGCTACCTATAGTGGAGGACTCTTGAGTAGTAGCAAACTGAGTAGTAGCCTCACACTGTAGTCTTTGGCGAATGCCTGCATACCCCTTTGGACCCATTGTGTGGTCAAGCACATTCAGTGCACGCCTTGATCTTTGTGCCTCACTGAGGGCCTAGTTAGTATGCACATTAATAATTTGGTTAGTAACAGTAAATTTTAATCTTGAATAGGTGAATACAACATATATTAATGATATTGGGACTGACGCCTAATACCTTGAATTCATCAGTTTGTCTTGAAGCAACAAACGTGTCCCATTCTTCTTTGTCTAGGAAGTTCCACTGTTCAGTGGCTATCTTCTTCCTCTTGTCAGCTTCTTTTATGTATTCTCGGGTGAGATTTGTCCTATAGTTCCTTAGGACTCTCCCACAGCGTTGCATCATGCATTTACGATGCAGCTTTTCATCCAATTCAAATATACTCTGCAAAATAGAATTGCTATTAACTAGTATCTAAAAAATTAATAATCTACAAAATAGAATTGCAAATTAATAATAACTCATGCATAATTCCTTCCATATTACGTCTTTCTTCTCCTTAGAAACTTTATGCCAAGAATCTATCTTAAAACCGCAATGGCTACGAGTAACATACCCAAGATATGAAACAAATGAATTGCGATTCACACCAGATGCATTTCCTGCATTATCAAAATCCACAACAAGTTTGGGTCCATTTCCCTTTTGCGCTATTAACTTCTTCATCATAGTGATGCCCCTTCTCTTGTCAACTTTTTGGTGTTGCTGAGAAAGTGCCTCAAGTGCTTCAGATGGTACATGTGCATCATCAACCTAAAATTTGACAAAATAAACACATTTACAAGATATAACTATAAATGGACACATAGAAATAAATATATGATATATTTTTAAAACTTACATTGTGAGGCGGCGCATTGATGTCCTCACCCTCATGGTAATCATCAGCACGGTCATCAGGAGAATGCTCAGCCGTCTGAAAATTCACATTCACATTGTAAAGTTCACATTGTAAAGTAATTCAAATTGTAAAGCTCACATTGTAAAGTTCACATTCACATTGTAAAGTAATTCACATTGTAAAGTTCACATTATCAAGTAATTCACATTGTAAAATTCACATTGTAAAGTTCACATTCTCATTGTAAAGTTTACATTGTAAAGCTCACATTGTAAAGTTCACATTCACATTGTAAAGTAATTCACATTGTAAAGTTCACATTATAAAGTAATTCACATTGTAAAATTCACATTTTAAAGTTCACATTCACATTGTAAAGTTCACATTCAAAAAAATAAAACATATAAAAAAATATAAACATGCCTCTAATATTGCGATTTTTTATCAATTAACAATCCTTCATTGTGATCTCCATGCACATACAAGTCATCATTAGCTTCAATATTTGTTGGTGTTGGCAACCCAACTGAGAATGGACTGGAGTCATCATACTTATCATAGTACTGTTCTTCATCTATATGATCTTCAATGAACTGTCTTTTACCATGAAGAACAACCGACCATTTATCATTTGCAGGATCATCGATATAAAATACTTGTTTCGCATGTGATGCCAATATGAATGGTTCACCCTTCTCGCCAATCTTTTCAAAGTTCACTAAAGTGAAACCCAATTCATCCACTGTAACTCCTTTGGTGTTATCAACCCAATTACATTTGAAGAGCGGAATTCTGAAATCTATGTAGTCAAACTCCCATATGTCTTCAATGACATTGTAATATGACATTTTAGCTTCACGTGGACTCTTATCCTTTGCACTTGCAAAAAACATAGTCGATGCTTGAAGGGTGACCCCACTGTTTTGGATGACACTCTTATCATCTTGGCACTTTGTGTAATATGTGAATCCATTAATGTCATACCCTTCATAAGACACAACAGTCAATTTTGGTTTAAAGGTGAGGCATTTGATAGTTTCAGTAATATCATCTGGTGTTTGAGATAGTTGATGTAAGACTTTATTTTCAAACCACTTAATAAATGTCTTGTTATGCTCTCTAGCAAGCCACATTGTATTGGCTCGAGGATATTGTCTCTTGATGAAATTGGTATGTTCCTCGATATAAATGTTCACTTTGTCCATGTTGTGTAAAATATACAAGTGACCTTGTTCCAACTGCTCACAGCTGATTACTTTCACACGTGATCCCAAAATTCCTTTGCCAAATTGCTCGTCAATATTCTTGTCATTATCAGGAGTGTCATCACCACTGAGAAAGTCATTGCAAAAATCCATAACCTCTCTCGCCACATAACCCTCGATAATACTCCCTTCATGCCGATAACAGTTTCGAACATCACTTTTAAAAATGCTCATGTATCGTTCAAAGGGATACATCCAATGCAAGAAAACTGGTCCCAACATTTTCACTTCCCTAGTCAAGTGGACAACAAGATGTACCATGATATCAAAGAACGACAGAGGAAAATACATCTCAAGCTGACATAGGGTAACAACCACTTCTCTTTGCAATTTATCGAGAGTATCAGGGTCAATAAATTTGCTGCACAGACTGTTGAAAAAGAAACAAAGTCTGGTGATTGCAAACCTTACATGTTTCGGCAATATAGATCTAATTGCCACATACAATATTTGTTGCATTATAGTGTGACAATCATGAGATTTAAGACCTATCAACTTCAGATCTTTCATTGATACCAATCTATGGATGTTGTATGAGTAACCCTGTGGCACCTTAACATTTACCAAACATTCACAAAAACTTTCTTCTCCTTTCTAGACAATGTGTAACAAGCGGGAGGTAAGTATGTTCTCTGATTTCCCATTTCACGAAATTCTATTAATTCTGACCTTATTCCCATTTCATGTAGGTCCAGTCTAGATTTTATCCCATCTTTAGTCTTACCTGGTATATTCAACAAAGTACCAATGACACTATCACAAACATTTTTCTCAACGTGCATGACATCGATACAATGCCTGACTATCAAAGAACTCCAATAAGGAAGATCCCAAAATATTGACTTCTTCTTAAATAAAGATTTGTCACTCCGTGTGGCCATAGTACATTGTGATCTCTTACCAAATTCATTAACAAAGTCTTTTACTCTTTCATAAACAACCTCCCCTGGTATAGGTTTAGGTGCACTCCATTCCTCATTCAATCCATTGAATGCTTTGCGCTTCCTACGATACGGACAGAATTTTGTAAGAAACCTTCGATGACTGAGATATACAGTCTTACCACCATGTTTTAGTCTTATTGAATCAGTGTTCTCTTCACATATAGGACACGCTTTAGCTCCTTTGACACTATATCCAGACAAATTCACATATGCTGGAAAGTCATTAATAGTGCAAAACAACATAGCATGCAAACAAAATGTCTCTCTTCGTGAAGCATCATAGGTCATCACACCTTCACCCCAGAGTTTCTTTAAGTCATCAATCAGAGGTTCAAGATAAACATCGATGTCATTTCCAGGTTGTTTAGGGCCCGATATCAACAATGATAGCATTACGTACTTATTTTTCATACACAGCCAGGGAGGAAGATTGTATATAACAAGCATGACTGGCCAAGTGCTATGTTGGCTGCTCAATGTCTCGTACGGATTCATCCCATCTGTACAAAGCCCAAGTCTTAGATTCCTGACTTCTTCACCAAATTTAGGGTACAATAGATCAATCTTCTTCCACTGTGGGGAATCAGACGCATGTCGTAGGATCCCATCATTATTTTTCTTAACATCTGCATGCCACCTCAAATTCTTCGCATCTATCGCATTGGCAAACAAGCGTTGAAACTGTGATATTATAGGTAGATAGCACATCACCTTGGCAGGAGAACCAGTTTTGGACTCCCCCGAAGTCGTCAATTTATACCGTGACGCAGCACATTTTGGACAATCTTTCAAATCCACATAGTCCTTTTGAAATAATACACAATCATTTGGGCATGTGTGTATCTTCTTGGCATCCATTCCCATTGGGAACAACAATTTCTTTACTTGGTATGTTGAGATTGGCAGCTTGTTTCCTTCAGGAAGCATTTCTTTCAACAAAGACAACAATGACGTGAAGCTTTTGTCGCTCCATCTATTGTTAGATTTCAACTTATACAATCTCAACATAGCGCTAAGCTTCGTAAACTTAGTACAACCTATGTATAATGATATCTCAGCATCATGCACAATGTTTCTAAAAATGGGAGGTGGATCAATGTGCTCTACCCCACAACTATCCAGCATCGCATCAACGATGTCTACTGGAACTGTTTCATTCACATCTACGTCATCATAGGCAATTTCTTCTTCCACACAAGCACTGCTATCGACATCCACTGGTTTTGGGTTTGAAATCTCTCCATGCCAGTACCATTCTGTATAGCCTTGTATAATCCCATTGCACATGACATGACTTTTGATTTCGTCACTAGTGATAAATTTCAAGTTGTTACCGCAATGCCTACATGGACAGTAGAACCTATCTCCAGGTTGTTTCCTATGTTCCTTGGCAAATCTAATAAATTGGTCAAGACCAGAAATAAACTCTGGGGTGTAGCGATTGCGAATGGACATCCATGATCTATCCATTCTATGATCAAAGAGAAAACAAGTATATATTACAACAAGATTAGGGTGTAGGGTTAACAGATTAGAGTTTTTGCATGGTTAAAACTTTAGGCCAACAAATACATTTGTTGTCATTCTTATATATAATAAATATGTACCACCTATCCCTATCATGAACACCTAATCTCACTAGTAAGTGTATAATGTGTATTGGGTTTTTGAGAAAATTTCGGCAGCATTTCCCTGCTGTTCTCTAAGTTCATATGTACTTAGAGAACAAACGGGGAAATGCTACCAAAATTTTCTCAAAAACCCAATACACATTATACACTTACATCCTAAGTGAGATTAGGTGTTCAAGAACAGTCCCAAACCGGGGACTATCTAAGATTTACTCCTAATGAGTAAATCTTGGACGGGTTTCTAGGCCAACAAATACATGTGTTGTCATTCTTATATACAATAAATGTGTACCACCTATCCCATTCTTGAACACCTAATCTCACTAGTAAGTGTATAATGTGTATTGGGTTTTCAAGAAAATTTTGGCAGCATTTCCCCACTGTTCTCCAAGTACATATGTACTTAGAGAACAAACAGGGAAATGCTACTGAAGTTTTCTTAAAAACCCAATAAACATTATACACTTACATCCTAAGTGAGATTAGGTGTTCAAGAACAGTCCCAAACCGGGGACTATCTAAGATTTACTCCTAATGAGTAAATCTTGGACGGGTTTTTAGGATAATGAGTACGTATCCACTACATGTATTTTCTCACTTACATTGCATCACTCCCAATTAGAGCATTATTAAATAATAAATCAAGAATTTAATAGTTTCAAACATGCAATAATTCACAATTAGAGTGATAAGATTCACTTTGTACAAACATACATGGCCTAATTCAGGCACAATAGCAGGTGTGGTCATTGACCCGATTCAACAATATAAGAATAATTTTAGAATAGTAATAACCAATAGCAACCATGGTCGTGTGGGCTGGCACGACCGTGGATGTGTTGGCCAACCACACGGCCGTGTTGGGTAGCACGGCCGTGTGGTCGGCCAACACAGCCACGGTCGTTCCAGCCCACACGGCCGTGGTTGCTGTTGGTAAGGGGAGGGAGAAGGAAGAAGAAGAGCAGGAGAACCAGTGATGAAGAAAGGAGGGCCTACTGTTGGTAGCAGCGTGGAGACGGAGGCGGCGATGAGCACACCAGCGGCAGGAGACGGCGCGGAGGCAGGCGAGCAGAGAAGGAGAGGCTCCGGCGTTGAGCAAAGAAGGAGAGGGCACCGGCGGCGAGCAGAGAAGGAGAGGTAGGCGGCGGTGGTGGCGAGCAGCTGCAACTGCAGTAGGCGGTGGCGCGGAGGCAGGCGGCAGGTGACGCAGCAGCAGGCGACGCAGCATGGGTCGAGAATCGTGGGAGCAAAATCGATCTCAATGAAATAGAAGAGAAAGGGGGAAGAGTTCACTGTGCGTGGGGGCTATTAAGCTACTAAACGACGTCAGTTATCCATAACAACCGACACCTTTATTATTAGGCGTCGGTTATAAAAAGACAACCGACGTCAATTGGACATTCGTGTACCCTAATTTTTTTGGCAGGGACAGCGCGCACACCCTTATCAGCATCGGTTATTCTAAGAAAATCGATGCCCATATTGTAACTTGTGGCGCAAATTTTATCTTCATTCAACGTCAGTTATTAGGTAAAACACCGACATTGTATCTGATACTTTGGCACAATTTTTTTTGCTCATAAAAATTGGATTTCGCGGGCTACTTTAGGCGTCGGTTGTTTATTCTAGAACCGATGCTAAATAGAAAGTGATACCCGTGTCTGGCCACTCGTATACGATATATGTCGGTTTGTGTTGTAAACCGACAATGTAGATTTTAGGCGTCGGTTCTTATTTAATAATCGATGCATGGAAAGTGACTTCATAAGCCATTTTTGTAGTAGTTGATCAACAAATGTTGGTAGTGGTAGTGTATCCAAGAAGAAATGGATGACGTTGTTGATGAGAATGAACCAATTCCAACATACATGGTTGATGTGATGCTAGATAGTTTTGGGATAAATGTTACAGACCCACCTCCCTTATTTAGAAACATTATGCATGATGCTAGAAATTATTATACTTAGGTTGTGTTAGTTACTGAAGTTCAGAGTTGTGTTGAGATTGTATACTCTAAAGTCTAAGAATAGATGGAGTGAAAAAAGCTTCACTTCTGAAGCCTCCACCTCCTCATTTTATTCCACAGGAGTTTTTTGACTCCTTAGGCCCCAAATGCAAGATGTTGAGAAGATAGTTAGAAACCATAGACCAAATAGACACCATTGTGATCATCCTTGGGGAGGAGATTGTAGGTATACAACAGGACAATGTTATAGTGTTGAAAGGTGTTTCTGAGCTATTTAAGTATGATTGGATGGACACATTAGTGATAGAAGTTTGGATACGGTGAGTGTGAATACCCCATCATATGTGAAAAATTGTCTAATTATTTCCTAAATATAAACTGAGTATTGGTTATATATATTTTAGTCATTTGTATTACCATAAAATGTGACTTAGGAATAGCAAAGTGGAATTTCTAATACCATCATTGATTAGAAATGTACTTAGAGATCTGAGTAGTGTCGAAGAATATGTGACTAATGTAATGCAATCTTTTGGTGCTTACAAGGTTGTGATCTTATCTCCCTTCAACATTAGGTACGTTTTTGACTTGTTATTAATATGTCTAATCTATGAATACAATTTGTTGTGTGATTTAATTTATACTTTATTTTTCTTCTATTTACTCAGAAATAGGCATTGATAGTTGTTAGTGATTGTTCTAGAGACTTAGACTATGTATTTCTTTAATCCTTCCGGTGAAATACTACCACCATATGAGGGACACCTGATGAAATTGACGATTCATGGGTAAGTATAGTTTTCTATTGCCCAACATATTTGTTAATGTTTGCATCATAGTTTGACAATGCAACTGTAACGTCCCCAGATTCCTCCATCTTGAGACTTAGAAGTTACGAGAGGATGAGTCTAAAAATGTTAGGCAATCATTTCAGAGAGCAATGCGGAAGCAACATACGCATACATGAACATACACATATAAACACCATGCAACAATCTCAACATTCAACATGTATATTACAAAATGAATTAAATTTATAACTTACATTTATATAATTTGAGGAAAATTTTACAAGTCTACGAACATGTATGCTAACAGGATCTTAACACAATAGGTATAGCCTGGACAACTACACACTTCTCATCTTTTATCCCACGCTAGCTCTAAACCTAAAACATACGTGAAACAACAAATCAACACACAAGGTGTTGTGTATGTGGGTAGAAAGATACATACTAATATGCTTGCATAATTGAAATAAATTGAGAAAGAAAGAGTAAAAGAAAACATTGTTTAAAGTGATAATCAGGTAAACACATATTTTAAGATGTTTTTTGATACGTTTGTACTATTAAGTAGTGTCGCACTTCATTTTCCCCCACTCCTTGGGCTATGGGGACCGAGTGCCGACCTTATATTTAGAGTAAGAGAGAGAGAGAGATGTCACACTTCATTTTTCCCCGCCCCTTAGGCTATGGGGACCGAGTGCTGACCTTATATTTAGAGGAAGAGAGAGAAAATTGAGAGAGAGAGAGCATATATCCACTTAGTATCTACAAACCATCTATATTCTTTGTTGTTCTTATTGACATGGTGAAAATACTATAATCGTAGTACATCTGAGCAATATTCTCAAATAAAGACAAGCAATACATCATAGATATTGCACACAAGAAAACTAGTCCTATACTTAGATAAAGCCCGTGTACCTGAGTTTAGAGATTTCTAATCATTCTTGCTCATCTAGATATCCGATCATCACTTGATTAATAATAATCATCATTAATATGATTTTCACCATTATTAATGATATTTAGGTCCAAACTAGAGTTTAGGCCAAACCTAGGTTCAACAAGCCCTAAATGAGTTTGTAACAATTTTATACTGATCAGTAAGTCATACTAAGGGTCTGATACAATTTTCATATATTTTTTATGCTTTATCTATTTTCTAAAATTATTATGAGACGAAAAGCATCTTATAAGTCATTAATGGAGAAAGACCTAATATTTTGGCAATATAGTTATGATCATGTTCAACATATTGTCTCTACATGATATTAGGGTATGGATTAAAGTTTCTCCGAATTTATATCAAGAAATATCATTTATTACATTTAATATATCCTAACAGACGTGTCATCTTGTAAATTAAAAACTAGCAATAATACTTCTTCAAAGTTCTAATCTAAGGGTTTCATCATAAATAGGACATTTTTCTAAATCTAGGGTTTTTTGGGGGGGTTTATAGGATACTAGAGATATTTTTAATATATTTTCCAGGATCTGTCACTACTACAGAACCTACCTTTAGTGTCGGTTATTTATGGCCTTTAGTGTCAGTTTCCGAGCGATGCCTATGTGGGCGACACTAAAAGGTCACCCATTACGCGTCGATTCCAGAACCGACACCCAAACTCTTCGCGCTCGACCGAAAACGCGCCATCAGGGGACTATAGGCGTCAGTTATTAGATAAGAAACCGACGCCCAAAACCTTCGCGCCACAGAAAGGGCGCCATCTTGGGCACTATCAGTGTCGGTTATAAGCCAACAACCGACGAAATATGTCTTCGCGCCAAAAGAATATGTGTCAGTTACATTTAAATAACCAACACTGTAAAGTTATGTGTCGGTTGTTTACAATTACCGACGCCTGTTATTGGCGCCAGCTTGGGCACTATCAGTGTCGGTTTGTATTAAGAAACCGACACCATATATGTTCGCGCCACAGGAAATAGGCGCCGGTTATATCTAAATAACAGACGCCTATTGTTTTTTTTTTACAGACCTGCAGACCTGCTGTGGCTGGTCGCAGGATGAGAAACCTGCAGTTCAGTTAACTGAACGGCAGGTTTTACAACATCCATTGATATCAGCCAACAACAAGCCACAAACCTGCAAATTTAACAACAAAAATATTCACACATGCATTTAGCAATACAACCTGCAGTTCCATTTTATTTTCACACATTTTGAAACATTCATGTAGCTAGCAATCTGTAGTTCCATTCATTCACATTCACACATGTAGAAACATTCATATAGTAACCAACACTTTCATTCATTTTCACTGAGACACATGTAGAAACATCTAGACATGTAGAAACATTCACACATATTATAATTCAGAAATTCATTTACAAAATCCTCACTATTTGTATGGTTGTTGCCCATTCTTCTCTTACTTCATTTAATTCTCCCATCGTATAGGGAGCATGTACATCTGGTAAGTCCGTTCCTATAGTGGGGTCAGCTTTAAACACCTGTAAAGAGAATGATGTATATATATAATTTATGAGATATAAATAAGATTGATATATTTCATATTATCTAATGAGACTATATAATACCTGAGTAATACAATCGATGTCCATACAACATGACAGACTAACACATATATGAAAACCTCTAGAGGGGGGGTGAATAGAGTTTTATGATAATTTTAAAATAATTTAAACTCAAGCAACCACAGAGAAAGATTGGACAAGGAGACACAAGGGTTTAGAGTGGTTCCTAGCCTTAGCAAATACTAAGGTAGTCAGTCCACTACTCGGTTGCTTACCCAACCGGGATTTGAAAAGAAATTATTTTATTACCTCGCAAGGACTTTACATAAAATACATTTCTTTTCCCTAAACCCTTCAAGCAGCCTTCACCTAGAAGTAATCGCCCAACTCGAAGCAGCCTTCCCTTGAAGTAGATGCACCAACACCCGTTGCACCAGCCTTCTGAAGTAGCTTCCCGTGCGATATCCTTCTTGAAGTAGCTTGAAGTCCCCTTCTCCACCTGAGAAGTCCACCCTCTCCAATCCGCAGCCTCCAACCTTAGGAGTAGCAAGGAGAGTACAAGGAATAAATAGGAACAAGAAAGAAAAACAGAAATTACAACTTATCCTTTAAGCCCAAGGCTTGATGTGCCTAGATCAAGCGTAAGATCTCCTAGCCAAGTATGTGAACTTGTGATTGCTATAGGTAGGAGAATCTAGCCTATAGGACACGAGATTGAGCTAAGGAGAATGTAGGCCAATGATCACAGTGCTCAACTTTTGCTTACAAAAGATTGCTCAAGTAGGCTCAAGTGTATTCTCAATTGTAACAAGTGAATTCTATTGTCCTATGGCTTGTCCTATTTATAGGAATGGCCTAAGTATGCTTAAGGACATTCTAGATAACTTCTAGGGGGTTCCTAGTGCTTAACTAGCCGTTAGGAATAAGTTAGGCGCATTAGCAACGGCTAGTTAATTAATTCTGCAGTTGCTGTCAGAGACCATCTCGGTCGAGGACTTGTCGACCGAGATGCCCGGTCGGTCGAGGATTTTTCGACCGACAAGCTCTCTGGATTAACGTTTATTTGCAACTGTCAACTGCTGTGTCTAACGGCTACTTTTGGTCAATCTCGGTCGAGAAGTTTGTCGACCGAGAGTGTCTCGGTTGAGGAGTGTGGTCGACCGAGATTGACTCTGTTTTCAATCTTTCAATTAAGATACTAAGTGAGTGCATGAGTGTGCATTATGTGATCCTATTAGAAGGAGATGTTCTAACTAAGTGTAGTGTTTAGTTAGGGAGATCTAACGCTTGATTTACATGAAGTCTAAGTACTTGTACATTATATATTTGTACAAGTTTACATATGATTACATTGCATGATATTTATAAACATTCAAGCGTAAGGATTCCCTAGAACTTTGTCATCACCTTGTTCCTGCACACTTAAGTAGCTCGTTAGATTAATAAGAATGAAATGTTTGTCATCATCGAAACAAAGGGATTTATCATAATATCCAATTTATCCAACAATATATAGTACATAACAAGAGCAGCGTCGAATTTACATACAACACTAGCTTAGTACATATATAGTGGGACTTATAAGGTGATGATCCCACCTGGTAAAACAGGTTACCGACAACTACATGTTACGACTGGGAGGTCGTGATTCAACAACAATATGCATTAGAAGTAGGACAAAAAGATCACCATATGTTTGTCCTCAGATGGTGATCAGTTTGTCCTCCTGCTAATGCATACGTTGCTGAATCACGACCTCCCAGTCATAACATGTAGTCGGTAACCTGTTTTAGCAGGTGGTATCGTCACCTTAGTCCACTATATATGTACTAAGTTAGTGTTGTATGTAAATTCGGAGCTGCTGTTGTTATGCACTATATATGTGTTAGTCTGTCATGTTGTTATATGAATCTGAACCACTTGTGTGTGATGCACTTTATGTATTGTATCTGTATCCTGCTTCTCTTCATTGGGGCTTCTTCCTGCATATCCTGCATAGCTATGTCATGTCCGTCCTACATAGCCTTCTTCCTATATTTATTTTTCAAAGAGAATTCAAACAAAAATTATTAGTGTAGAGTTAGTGAAATACTGATCAATGTCTAGAATTGGAATAGATCAAGAACCTACTCTCAACATCACATATGTAATCTCGGGTGAGATTGGTCCTATAGTTCTTTAGCACCCTCCCACAATGTTTAGCATTTGTATTAACTAGAAGATAATGAAACATCAAATCAGAAAATGATATTGATATTAAAAAAGTAAACATTTAGCTTCAATAAAAAAAATATAAACATGCATGCCTCTAAAATTGTGATCTTTTATCAATTAACAATCCTTCATTGTGATCTCCGCGCACATATAAGTCATCATTAGCTTCAATATTTTCTGGAGTTGGCAACCCAACTGAGAATGGACTGGAGTCATCATATTTATCATATTACTCTTCTTCATCTATATGATCTTCAATGAACTGTCTTTTACCATGAAGAACAACTGACCATTTATCATTTGCAGGATCATCGATATAAAATACTTGTTTCGCCTGTGATGCCAATATGAATGGTTCAGCCTTCTCGCCAATCTTTTCAAAGTTCACTAAAGTGAAACCCAATTCATCCACTATAACTCCTTTGGTGTTATCAACCCAATTACATTTGAAGAGAGGAATTCTGAAATCTATGTAGTCAAATTCCCATATCTCTTCAATGACACCGTAATATGACATTTTAGCTTCACATGGACTCTTATCCTTTGCACTTGCAAAAAACATAGTCGATGCTTGAAGGGTGACCCCACTGTTTTGGACAACACTCTTATCATCTTGGCGCTTTGTGTAATATGTGAATCCATTAATGTCATACCCTTCATAAGACATAACAATCAACTTTGGTTTAAAGGCGAGGCATTTGATAGTTTTAGTAATATCATCTGGTGTTTGAGATAGTTGATGTAAGACTTTATCTTCAAACCACTTAATAAAAGTCTTGTTATGCTCTCTAGCAAGCCACATTGTATTGGCTCGAGGATATTGTCTTTTGATGAAATTGGTATGTTCCTCGATATAAACGTTCACTTCGTCCATGTTGTGTAAAATATACAAATGACCTTGTTCCAACTGCTCACGGCTGATTACTTTCACACGTGATCCCAAAATTCCTTTGCCAAATAGCTCATCAATATTCTTGTCATTATCAGGAGTGTCATTACCACTCAGAAAGTCATTGCAGAAATCCATAACCTCTCTCGCCACATAACCTTCAATAATACTCCCTTCAGGCCGATAACGGTTTCGAACATCACCTTTAAAAACGCTCATGTATCGTTCAAAGGGATACATCCAATGCAAGAAAACCGGGCCCAAGATTTTCACTTCCCTAGTCAAGTGGACAACAAGATGTACCATGATATCAAAGAACGAAGGAGGGAAATACATCTCAAGCTGACATAGGGTAACAACCACTTCTCTTTGCAAATTATCTAGAGTCTCAGGGTCAATAACTTTGCTGCATAGACTGTTGAAAAAGAAACAAAGTCTGGTGATTGCAAACCTCACATGCTTCGACAATATAGATCGAATTGCCACGGGCAATATTTGTTGCATTAGAGTGTGACAATCATGAGATTTAAGTCCTATCAACTTCAGATCTTTCATTGATACCAATCTACGGATGTTGGATGAGCAACCATTTGGCACCTTAACATTTATCAAGCATTCACAAAAAGCTTTCTTCTCTTTTCTAGACAATGTGTAACATGCGGGAGGTAAGTATGTTCTTTTACTACCCATTTCATGTATTTCTGTTAATTTTGACCTTATTCCCATTTCACGTAGGTCCAGTCTAGATTTTATCCCATCTTTAGTCTTACCTGGTATATTTAACAGAGAACCAATGATGCTATCACAGACATTTTTCTCAACGTGCATTACATCGTTACAGTGTCTGACTGTCAAAGAACTCCAATAAGGAAGATCCCAAAATATTAACTTCTTCTTGAATGAAGAATTGTCACTCCGTGTAGTACCTTGTGATCTCTTACCAAATTCATTGACAAATTCTTTTATTCTTTCATAAACAACCTCCCCTGGTATAGGTTTAGGTGCACTGCATTCCTCATTCAATCCATTGAATGCTTTGCGCTTCCTACGATACGGATGGAATTTTGGAAGAAACCTTCGATGACCGAGATATACATTCTTACCTCCATGTTTTAGTCTTATTGAATCAGTGTTCTCTTCACATATAGGACACGCTTTAGCTCCTTTGACACTATATCCAGACAAATTCCCATATGCTGGAAAGTCATTAATAGTGCAAAACAACATAGCATGCAAATGAAATGTCTCTCTTCATGAAGCATCATAGGTCATCACACCTTCACCCTAGAGTTTCTTTAAGTCATCAATCAGAGGTTCAAGATAAACATCGATGTCATTTCCAGGTTGTTTAGGGCCCGATATCAACAACGACAGCATTACATACTTATTTTTCATACACAGCCAGGGAGGAAGATTGTATATAACAAGCATGACTGGCCAAGTGCTATGTTGGCTGCTCAATGTCCCGTACGGATTCATCCCGTCTGTACAAAGCCCAAGTCTTAGATTCCTGACTTCTTCACCAAATTCAGGGTACAATACATCAATCTTCTTCCACTGTGGGGAATCAGACGCATGTCGTAGGATCCCATCATTATTTTTCTTAACATTTGCATGCCACCTCAAATTCTTCGCATCTATCGGATTGGAAAACAAGCGTTTAAATAGTGATATTATAGGTAGATACCACATCACCTTGGCAGGAGAACCAGTTTTGGACTCCCCCGAAGTCGTCAATTTATACCGTGACGCACCACATTTTGGACAATCTTTCAAATCTGCATAGTCCTTTTGAAATAATACACAATCATTAGGGCATGCATGTATCTTCTTGGCATCCATTCCCATTGGGCACAACAATTTCTTTACTTGGTATGTTGAGATTGGCAGCTCGTTTCCTTCAGGAAGCATTTCTTTCAACAAAGACAGCAATGACGTGAAGCTTTTGTCGCTCCATCTATTGTTAGCTTTCAACTTATACAATCTCAACACAGCGTTAAGCTTCATAAACTTAGTACAACCTGTGTATAACGGCATCTCAACATCATGCACAATGTTTCTAAAAATGGGAGGTGGATCGGTGTGCTCTACCCCACAACTATCCAGCATCGCATCAACGATGTCTACTGGAACTGGTTCATTCACATCTACGTCATCGTAGGCAATTTCTTCTTCCATACAAGCACTGCTATCGACATCCACTGGTTTCGGGTTTGAAATCTCTCCATGCCAGTGCCATTTTGTATAGCCTTGTATAATCCCGTTGCACATGACATGAGTCATGATTTCGTCACCAGTGTTGACTTTCAAGTTGTTACCGCAATGTCTACATGGATAGTAGAACCTATCTCCAGGTTGTAAACTATGTTCCTCGGCAAATTTAATGAACTGGTGAAGACCAGAAATAAACTCTGGGGTGCAACGATTGCGAATGGACATCCATGATCTATCCATTCTATGATCAAAGAGAAAACAAGTATATATTAGGACAAGATTAGGGTCTAGGGTTAACAAATACATGTGATGTCATTATTATATATAATAAATGTGTACCACCTATCCATTCTTGAACACCTAATCTCACTAGTAAGTGTATAATGTGTATTGGGTTTTCAAGAAAATTTCGGCAGCATTTCCCCGTTGTTTTCCAAGTACATATGTACTTAGAGAACAAACGGGGAAATGCTGCCAAAATTTTCTTGAAAACCCAATACACATTATACACTTACATCCTAAGCAAGATTAGGTGTTCAAGAACAGTCCCAAACCGGGGACTATCCAAGATTTACTCCTAATGAGTAAATCTTGGACGGGTTTCTAGGCCAACAAATAATGTATTGTCATTCTTATACCTAAAATCCTAGTTCTTCAATTTAGGGTGATTATTGATGTCTTTAAAAGCATGATTGGCAATTTAGGGAAATTTTCATCATTTACATTCCAAGCATGTCACATGTGTGCATTACAGTTCATCATTAAGCAAGATATAAGCAAGTATATCATATTAAAATAGACTAAACAATCTGAGAAAATAGTAGTGTAATCATGCAAATGGGAACATTCATGGGAACACACACTTCAGTTATAAGCATTCATGTAGCAACTTTCAGTTCCATTCATGGGAACACACACTTTAGTTATAACAATAACTAAACTCAGGGGTTGGTGTACCCCTAAACATGAGCATAATTAAAAAAACTATTACTACAGACAAGTCTAGATAGATAGACAACTAAATACTACACCAACATGGTCACACATGCATCAGTAACTTCTTTCTGATGATGAAGTTGTGTCACGAAGCTCCTCACTGTATTTAGACGAATCTGAACTGACAGGGGCCTCAGATTCAGATTTGTTCGAGCTGATATGCGACGCTGTGCGCTCATACCGCAGAAGATGATCGGGGGTCTCGCAGTTGCTGTTGGTTATCCAAACTTTGATGGAATTATCACCAACTGGACGGAGAAAAAGCCTGTTCCAACAGACCACATGCAGCTCTCCAATCCAATCACGCCAACCGGATTTTGATACAAGATTTCCCGCCAAATCATACTCAACCTCGATAACATGTGAATAATTACCAAAAGTTAGGGTCACTTTACCAGGCATGTAGTGTCTTCCTTTTAGAAAATACCAATGTTTGGGTATGACCAATTGGTTTAAGGAACGATCATCTAGGATGATGTCCAATTGTTCTTCAATAGGGAACGTTAACATTGACATAGAGGCCCAGTTCATAGTGACTGTTATGGGTGGACAGAGACTGCACAATATTAGTATTAACAAAGTGTAAGTACATATAACGATGTTATATATTTTCAGAAAAAGTTGTATAACATCAGTTAACCTTTTATTGCTTGTCATAACCAACTTTATTGTGGTAGACATGATAGCTTGAAAAGAAGTCTACAAATGTACTTAGAGAACAAACGAGGAAATGCTCCTAATGAGTAAATCTTGGACGGGTTTCTAGGTGCTTACTAAAATAGAACCATTATATGGAACTAATCCTACATTATACACATACTTTTCCTGAGTAAGATAATGTGCACTTCATGGAATTAGTAAGATCTGAATATATATAAGTTGTTTCTACCTACTTTGATGGGATTTTATAACATTCGAGTCTTCCATTTATAACATTAAGATCTGAATATATATAAGAATCCCATTTGATACACACGATTGAGAATCTTTCACGATACTAGGAAAATACACTAACTAGATATTCATTTAGGTGTTAGACATCAATATGTGTATGAGCCCTAATTAAAACTGATTCTCATAAGAAGTAAATAAATTTAAAAAAAAAAGCCCAGCAGCAGGGCGGCACCTTGAGGGAAGACAAGCAGAGGAAGAAGAAGAAGGCAGGGCAGGCACCTTGAGGGAAGAGGAGCAGCGGCCGAGGCAAAGTCCTAGCAGCTTCCGGCGGCGAAGAGAGGAGCGGCGGAGAGGGCGGCAAGGCTAGGAGACCTAGCTGCTACCGACGACGGCGGAGAAGAGGCCGCTGGCGGAGAAGAGGCTGGCGGGCGGAGAAGAGGTCGACGGCGGAGGAGAGGCCGGCAGGCGGAGAGGGAGGCCGGCAGGCGGGCGGAGAGGGAGGCCGAATGCTTCTTGCTCGATGGCGACGAGCGGCGAGCACGGAGGAAGGAGCGGCGGCGGCGGCGGAAGGAAGTAAGGGAAATCGCCGGAGCTAGGGAAATCGGGAACGAAATAGGGAAATGGGAAGAATCGTTCGGGCAGGGTGAGCTATTAAGTGGAAAATACGTGTCGGTTCTTTAAAAAACCGACAACTAAACCAACAGTGTCGATTCTTTGCCACAAACCGACAACTATACTAGATTATAGTCGTCGGTTTTTGATTAAACGACAATCGACAACTATTCCTATCTCACGAATACCCTTTAGTCGTCGGTTATTTAGTTACGAACCGACGCAATATGTAAAATATTGGAGCCAATTTTTTCGCTGGAATTTTGGGTTTGGCAGTTGATTTTAGGTGTCGGTTTTTTATTAATTAACCGACACTTAATAAAAGCGGTACCCGTGTCTGGTCGACCTTCACGAATTGGATGTCGGTTTCTGTTCCAAACCGACACAGTTGGGTTTATGTGTCGGTTTTTGTATACAACCGACACCTTGAAAAGTGACTTTATAAGCCATTTCTGTAGTAGTGTGTACATAAATTAAGATATTTACCTTGATCTGTGGGGTCTATCGCCCATGGTGGTAGTCTGAGATTGTCCCATGTTGGCAATTAGAGTGGGGGGCGTGGCTTAGGGCCTTCTTACCCAATTTAGCTAACCAGTCTGACACCTCCATTCTCTCTTCCTGATCTACCCTGACTGGGTTTCCCCTAGTTGGAGCGTGAAGCCACCGACTCCATTCTCTATTTGATGCTGCCTGCACTGTTCTCCGTCATGAGTGTAGCCCCACAGAGGCTTGGGCTCCAGTGGCCAGAGAGGGTTCTACCCTCTCTTTCACTCTCCAAGGTGGCATCCACCTCCATCAGGATCACCCCAACAACAAGTTGTCCCTGACTCCTATCTCGCGCCTCTGTCACGTGTGTCCTGACTTGGGTGTGAAATCACCATCGTTGTGCATTCTTGTTGGCCAACGCGAGCCAAGGATAGGGCCTTCCATCCCTACAGGTGTGCTTGGAACCTCTAAATGGGTCACTTCCTCTTGTTTCTCTCTCTTTACAATCCCCAAATTGAATTCTTGTCCTTCTCTCCTAGATGTGCACTGTCCGATGGTTGGGTTGCCCAGAGTTGGCTCTCATTCACAAACTCTATGATGATGCCTGGCATCACCGCAGTGATGGTGGGGAAGAGGGAGAAGGAATCATCCTCTAGCAACCATCACATTCATGATGGCCCAAGGTATTAGAGCATTCTGCAATTTCTTCCTGGGCTATACTTGACGCCCATCATCTTCCCCGTATAGGTTGTCGCCATCGACGAGCATCACTGGGACTCTTAGAGCTTATAACCCCCATGGTTGTCTAGCATTACATCTTGGTTCATCTTCCTAAATGTCTCAGGGAGCTCTTCCTCCAGTGTTGCACCTTGATGCTGGTCTTCATAGGCAGTAGGGATGCCTGCTAAGTGGTCCCTGAGGTCGACATATCTGGCTGATGGTGGTGAGCTCAGCCATGGTTTTATCTATCGGGTTTCCTTCAGCTGGCGACTTATACACCTCCATGCAGGTCTTGTGGTTTTTGGATAGGATTAGCAGTGAAGAGAGGAGTAGAAGGTCAGGGTTAAACTCCCTCGCCTTGCCCATATCCTCAAAGCTAGGGGCCGATTGGTTCATTTGTATCTCCTAAACCAAGCGTTGAGTTTTCAATAACTGGAACTTATGATTAGATCTGAGTTTTTGGGTGAGTCTCATTACAAATATTTCCTTTTGGAGTCAGCTTAGATGCTCCCTTCTCTGCGGAGGTGGAAGATGAGATCAAGATGGTTCAACCTCCTCTAAAGTCATAGCATGTCCCCACAACTTCAGTTAATAGACGTCTATAAATATTTGTGGCCTGGTTTGTAGTATGGTAAAAAGACTCATTTAAATCAATCATACTTCATGCATTCGATCTACAATATTCAAGTCTAGGTATCTTTCAAGTAGCTAAGACATATGATATAAAAATGTAAGCATTAGCTCCTTTGAAAGTAATCTAATTTCTCGACAAGTTTGATGCCACAATTCTTGATCGTACTATCAAATAATTCTTCCATAAACTTAGAAATAGTTGTGAAAACCTTGAATACAAATCAATCAATCCTCAATTCTTCATCAAACAAGTTCAATCCAATTAGTATGGTTATTATTTATATCTAAAAGTTCACTACATAATATGTAAATCCAAACGTATCACTAGATGGATGTTTAATCTCATAAACATTTAATTAGTTAGCAAAGTCATCCATCCCAATTGAACTCAATTATATGTCAAAATGATACATCATATCTCCAATCAACCCCTAGTTGTGTTTATAGTCCATCATTGGATAGCCAATTCATCAATTTGGTAACAACCATCAACATAGATTTCATGGTCCTCAAATACTACCTTTGGTTTTAGAAACCTAAAATGCAGGGTCATCACAACATGATATATGTTAATTTAAGTTATAGGGGTGTGAAATCATTCTGCACCGACAGAGGGGAGGTTGATAAGAAAAAGAATCCAGTAACTTGGATGAGTGTTGATGTATAGTCTTCTCATTCCAATTGCATTATATATGACCAACTTTTCTTAATTACATTTATTAATGCAATTGTAAATATACATGCCCCTATCCAATATAATGGTTAAGCATGCACATATTACGTTATATTGTATACACAGATGATTTTCATTCACACACAACAAATCAAATGTATAAAGAATGTAAGTTATCAGTCTTGGATCATATTAATGAAGTAGTCTCATTTGATAATAAAAACAATCAAATCTAATTAGAAGTCTCATTCTCTCTGTAGTTTTTTGAGAATATGAAATCTTATACATTGGATCAGCTGAATGACCTACGCGAACAGTGGACAGACTACTTCATTGTGTGGACTTGAATGAGAAATTTTGCGGTTGATTGGTAATTTTTTGGTAGTTTGAACTTCGATGTCAGATTTTTATTTGTATTTGTGAGTGTGAATTACATGTTGACATGTATTTGTATACAATTATTATATATTGTCACTTAAAAATTTGAGATGCCATCTAATGTTGATATGTATTTGTGAGTGTGAATTGAATTTTAAGTGTGTATGTGTATGTGAATTTGAATGTGAAGGCATGAGGAAGAAAATGATGTTTATTGGTGCATATAAGTATAAAATGGAAGTGTTGCTGAGAAAGAAATAATTGATCTATGAGTTCATGGATTTCTATTCTTCAAATGAAAAAATGATATAATGTGACATGTTTGTGCCTACTTTTTATAATTTATGTTTTTCTTGCAGGTGTGTCAGCCTTTTATAAAGTCAGATGCGTGCAAAGAGCTTGTTGTTCTTCTGAACTTTTAGCTATGATGAACAATAGGCTCTAGATAGGCTAGCAGGCTGGATAGTAGGTCTGTAGACCTGCTACACAAAAAAACATAGACACTTCTTATTGGTTATTTATAAATAATCGACTCCATATCATTTCTATGTTGGTTATTTACAAATAACTGACGAGATTTACCTAAAATTTTCATTGTTATATCATTGATAAAACTAGCAATAAGTTATTCAACATCGATTATTTGTCATTAAATAACCAACGTGGAAAGTTGAAAGCAATGCTCACTGGGAGTTAGGTCGTCATTTCCTATGTAACAAAGAACAAAAAAACAAAAAAATATCTTTGGTTTTTTAACCGACAAAGAATGGTTCAGTTTTAGTATCTCCCACTTGTTCGTTAGTTTATACCAACAATGAATGCTTGAAATAACTGATGTCATTCCCCATTTTGTAGTAGTGGATAACGAAAAACCATTGATTCATTTACAAAACCTAGACATTGGATTATTGACTTGCATCATGATGGGTTCATTTATCAAGTAGGGTCAATGTTTCTCATTCTAAGTAACACCATCACTATCTACTCCTTTCAACACAAAATTATTCCAAAGACATAAAGAACCATCGTTATAAATACTAAGTTCAACCATCAACTTCAACATTAAGAAACTCCAACAATTTCAATATTAAGGGATAAATCAATTATTCATACAAAGTGAAAACCATCACTTCTTACCTCCAAAGATAAGGTTATTCATGTCCATACTAGAAGGGTCATTAACATGTTCTAGAGATAGTTTAACATCACCAAACATCATGCTTATATGTAAAGTAGTTCACTGAAGGTCGTTTCTTTCCATAATAACACTAGGGAAAGATCTATATGGAACAAGTTGACAACAAGCAAGAAACGGGATGACAGTCATATAACTTGCCTCAAGATGAAGGTGGACGTTCAAATAACAAGGTGACTCAAGAAAACCCTAGCTTATCCCTTTCGAAGCTCCAAGGGAGCTCCTTTCTTCAAGAACAAGGTAGATCTAGGGCAAGGAGAGAATAAAAGAGTCTCTTCAACGACATGCACGACCTCCCATCAAGAAATTCTAAAGTTCTACCCATGGATGAGGATCAAAGGAAGAGAATAGAATGATGACTAGAGTAGAGAGGAAGATCTTACTTGGTTAGGAAAGGAAACTAGGTTAGGAAGCTTTAAACGTCCTTATAGAAGCACAATCAAAACTCTAGGGCACCGTGTATATGTGATCTCTCCAAGCTTCAGCCTCTAAGAGCTTCTCCTCCATAAAATGATGGACTAGGGTTTCTCTAGAAATAAGAACAAGAAAAGGGAGGCAAAGGGTGTAGGGAAATATGGCATCATATAGGAAACATGTTTTTTTACATCCACATTCACCATTAAACAAGCAGATCACGTCAATAGATGTATAATGGAAAGGATGGTTTCGAGGATAGACCTGATCCTGGAACAAGTCCATTAACTATCCCCTCATCATTGTAGTTGTGCAACTATATTCTAGTTGCATTGGGATGAAGTATACAGTAGATCTTAGTCTTCACCATGGTTAGTCTTTGATGTTGTTCTCCTAGTGGCAAGTAATGGCCTCTACATCTCTAGGGAAGTACACACAGACTGCCTAGAACTCCTTTCATTCTACTAGAATAGATATGAAGGAGTTGTCCCTCCTATTGGTGTACTAGTCACCAAATTTCTCTCCCATAATTTTTCTCCCTTACTGTCCCTCCCTTTATTAGATAGGACTTACTCGGGTTCTCTTAGTTACCACAACCAGAGAAGACAAACAATTATTAGAGGCAATTGATATGTCTGAGAAGCCCTCAATACCCCTCTATTTATAGGAGGGGTTAGGTTCAGTGTACCCAGTCTGTGTAAGAGTGGAAGGGACTGAAATCTCATGAAATTTGTAACATGTGAATGGAAAAATGGTCGGTTCTCAGAGTGAAATAATCAATTCACATATGATTGGTTGTTTCTTCATGTTCCCAAATTGCATATGAATTGGAAATTCTAATCCAATTTAATGCATGACATGATGTTAACACTAATTCTTTATGTGATCAAATTGCACCATAAATCTGACACTACGCTTCATGAAATAGTCATCTGGAAATAGTGAACTGGTCGATTCACTAAGTGAATCAGTCAGTCAAAAATGTAGCTCAACCAGAATTCAGACAATGCAATATCTTATCTACCTAAAACTCCATCCTATCATTTCAACCCTTGAACCGGTCAGTTAGAAGTCCAGTCAATTGACTTGTTGTATTAATTGAAACGTAAACACTAGCAATCAATTCAATTATCATTCATGATCAAAATTTTCTTCTAGGTGTATCCTATGTGTGTGACCCTATAAGTCAAATACTACATTGGCAGTGAATGTCCATAACCAATTATGACATGAAAAGCAAAAAGTGGTACCTAGTCACACATCATTGCAACAAAGTAAATGGAAAGTTGAAGAACAACTTAAACCTACAATCTATGATTTGTTATTATAGTGTATGTATAGTTCCTTTGTCACTTATATCCAGATTGAACTTGAGGCATTAAATAATCATCCTCTTGGAATAATAATCCTCTTCATCATTCAATCCATGTTCCTTGAAACACAACATAATATCTATGATATATGTAAGCTCAATATCACATATTGAGTCACATGTGCATGGTCATGCATTTATCATTCTCTCTTATTAAGTGACCAAGATATCATACTCTTTTAGGAGGGACAAATCCCATCTACATCACTCACAATCATCCCCATGTCACACAGTGTACCCAATCATCACCTTTATGGAAACCCTTATTCAGGGTGGATGATGTCAAAGTATACCAAACAACATGTGCTTAGTGTACTGACTTCAGGTCTAAGAAACAAAATCACCACCAAAACTATAAGAGATGATTCTAACTACAATTATGGTTACCATGTATCACTGTTATGGTGGGTCTATCTGATACACTATTCTCTAATAAGTATCTTTGTGCTTAGTTTGATACCACATATCATGACTGATGAGATGTTTTCATCAACCAACACTCATTCTACTCTTATGTGTTATTGATGTCTATTATCCTTCCACAATAACATCCAACTAGGGACATAACAAGAATGTATATATTCTTAACATCCATATGATCTCATTGTTTAAGTCATGTACTTGAAGATGCACTTCATTTAGTAATATCATTCTCTAGATATTTATTATGTTACTTAATTATCTCATAACTGAATAAAATAGAATAAATTGGAAAATTGCCTGATTATTATTCAAATAATTTACAAGTCATGATGTTATAATCATCATATGATTGGCTCTCTGGGCATGCATACCAACAAACTCCCAAATGAACTTAGAGCCAATCACCCATGAATCTTATTCGAAGTGATCTAACTGGCCATCGCTTCTTCTATGAAAGTACTTTTGTCAAGGGGTCAATAACATTGTTTTCAATTGGTAGTCTACAAATCTTCCCATCGCCTTGTTGTATGATCTCTCAATATGAGATGGAAATGCCTTTGTATATACTTGTAATGTTAATGTGATCCGGGTTCCTTAGCTTGTACAATATCTCCATTGTTGTCATAGTATACTCAATCATGTTGTTGATGCTTGGAACAACTTCAAGTTCAGAGATGAACTTCTTGATCCATACAACGTCCTTTGTTGCATTTGAAGCAACAATATACCTAACCTCTATTGTAGAATCCACAACTTTCTCTTGCTTGGAACTCTTCCATCTCACAACTCCATTAGTGAGACAAAATATGAATCTTGATTGCAATCTTTAATCATCTTTGTTAGTTTGGAAGCTTGCATCAACGTAACCCTTTGTCGCCAACTCTTCCTATCCTCCGTAGAAGTGGAATTGATCATTAGTTCTTCTCAAGTACTTAAGGATATTCTTCGTGACTGTCTAGTGAGCATCACCTGGATCTAACTAATGTCTGCTTGTTATGCTCAAGGCATATGAGACATCAGGATGGGTACACAACATTGAATACATGATGGATCCAATTGTTGATGTATATGGAATCATACTCATGTGTTCCCTTTCTTCACAAGAATTGGGACATTTAGTTGTAGAGATGGTAACTCCCTGATAGATGGTGGGTTTCCTGTCTTTGAGCTCTCCAGGTTGAACCTCTTCTACACTTTGTCAATGTATGTGCTTTTACTTAGTCCAAGAAGCCTTCTAGATCTATCTCTATAGATCTTGTTCCCCAATATGTAGGATGCTTCTCACAATGCTTCCATAGAAAACATATTTCCTAGACATGCATTTACCTTTTGTAAGGTAGGGATGTCATTCCCCATCAATAGTATGCCATCTACATACAATATACAGAATACAATCATGATCCCACTAACGTTCTTGTACACACAAGGTCCATCTTCATTTTGAGTAAACTCAAACTATTTGACTATCTCATAAAAATGAATATTCTAGCTCCAGATGCATGCTTCAATCCATAGATTGACCTTTGTATCTTACAAGATTTATTTGCATCCTTTGGATTTATAAAACCCTTAGCATGTGTCATGTATACATCCTCGATGAGATTCCCATTAAAAAATTTAGTTTTACCATCCATCTGCCAAATCTCATGGTCATGATAAGTTGTAATGGCAAGCATGATCCTGATGGACTTTACCATGGCCATTGGAGAAAAGGTTTTTTCATAGTCAACACCTTAAACTTGTATGAACCCTTTTCAACCAATCTTCCCTTATAGGTTTATACTTTACCATCCATGTCGGTCTTCTTCTTGAGCACCCACGTGCACACTATGGGTTTTACCCCTTCAGGTGGACCCACCAAGGTCCATAACTTGTTGGTATGCATGGATTCCATCTCAGATCTCATGGCCTCAAGCCATTTCTCAGATTTTAGTCCCTTAGTAGCTTTTAGATATGTTGTTGGCTCATCATATATGACCAACTCATCACCTTCCTGAGTGACAAGATATCCAAATATTTTAGGTTCAAGGCGTGTCCTACTAGATCTATGAGGTTCCAGTGTTACTTGAGGAATTTGACATTCCATAAGACTTTTTGATTTTCTTTGTTCCTATTGTGCATTTATCGGTTCAATGATTTCTTGTTGGTCTCAAACCTCTTCGAGTTCTACTTCTTCCCACTAATCCCTTTTGAAATAATTCCTTTTCTAGGAATGTAGCATCTATGGAAATAAATACTTTGTTGTTAGATAGGGAATAAACGTAATATCTGTTAATCTCCTTTGGATATCCAAAAAATAATATTTATCATATTTAGGGCCAAGATTTTCATGAATTGTTTTCCTTACATAAGCTTCACATCCCCAAATCTTCATAAAAGACACATTGGGAAACTTCCCATACCACATCTCATATGGTGTCTGTTGAACCGACTTAGATGGTACTCATTTTAGTGTAAATGCGGCGGTTTCAAGAGAATATCCCTAGAAGGTAGTTAGAAGATCAGTTAAACTCATCATTGATCACACCATATCCAAAAATGTATGATTCCTTCTTTATGATACACCATTATTTTATGGTGTTCGAAGTGGAGTCCACTATGATACAACACCACGGGCTCACAGAAGGTCCTCAAACTCTTAGCTTAAGTAAACCACCTCGATCAGACGAAGTGCATAAATACTTTTAGCAAGTTGTTTGTATACTTCATTCATAAAATCCTTGAACCTTTCAAGTGATTTTGACTTATGTTTAATCAAGTAAGTATAACCATACATACTAAATTCATCAGTGAAGGTAATGAAATACTGATACCCACCTCTAGCAGTTGTTCTAAAAGGCCCCCATATATCAATATGTATGAGTCCTAATAGATCACTTGCCCTCTCAATACAACTAGTGAAAGGGGTCTTAGTCACTTGCCCAACAAATAAGAGTCACATGTCTCTATTGATTTGAAATCAAAAGAGTCCAGATAACCATCTTTATGGAGTCTAGATATATAATTCTCATTTATGTGCCCTAGAAGAGAATGCCAAAGATATGTTTTGTTTGAGTTGTTGAGTTTTAGTCTTTTGGTATTTATGTTATAAACATCTATATTTAGATCTATCAAATAAAGACCATAAGACATTGGGATACTACCATAAAAGATCCCATCTTTAGAAATATAACATCGACCATTCTTAATATGAAATTCATATGCATTATTGTCCATACAAGATACAAAAATGATGTTTCTATTGGTGGCAGGTTCATAATAGCAACTCAATCACTCTTTTACAAGCGCTTTGGATAGAGATGAACTATATGTTACAACTATAATGGTAGCAACTCTTTCTCCATTTGTGACTCATAGTTTGACCTCATCCTTTCTTAAAGGCCTACTTATTTTTAGATCATGCATATTTGAGCATATGTGAGATCTACATCCGGTATCTAGTACACAAGATGAAGAAGTATATAAGTTTATCTCAATAACATATATACTTGAAGTGCAGATCTCTTTCCCTATCTTATTCTTCTCGAATACCTTCAAGTACAAAGGATAGTGTAACATCCCTGACCTGGGTTATGAATTAACCCTAGATGTTTTTTCTAATAAGTTTGATTAGATTCTTAATATTATCTTGGGAAAAGTAATTAGGCCTCATAAGAAACTTATGTTTCAATTTTGGTCCTGTTTGAGCAATGTTGAAGCAATGTTTGCTTATTTTGGACTAAAGTGCAAATTACCCAAGTCGAGGGGTTAACTTGCAAATGTTGCATGATAAGATGTTCCTCTGATGTTAATACATCATAATAATGAATGTGATGTAGTGGTATGGTTTCCACAAGCTTGGGCACCAAGATTAAGCTTGTAAAGCAATGTTGTGCATTAAAACCTAGTTTTGGTGAAAAGTGCAATTTACCCAAAATCTAGGGTTCAATATGCAAATTACCACTTCAATAAAGTCCCTAATGTTTCTTGGCATCATGTAGAGCAAAGAAAATGAAAGTTACTTCTCATTTGAATTAAGATGGAGGAGAGAGAATCTTGATATTAAAATAATCAAGATTTAATCCTAATTGAAACCCTAATTCAATTTAGGGCAAAAATGAATAAAAATAATTGAAGGGTTTTCAACCAAAATGTTTTGGGTTGATTTTGAATAAGGATGGACGTTCCTTTGCCAAGATAAGGAACGAAAATATCTTAAGTAGGTGAAATTCCACTCACCTTATTATAAAGAAAAGTAATTTCCACTCACATATGGGATATTAATATAATAAGCATTAAGGTGCTTAATTTGCTTTTCTTTAAATTGAGGATAATGAATGAGAATTAAAGGCAAAGGGATATGCCTCGTATCCATGGAGTTGAGGGGGAAGAGGCGGCCATAATTTTTGGATTAATTGGATTTTTATAAGGCATATTCTCTCTCATCAATTTCTTTATAAAAGTGTCATTTCCAAGCCCAAACCAAGGCCTTTTTCGGATTTTCTTCTTCCCCTTGCTTGAAAAACCGACCAAGGAGATAGGGAGGAGAAGGGAGCACGTCCCAAACCTGTGGGTAAGCCCTTGACCTTCGTTCTCCTTGATTTCATGGTGGAAATCGAAAATAAATTATGGATTCCTTCTTATTTCGATCTCCTCTTCAACCCTAGCCAACTTTTGCAATTAAAAGCTTGAGGACGAGCCTAGGGGGAGTTTCTAGAGCTTCATCCACCATTAATGGCGTGAGCTTGGATCTTTGGAGCTCAATTGGAGGCGGGTTTTATAACTCAAACCCTTAAACATTGCTATTGCATCAATTCTCTATGCTTTGTTGATTGATTTCTTCAATTTGATACACTCTTGTTTCTTTGCTGCAAATTCCATCAAGAACGGTTGCTGTTCTTGGTTGTTCGAAGGAAGGGGATGATGACATCATCCTAGATGCTTATCCAAAGAAATTTACCAAGCAAAATCGTTTTGATAGCTACTCCAAATCATTTTAATTTGATTGGCTATGCGGTTTCAGCAAACCGTTTAAGGGCAAACGGTTTGAAACCGTTTGGGATAAAACGGTTTCAAAACCGTTTGAGATGGTTGACCAAGCGTTGACCGTTTGGGAATTTTGTTCCTAATTATGTAGGCTGATAACCCTCCAAATTTGAGGGATTAACTCCAAAGGAATCGAGCGTTGAAGGCCAATCAATTAGGAAATCGAATTGAATTATGTGCTGATTTTCAACCTGATTAACTTGACCGGGTTGAGCAAACGGTTTCAAGACCGTTTGAGATGGTTGACTAAGTGTTGACCGTTGGGGATTCCTGTTCATAATTATGTTTATTAATAACCCTCCAAATTTGAGGGATTAACGCCAAAGGAATCGTGAGTTGAAGCCTAATAAATTCGGGAAACCTAATTGGATTAAGTGCTGATTTTCAATCTGATTTAATTGAACTTTTTGGGAAAACGGTCTCAAGACCGTTTGAGTGCGTTGAACAAGTGTTGACCATTTGGTATTCCTGTTCATAATTATGTTTATTAATAACCCTCCAAATTTTAGGGATTAACTTCAAAGGAATCGTGAGTTGAAGCCTAATCAATTAGGGAAACCTAATTGGATTAAGTGCTGATTTTCAATCTGATTTAATTGAACTTTTTGGGCAAACGGTCTCAAGACCGTTTGAGTGCGTTGACCAAGCATTGACCGTTTAGTATTCCTGTTCATAATTATGTTTATTAATAACCCTCCAAAAATGAGGGATTAACGCTAAAGGAATCGTGAGTTGAAGCCTAATCAATTAGGGAAACCTAATTGGATTAAGTGCTTATTTTCAATCTGATTTAATTGAACATTTTGGGCAAACGGTCTCAAGACCGTTTGAGTGCGTTGACCAAGCGTTTACCGTTTGGGATTACTGTTCCTAATGATGTGGTATAATGACTCACCGAATTTGAGGGATTAACTCCCAAGGAATCATGAGTTGAAGGCTATTCAATTAGGCAAACCCTAATTGAAAACAGTGCTGAAATTCCAATGAGTTAAGTTGAGATTTTGGGTTGATTAGCCCAAACGGTTTCAAGACCGTTTGGGGATCACCCCAAGACCGTTTGGAGGTCTGGGGTCAAGTATAGTTGACCAAATGAAGGTCCAAAGGTACTAATCATATTGCAATGTAGTGCTGATTTGTTGATCAACTCGATAGACCAATCCATGATGATTTTTCACTAGAATCCAAGGGTTGGATGGGCCAAACGGTCTCAAGACTGTTTGGAGCTCATACAAACGGTCTCAAGACCGTTTTGTGGTCACCCAAGACCGTTTGGAGGTCTAGGGTTGAGTATGGTTAGGTGTTTGAAGGTCTAAAGGTACCAAGCTGTTATACAATGCAATGCTGATTTGGTGATCAATCCAATGATCCAAACCTTAATTGGATGGCTTGGATTTGAGTGATATGATGGGCACACGGTCTCAAGACCGTTTGGAGGTCATCCAAACGACCTCAAGATCGTTTGGGGTCAGGTCATACCCAATTTGGATAATGGTTCAATAGTTTCAAAGTAACCAATCTTGCATTGATGAGTGTTGTTGGATCTTTGATTCCAAACCCTAATTCAATTGAATCAAACCCTAATTGATGATCAATTGAGGGTCAATTGAGGGTCAAATCAGTTTAAGGTTGACCTATTAAACTCAATTGAAGTATGAGTATAGGTCCAATTGATGATTGGTTTCATGAATTCAATGATTGAAGGAATCAACATTGAAAACCCCAATTCAATTGGATACCTCATGTCATTGAAGGTCCAATTGATCAAACCTTTTTGGAAACCTAATGTAACTAAGTGATAGATACCCTTAATGGTACTAATCAATAATGCATAACAAATGCATGGATCCAATATATGATTAGTAAACCCTAGTTGAGGGTGTATCCTTATGAACCCTGGTTGAGGGTGTATCCTTGTGAAACCCTAGTTGAGGGTGTATCCTTATGAACCCTGGTTGAGGGTGTATCCTTGTGAAACCCTACTGGAGGGTGTATCATTGTGAACCCTGGTTGAGGGTGTATCCTTGTGAAACCCTAGTTGAGGGCGTATCATTGCGATTGTTTATAGGCAACTTTATAATAAAGTTATGCCTTAAACTAAGATAAGTCCATATCATGTGAGATAGTTGGACAATTCTAATGTGTGGCCTATGCATTATATGCTAAGGGTAAGTATTCTGTGATGGAATGTATTAAGAGGGCAAATACCTTAATACAAGATAAAGTTGGTTAACTCAAGAGGGTCTGAATTAATGTGAAATGGGGAACCCTAACCCTAATTTTGGGGAAAGGGAATGATAAGCCATGTTTGATAGTGAACCCTAATTCCTAGTTAAGGAATGATGGTGTTACTATTGTATCACATGATGTGATGAATATCTTGTATGACTGTTATGATGCCTAATAACCATGCAGGTATGATGAGATGATGAATATAGCCAAGTTTGGGCTGTGACATTTATATAATAAATGTTGATTGGCTTTTTGTGCGTTGATGTTGTTGTTTCTTAATAAAAGTAACAATGTGTACGGATTTTATGAACCATGTGAATAAGTTGTTGCCTAGTGAGAGGTGACAAGATGTGAATGGCCTTATGAACCATGTGAATAAGTTGTTGCCTAGTGAGAGGTGACAAGATGTGAATGGCCTTATGAACCATGTGAATAAGTTGTTGCCTAGTGAGAGGTGACAAGATGTGAATGTCCTTGTGAGCCATGTGAATAAGTTGTTGCCTAGTGAGAGGTGACAAGATGTGAATGGCCTTGTGAGCCATGTGAATAAGTTGTTGCCTAGTGAGAGGTGACAAGATATGAATGGCCTTGTGAGCCATGTGTGATGCTTGGGTAACAAGTATCATGTTTCTTTGTAGCATTTGTGTTAATAAGTTATGCTAGAGAACTTGGCTGATGTTACATTTCTGTTATATATCTATAGTTCATTGATGATTATTCATATCTGTTGTATTCATTACAAGTAGATGGATGAACTATGAGTCTACCATGGGTAGATGCAATGCTCTTATTGAAAATGGAGATTATCTTATTCTGTTCTATGAAGAATAATTCTGCCTATTAATGTAAAAGTAACCCCTGCTCAGTCTAATTTCATAATCTTCTATAACAATGTTTCTGGCGGAGAGTTATATCTCTCGCTGGGGCAATTTACAATTGTCTCACCCCCGTGGGAAACATTTTTAGGTATGCATGAAAGGCAGAGCAGAAACCCTAGAACAGGGAAAGAGCAGCAGCAACAGCAACAGCAGGGACAACAATAAGATCTCAGGTAGAGATATTTTCTATCTAGTTATATAGATAGTAGTCCTATGTGTCGTCTCTATACTCTCAGGTCCTCAGAGTTTTTAGTCAGTGTTTTTGATATATCAGTCTGAGGTTTTGGCTTGATGCCTCGAGATTTGTATGCTGCTTGCATATATGTTTATAAGGCAGCTGATGATGTAGTCTCTGGAAAAAGATGGTACAAGATATGTACGTTTGAAATAGAATGTATATGATATACAATGGAATTTGTTGGAAAAGATTTCCTATGTGTGGATCTCTTTGCAAAAAGTTTTAATTTTTAGTGATTTTCGCTAATCCGCTGCTTGATGAACGCTTCCGCATTAGTTAATCTTGTTTTCACGAGACGGTCGTCACAATTTAGTGGTATCAGAGCTCTAGGTTCGCTGAGTCTACAGAGACATAGGACTAAGGTATCGAGTCTGTGTTAGTGTCCTCCAGTATACCCTATAATGATTTCTGCTTGTGCAGAGAAAGGGTAGAGTTTTAAAATGACTGGAGAGCACAAGGAACACATTGCTTAGGGTAATGTTGTTGCACCAAGAAGTGGTGCAAGGATCATGCAAGAATAGAATGAGTGCCTGAAAATCCCCATTAATACCTGATCAGGATAGAGAATCGTCCTAGGATCATGCTCTTATTGGGCAAATCAGGGAAACAGTGATGCATAAAGAAGACTGGATATTGGTGTTACAACCTAGGTCACCAGTCCTTAATACATAAGCTTTGGGCTTTGAAAGGATTCCTGAATGACATAGTCATGTTGGAACAAGGGAAAATATGGAAAAGATTAACTTTTGGCAAGAAAGTAGACTCTGCCATGAGTTTAGACAAACAATATATCTGTGATGGTAGTGCCCAAGGAGGGGCCATAAGATGAGATTTAGAAAATGATGCTTGGAGGAAATCTAGGAATGGAAAATCTTGTATGTATAATGGTATGAAAAGTGAGGAATATGATAGTAAATAAGGTACATACTACCTGATCTTACAATACTTGTATACCCTGGTCAGGTATATGATTATTGTAGATAAGGCAAGTATGAAACTCTTAGATTGTTATCTTTTTTATTGCTCTGATCAAGCAGTCATTCTGATACAATCTAATGAGTATCATGAAATAAGAAATATGGAATCAATAAAGGAAGATGCTTTGTGCAATTCCAATAAAGGAAGATGCTTTGTGAAATTCCAATAAAGGAAGATTCTTTGTGCAATTCCAATAAAGGAAGATGCTTTGTGCAATTCCAATAAAGGAAGATGCTTTGTGCAATTCCAATAAAGGAAGATGCTTTGTGCAATTCCAACCCTAAACAAAAAGGGAAAAGCTATGTGACATTCCTAACTAATAGGAAGAACTATGTGAACATTCCCAATTACGTAGAGTTTTCTAAGTGAATTATCTATGTTAGATATATATGTTTTTCCTTTTGATAAGTATTCTTGAGTGATTATTGAAGTATGTTCTTTTATGCTTCTTCCTTTCAATGACATGGACATCATATGTTAGGGGTTTATGCTTTGCATAAACATAAACAGTGATATGGAGGAATTAATGAAAGGAGCTTTGTGTGGAATCACAGAGTTCATAATATCTCCAGGATATTAAGATGATATGTGGAGACTTGAGGGCATGATTAATGAACAATCTGTTCCTCCTTTTCCTGGGATTTCGAGGACGAAATCTTTGTTAGGGGTTTATAATTTGTAACATCCCTAACCTGGGTTATGAATTAACCCTAGATGTTTTGTCTAATAAGGTTGATTAGATTCTTAATCTTATCTTGGGAAAAGTAATTAGGCCTCATAAGAAACTTATGTTTCAATTTTGGTCATGTTTGAGCAATGTTGAAGCAATGTTTGCTTATTTTGGACTAAAGTGCAAATTACCCAAGTCGAGGGGTTAACTTGCAAATGTTGCATGATAAGATGTTCCTCTGATGTTAAGACATCATAATAATGAATTTGATGTAGTGGTATGGTTTCCACAAGCTTGGGCACCAAGATTAAGCTTGTAAAGCAATGTTGTGCATTAAAACCTAGTTTTGGTGAAAAGTGCAATTTACCCAAAATCTAGGGTTCAATATGCAAATTACCACATCAATAAAGTCCCTAATGTTTCTTGGCATCATGTAGAGCAAATAAAATGAGAGTTACTTCTCATTTGAATTAAGATGGAGGAGAGAGAATCTTGATATTAAAATAATCAAGATTTAATCCTAATTGAAACCCTAATTCAATTTAGGGCAAAAATGAATAAAAATCATTGAAGGGTTTTCAAAAAAAATGTTTTGGGTTGATTTTGAATAAGGATGGACGTTCCTTTTCCAAGATAAGGAACGAAAATATCTTAAGTAGGTGAAATTCCACTCACCTTATTATAAAGAGAAGTAATTTCCACTCACATATGGGATATTAATATAATAAGCATTAAGGTGCTTAATTTGCTTTTCTTTAAATTGAGGATAATGAAGGAGAATTAAAGGCAAAGGGATATGCCTCGTATCCATGGAGTTGAGGGGGAAGAGGCGGCCATAATTTTTGGATTAATTGGATTTTTATAAGGCATATTTTCTCTCATCAATTTCTTTATAAAAGTGCCATTTCCAATCCCAAACCAAGGCCTTTTTCGGATTTTCTTCTTCCCCTTTCTTGCAAAACCGACCAAGGAGCTGGGATCACGTCCCCAACCTGTGGGTAAGCCCTTGACCTTCGTTCTCCTTGATTTCATGGTGGAAATCGAAAATAAATTATGGATTCCTTCTTATTTCGATCTCCTCTTCAACCCTAGCCAACTTTTGCAATTAAAAGCTTGAGGACGAGCCTAGGGGGAGTTGCTAGAGCTTCATCCACCATTAATGGCGTGAGCTTGGAGCTTTGGAGCTCAATTGGAGGCTGGTTTTATAACTCAAACCCTTAAACATTGCTATTGCATCAATTCTCTATGCTTTGTTGATTGATTTCTTCAATTTGATACACTCTTGTTTCTTTGCTGCAATTTCCATCAAGAACGGTTGTTGTTCTTGGTTGTTAGAAGGAAGGGGATGATGACATCATCCTAGATGCTTATCCAAAGAAAATTACCAAGCAAAACCGTTTTGATAGCTACTCCAAATCATTTTAATTTGATTGGCTATGCGGTTTCAGCAAACCGTTTAAGGGCAAACGGTTTGAAACTGTTTGGAAGAAAACGGTTTCAAGACCGTTTGAGATGGTTTACCAAGCGTTGAACGTTTGAAAATTTTGTTCCTAATTATGTAGTCTGATAACCCTCCAAATTTGAGGGATTAACTCCAAAGGAATCGAGAGTTGAAGCCTAATCAATTAGGGAAACCTAATTGGATTAAGTGCTTATTTTCAATCTGATTTAATTGAACTTTTTGGGCAAACGGTCTCAAGACCGTTTGAGTGCGTTGACCAAGAGTTTAACATTTGGGATTACTGTTCCTAATGATGTGGTATAATGACTCACCGAATTTGAGGGATTAACTCCCAAGGAATCATGAGTTGAAGGCTATTAAATTTGGCAAACCCTAATTGAAAACAGTGCTGAAATTCCAATGAGTTAAGTTGAGATTTTGGGTTGATTAGCCCAAACGGTTTCAAGACCGTTTGGGGATCACCCAAACGGTCTCAAGACCGTTTGGGGATCACCCCAAGACCATTTGGAGGTCTGGGGTCAAGTATAGTTGACCAATTGAAGGTCCAAAGGTACTAATCATATTGCAATGTAGTGCTGATTTGTTGATCAACTCGATAGACCAATCCATGATGATTTTTCACTAGAATCCAAAGGTTGGATGGGCCAAACGGTCTCAAGACCGTTTGGAGCTCATCCAAACGGTGTCAAGACCGTTTGGTGGTCACCCAAGACCGTTTGGAGGTCTAGGGTTGAGTATGGTTAGGCGTTTCAAGGTCTAAAGGTACCAAGTTGTTATACAATGCAATGCTGATTTGGTGATCAATCCAATGATCCAAACCTTAATTGGATGGCTTGGATTTGAGTGATATGATGGGAAAACGGTCTCAAGAACGTTTGGAGGTCATCCAAACGACCTCAAGACCGTTTGGGGTCAGGTCATACCCAATTTGGATAATGGTTCAATAGTTTCAAAGTAACTAATCTTGCATTGATGAGTGTTGTTGGATCTTCGATTCCAAACCCTAATTCAATTGAATCAAACCCTAATTGATGATCAATTGAGGGTCAATTGAGGGTCAAATCAGTTTAAGGTTGACCTATTAAACTCAATTGAAGTATGAGTATAGGTCCAATTGATGATTGGTTCCATGAATTCAATGATTGAAGGAATCAACATTGAAACCCCCAATTCAATTGGATACCTCATGTCATTGAAGGTCCAATTGATCAAACCTTTTTGGAAACCTAATGTAATTAGGTGAGAGATACCCTTAATGGTACTAATCAATAATTCATAACAAATGCATGGATCCAATATATGATTAGTAAACCCTAGTTGAGGGTGTATCCTTATGAACCCTGGTTGAGGGTGTATCCTTGTGAAACCCTAGTAGAGGGTGTATCCTTATGAACCCTGGTTGAGGGTGTATCCTTGTGAAACCCTAGTGGAGGGTGTATCATTGTGGACCCTGGTTGAGGGTGTATCCTTGTGAAACCCTAGTTGAGGGCGTATCATTGCGATTGTTTATAGGCAACTTTATAATAAAGTTATGCCTTAAACTAAGATAAGTCCATATCATGTGAGATAGTTGGACAATTCTAATGTGTGGCCTATGCATTATATGCTAAGGGTGAGTATTCTGTGATGGAATGTATTAAGAGGGCAAATATCTTAATACAAGATAAAGTTGGTTAACTCAAGAGGGTCTGAATTAATGAGAAATGGGGAGCCCTAACCCTAATTTGGGGAAAAGGGAATGATAAGCCATGTTTGATAGTGAACCCTAATTCCTAGTTAAGGAATGATGGTGTTACTATTGTATCACATGATGTGATGAATATCTTGTATGACTGTTATGATGCCTAATAACCATGCAGGTATGATGAGATGATGAATATAGCCAAGTTTGGGCTGTGACATTTATATAATAAATGTTGATTGGCTTTTTGTGCGTTGATGTTGTTGTTTCTTAATAAAAGTAACAATGTGTACGAATTTTATGAACCATGTGAATAAGTTGTTGCCTAGTGAGAGGTGACAAGATGTGAATGGCCTTATGAACCATGTGAATAAGTTGTTGCCTAGTGAGAGGTGACAAGATGTGAATGGCCTTATGAACCATGTGAATAAGTTGTTGCCTAGTGAGAGGTGACAAGATGTGAATGGCCTTGTGAGCCATGTGAATAAGTTGTTGCCTAGTGAGAGGTGACAAGATGTGAATGGCCTTGTGAGCCATGTGAATAAGTTGTTGGCTAGTGAGAGGTGACAAGATATGAATGGCCTTGTGAGCCATGTGTGATGCTTGGGTAACAAGTATCATGTTTCTTTGTAGCATTTGTGTTAATAAGTTATGCTAGAGAACTTGGCTGATGTTACATTTCTATTATATATCTATAGTTCATTGATGATTATTCATATCTGTTGTATTCATTACAAGTAGATGGATGAACTATGAGTCTACCATGGGTAGATGCAATGCTCTTATTGAAAATGGAGATTATCTTATTCTGTTCTATGAAGAATAATTCTGCCTATTAATGTAAAAGTAACCCCTGCTCATTTTAATTTCATAATCTTCTATAACAATGTTTCTGGCGGAGAGTTATATCTCTCGCTGGGGCAATTTACAATTGTCTCACCCCCGTGGGAAACATTTTTAGGTATGCATGAAAGGCAGAGCAGAAACCCTAGAACAGGGAAAGAGCAGCAGCAACAGCAACAACAGGGACAACAATAAGATCTCAGGTGGAGATATTGTCTGTCTAGTTATATAGATAGTAGTCCTATGTGTCATCTTTGTACTCTCAGGTCCTCGGAGTTTTTAGTCAGTGTTTTTGATATATCAGTCTGAGGTTTTGGCTTGATGCCTCGAGATTTGTATGCTGCCTGCATATATGTCTATAAGGCAGCTGATGATGTAGTCTCTGGAAAAAGATGGTACATGATATGTACGTTTGAAATAGAATGTATATGATATACAATGGCTTTTGTTGGAAAAGATTTCCTATGTGTGGATCTCTTTGCAAAAAGTTTTAATTTTTAGTGATTTTTGCTAATCCGCTGCTTGATGAACGCTTCTGCATTAGTTAATCTTGTTTTCGCGAGACGGTCGTCACAGATAGATTCCTCTTTTACTTTTCTTTCTCCTCATCTTGAGTGCTAAAGATCTGGATTTTTGCTTAGCCTCAGAACTCTTCATGGCCTCACTTTCATCCTGGGACTCAACTCGACTAATCATCATCACATATTTGTCCCTTTTCATTCTTGTTTTGACATTTATTAGTATGCCAAGAAAATCTGGCAGCGGTCTAGCCATATCATTCAAGTAATATGACTCAATAAAATGGCTATATGATTCAGGAAATTATTACAGAATCATATCTTGGCTGAAAGAGAATACCAAATCTTCTATATGATCCACATGTTCAATCATATTGAGAACATGGGCATGTACTGAGTCTCCATCTATCATCTTACACTCAAAAGAAAATTTTTGAGACATTGTACCTTTCTTTCTTTGTGAGGTAATGGTTCAGGTCCCTAAGATGTGTCACCATCTCAAGTATCCCAATATCTTCACATTGCTCATGCAACTCATAGTTCATACAGCTTAGCATAAGGTGCTTTATTTCTAAGGCATCATTGGCATGCTTCCAATAAGCATCCACTTTAGCTCTAGGTGCATCAGGAGCATGTATTTTCTGGCACTAGTTTATCTAGGACATAGAGCTTATTCTCATCATTGAGAATCCCTCTCAATGTCCAATACTAGTTGTGGTGTTTTGTCCCATCAAGTTTGTCCTTTCTAAGGATTGATCACAACAATGATTTGTTTGTCATTTGATTCTACAAGAGAAAAATTGCATTTTGTCAAAAACCCTTTTGATTTGATTTGATTTGATTTAAAAAATGATGATATTTAATTAGGTCTTTAGTTAACTCTCACTCCCACTATTTTATTCAAATTGATAGCCCTCACATATCAATTCATAATATTGTAGTGTAGAACCTTCTAGTAAGACAAAATCCATAATAATTTAACTATTACCCAACCAGTGTCAGTGTCCATAGTCAATTAATAAGGTAGATAACTTTTTTCAATTGCATCATATGATATTCTTGGATAGATGATGTGCGCGACTATTTGTTATAGTCATATGTATGCCTCTAGTGCTTAATATCATTAAGGACACATAGTTAAGCTTGACCCAAAAGCTGACACAATAATAATGCACCCTGCTTGGTAGGCCCACATTATTACCATCACACTTCCACGAGATAGACAATGCACCACCCTTGGGGTTCCCACACTTAGCCGATTAATATTTTCATGTGTTCTGCTAATGGAAAGCATCTTATACTTCATATATTATTTGAGGAAGTTTGTATTTGTCAATACATAAATTTTTTCCAATCTCCACATATATAGTACATACCATATACATGCTATATCCCACAATGAAAACATACAATAAAACAAAAAGTGATTGGTATGGCCATTCTACCCAATTCCTTAGAGCCACAAGGAACTACCATGACCTAGGCTCTACATCTCATGCAAACACCTATTTTTGATGAAGAGATGTGCTTGACAATCTGAGTTGACCGGTTCAACCCTTAAACTAATCATCTCGCCTCCTAGATGGTCGGTTGGTCATCTCCTCAGTCATCAAGACTCTAGTCCACCACCTTCTGGGTCCTATAGTTGATCGGTTGGGCCTCTAGTCAATCGGTCGTCCTTGGTCCTCCATCTTTTATCTCATCTTTTTCATTGTAACAAGAATTTTAAATATCCTAATATTACATGATAATATAGAGAAAGCTCGAGTTACATTTGAGGGGAGAAAAGGAAGGATGGAATAATATTTTTACAGTTGGAAGATAAAGTAGAGGCTCGACATGCAAACTGAGATAAAATTGGAATAATCAACCACACAACCATGCATAGATAATTAGGGTTATTGTCCATAATCATGCTACACATCCACCATCAAAACCAACTTTTAGGATGACATGTGTAAATTGGATATATATATATATATGTATATATCCATATACATATACATATATATACATATATATATATATATATATATATATAAGTTTGGGATTATGCATAGTATTTGATTGTACATTTAATATTCATGTTATATGCAATAAATGAATGATAAAACCAAAAATATGATCATATCAATCATCCCAAAATATAGTAAATTGGCATGGCTCAGATACCATTGTAGGAAAATATCGCATTAGATAGGCAAAGAAAACAAAAATTTTACTGCCATATTCCCCATTAAACCAACATATTACCTCAACAACTTATAATGAAAAGGATGGTTTTGAGGATATACTTGGTCCTAGAGAAAGTCCAATGACAACCTCATCATCATTGTAGTTGTGCAACTGTCTTCTAGTTGCACTGGGATGGTTCCTACAATAGCTCGTGGTCTTCACCATAGACTTCACTGATTTTTTGCTCCTAGAAGAAGTAAATGACCTCCATGCCTCTATGGAAGTCCACACAGACTGCCTAGAACTCCTGTCATTGTAGTAGAACAGACAACAAGGAGGTGTCCCTCCCGTTGGTGTACTAGTCACCAACTTGCTCTCCTACAATTGTTCTCCCTTGCTATCCCTCCATTTATTGATAGGACTTGCGTAGGTTCTCTCAGTTACCACAACCAAAGAAGAAAAACAATTGTTAGAGGAAATTGATGTGTCTGAGAAGCCCCTATTACCCCTCTATTTATACGAGGGGTAAGGGTCAGGGTTCCCAGTCTGCGTGGGAATGGAAGGGACCAAAATCTCATGAAATTCATAACCTACAAATGAAGAAAGGTCAGATCAATTAGTGAACCGATTGGTTGGAGTGAGAGCTGATCGATTCACCCTATGATCCATCATTTTGTCATGTTTCCTGATTACATATGAATTGGCAATTCTAATCCAATTAATGCGTGACATGACTCTAGCACTAATCCTTGATGCAACTGAATTGCACCACGAACTGGGCATCTCACTTCGTGAAATGGTCGTCTCTCAATAGTGAACCGGTCGGTTCACTAAGTGAACCAGTCAGTTGGTGCCTCATCTCAACCAAAATTTAGCCAGTGCAATATCCAATCAACTTGACACTCCAACAAGTCAGTTGGGAGTCTAGTTAGTTGATTTGTTGCTTGAATTGAATACCTAAAAACTTTACCAATCGATTCAATTATCATTCATGATCAAAACTCTTTTTCTAGGTGTATCCTGTGTGTGACCCTATAGGTCCCATATTATGTTGGCAGTGAATGTCCATAACCAATTATGAAATCACAAGAAAATAGTGGTGCCTAGTCACATATCATTGCTACCCAAGTAAATGGAAAGTTGGAGAACAACTTCAACATACGATCTATGATTTGGTGTTATAATGTTTGTATAGTTCCTTTGTCACTAATATCAAAATTGAAATAGAGGCATGGAATAGTCATCCTCTTTATCATTCAATCCTTATTCCTTGAACCATAGCAGACTATCTAAGATATATGTAAGCTCAATATCACATATCGACTCACATGTGCATAGCCATGCATTTCTCATCTCGCTTATCAAGTGGCTAGGATATCACACTCTAGTAGGAGGGACAAATCCCATCTATATCACTCACAGTCATACCCATGTGTCATAGTGTACCCAATCATTAACTATATGGAAACCCTAATTTAGGTTCACAGTGGATGATGTCAAAGTATACCGAACAACATGTGATGAGTGTACTGACTTCAAGTCTAAGAACCACAATCACCATGGACATTGTAAGAGATGATTCTAACTACCAATTATGGTTTACACATATCACTCTTATGGTGGATCTGTCTGAGAAATTGTTCTCTGACAAGTATCTATGTGCTTGGTTTCATATCACATATCATGACTGATGAGATTATGTCATCAACCAACACACACTCTAGTCTTATGTGTTATTGTTGTCTATTAGCCTTCCAAAATAACATTTGACTAGGGACATAACAAGAATGTATACACTCTTAACATCCATATGATCTCATTGTTTGAGTCACATACTTGAATACATACGTCATCGGATAATATCATTCTCTAGACTTTTATTTTGTTACTTCATTATCTCATAACTAAATAAAACATAATAAAATGGAAGCTTGTCTTTATTATTAATCAAACCATTTACAAGTTATGCCATTAAAATCAAGATATGATTGTCTCTATTGGCATACATGCCAACAAAGGATTCATTTGTGAGAGAGGTGTATGGTATACCTATATAAGGAGAGAGAGGGAGAGAGAGAAAGGTGTCAAAAGGTTGAAAAACTACCTTTCCATGTGTCAAACTCAAAATCCATCCTTATCCATGCATATCAGAGTTTCCATCATATATTTACCATTATTTCCATGAGTTCATGACTTAGGAAGCTTATCAAGATGTACTACATAGATCCCATCAGATCTTTCCCAAATATCATAAAAGAAACCCATCAGATTCTAGGGTTTACTTAGCAATTTTGCACATTCTGACATCCCATTGCAATTATGCACTTCAACTAGGGTTTCCATCAGATTATGAACCTCAAGGGGGCCTTCTTACACAAGGAGGAACCATCAAATCATCACTCATAAGGGGAAACCATTGAATTCCTTCCATACTTTGAAAAATCATCACATAGGTGAGAAACCCTAAATTCTCAACCCTAGGAGGATAGAGCTGACAATCCTATGGTGCATATAGGCATCCATATGTGAAACTATATCAAACATAATGAATAATGTTATGAAACAAAACATTTACATGTGAAAATTATACATAAAACCCCAGAAATGGGAAAATTGCATTAAAGCCCATATACACATATAAATTGCAATACATACTCAAACAATGTCCAACCGGACCAAACTTGAAACTTAGCTTTGTCACATGACATAAAAACACATGTTAGGATTTTATTAAGGTTTTAAACACCCTATTAACATAAGAAAGAATTTTTAGCCGTTAAGTTGGGTCAGGGCTCTTACAGTAAATGTATAGGAACAATATTTTTTTATCAAAATATCTAATAAAACTTGGGAAGTAGTAATAAGATTGATGTGTCTATAACTAGTAACAAATGGATACAAGTTAAATAAGTTGAAGATGTCTAGAAAAGCATCACTGAATTTCAGGACCAAACTTATGATAAAAACATTGTATGGTCATTAGGATGAAGTGTCATATAAAATCCCATGTTAAACTAGCACACAACATAAGTCAATATTGAAGTGAGTGGAAAACACATGCATACATTTTGTTTTTTAAAATAGTGGATGCTTCTATTATTATTGAGAAATTGAGATACAATCAACTCATAGATATACATGGATCTCTCGTTACTCAGATTAGGAAAAAATATGTGACACTGACACCAAGACTTATACATTATACCACCAAAAAAAGGACACCATCATAAAGACCCACCATAGAATTATTAAATGAACCTAGGAGTAACTAAACAAAATATTACAAGAAGGTACAACTTCAACTTCAATCGGTTCACCTTTATAATTGTAGGAAAGAGTAAAGAAAGCATCATACATCATAGAATATCAACTAGTCACCCAACACTCAATATTTTAGAGTACACTAACACCCAATACCAATCTATATTATTCATAATTAAATAATTTATCTTTACTTTTCTTCCGTTGTGCCTACAAATACATGTAACAACCATGCTAGTCATGAAGCATCCCAGTGAGAGAAGAACTCCCACCAAGATAGACAAACAAGTACCACAAAATATCAATATTTGAACTAAAATAAATGAGAAAGGTAACAATGCTCTATTTAACATCATTTGATAGTTTGATAATTTATCCAAATATGAGGCATCAGATCACATGATTCAAAGATGTCTTACGGTATCATAATAATCTAATCAAATATCATTTATATCAAACAAACAAATATGCAATTACTTATAGGGTTGAATTATTGCACATAGACATTCTACTATAAATCATGCTTAGTAATAATACATGCATCCTAAGTGTATGTTTTACATTTTTTACTCTTGCCATAATTTATTTAGAGTGTGCCATCCAGATTACAACATTATGCCTATAAAATCCCTTATACCATCATAAGAAAACTCAGGAGTATCCGATCTCACTAAGATTATACCACACCCCAATCGGTGCACATATGAAAAATAGGTGCTCGTCAACATGAGACCTAGAGAAACAGAAGGTCCTTCTTGGGTAAATCATGTAGTAGCATCTACCATATCAAATTGCCAGTGTTTCTATATAAACATATGACATTTATATCACATCAATCAAATTGGCAAAAATTTTGTATAAAAATAGAGTTATCACCTTGAGAACACTCATACAATGGTTCTTTTAGGGCACTAAGAGGGACTATACCTCATATGAATTCTCCATAAATCACATATATTCAACAATATATGCCTAGAGTACTTCCTCACAATCCATGTATTTGTACAAGACTACTTATTTTCCTTCCGTGACTTTGGAACACTTGGGAATTTCTACGATTCACAAGGAATACATTACATGATAAAGGTTTCACTCATGGATTAGTCATATTACTCATCAATAAGGACTTTATCGTAAAAAATATATATATTTCTTACTACACTCAAGTAGATACATTCGATTCATCATTACAACACATATAATATGAGAAGTATATCGATATAAGCAATATTCAATATGAATAACACAAATATAATATGAGAAGTATATCAAGATAAGAAATATTCAATAAGAATGTGTGATAAATATCCACATATGAAAGATATAAAGTCTCATGTAACTTCTCAATTTCATTTCATTTTTCATCAAATGACCACATGCTCTTTAATGATTATCATGCTCACTTGGTGTTTCCCTATGACCAAATCATATAGGACATTTTCCCCTTATTATTATTGAGAATCAAGAAATAGCCTAGAATAAGACAAAATCATTATATTATGCAAGCCATCTTCCATAATCATGAACTTGTGTAAGGAACACCAAAGATAATATTGTTTTTTATGATAAAAAGAGTTGCATTATACTAAGAGAAACCATAATAACAAGAGACCTAAACTACCACATAGGCCAAGTAGAAACACGAACAACGACTTTAAACATTAAGATTGGATTTGATTAAAAGTCTTGAACATAGATTCCTCCCCATCACACTTCAACAATCAACTTTTCAATTAAATCAAAACACAATCCAGGGTATCATTTGAATTCTTAGTTATTTTTTTCCATTAACCAAAGAAATGAGGGCACGGATCGTCACCATAGAAGCCATTACCATTCACAGAGATCTATAGTGTAGCACATAGACCAACAAGTAACATCAAGAATTAAGGGGGAACCATGATCAAATTCAAGGTGTTCGGGAAACCAAATACTTGAGCACCTCTAGGAAGGGAGGACTAATGAATCTACAGTGAAACTAGGACGAAAAAAGATGACTTAAGGACACTCGAAGGTAGAGAAACAACCCTAAACAAAAATAACAAGTAAGAACAAACAAACCAGAAACAAAAAAAGGATGAAGAGGTCATGAATCATGATATATGCTGGCAGTAGAAAGTCGAGACCAGTCCCTCCTTCAAAAGACACCAACATGCCTAACTAAAGACAAAGCATCTGTCAACACCCGTTCCACCCTTAGGCGTCACACTGTTAGAGCCAACGACCAATACTAGAAGCTAAAAGAAGAGGTATAAGAAGAGAAGGATCTCACCCAGCCACCATGAGGAGGAGTTGCACGAGGCTCCAATCGAGGAAGTAGCCCCAAGGGAGAGAGGTAGAGACCACCATCCTTAAGAGTCCCCTCCCCCCTGAGATAGTGAACACTCCACTTTGTCGTAGATTGCCAGAGAAAAAACAACTTATAATTGGCAATATTGATTTCTTACACTTAGAAGTTCTTGTCAGCAATCAATTTAAGAAGACCATAACATGTTAGAAGGATAACCATTTTTAGCACAATTGTAAGAAATTACCAATGAAAAAAAAAGTAGATGTACCAAGAATAGTTATGAATATATAAATTAACAATCTTTCTTTCCATTTTCAATGGAATTCTTAATGATCATATGATCAATGGAAATATTTTTGAATATTCAAAGTACTAAATGCATATAAAGAACTTTCATTATTGACACCTAAGCTATTCTTCATTTGCCTAATTTCCCTCATATTTTACTGTATACTAAAGATTCAATTAAAACTTCAAGGTATTGATCTCAAGGGATCCTCTGATGGCTTACTATTAATCAAGGTTAACCTTAAAATATTAATTTAATCAAGAATATACAAATTAAGAAGAGAAATATAAGCATGGCTTTCTATATAATAGGTAAGATCCTAAATATAACTAGTTTGCATGTAGAACTAACTTCTATATAGGTACCACCCATACTTAAATCATTAATTTCATGTGCAACTCTTCTAATTCTTTGTTAATGTTAAATGACATTATTATCATACCACATAAAATCACATATCCATCCCTAATTCAATATTTAAGCATATACTTCCAAATTTGTCCCGTTATTATCTTGCATAAGGTAATTGTAGTAAAAGCATCAATAACCTTTTATTATCTTTTCAAGTATTGATATAACATGCAATTTTAGTAAGAGAAAGGATTAATGTCCATTAATTCATTAATTCCCAACTTTAAGAATATCTCAATTTATGGTACCACTTGGTCAAGTATAAGAAATTCAAAATTCTTGTAGGAAATCAGGAAAACATTCGTATATAAGTATTTACTGCAATTAGATATACAAAGGGAGCATGAGCATTAAATAGAAAGAATATCTATTTCTAAAGAATCCATTCATTTCATCACACAATTAAAGTTCTTAGCATGCAATAATGTTGAAATGTTTAGTTTCCCTAGCATTATGACTTGACATATAAACATATCAAAGAAGGATTTTTCCACACCTTCTAGAAAGAAGAAGCATGAAATCCAACTCCAAGATCCACCAAAAAACAAATATGAGAGAAGGAGAAGAAACTTATGTGGATCTAGCATCTACCAGTTGGGAAGGTGGTTTCTAGTTCGGTTCTTGTAAAAACTTGCTAAATTGCCAACATGGGAGAACTTCACCTCCAAGCCCGGATTCATACAACTTAAGGAGGGTCTTAGTATCTCCTAGAGTCTAGAAAAGGCCTAGGGTTGAACCGATGCTATAGATATAGGCAACTTGTGTGAAAATTGTCTTTCAACCACTATGCATGCCACTTTGAACCCCTTTTCAACCTCAAATGTCTGACCAATGTGACCAAAACAACATCCTTTGATCTCCTTCATTATGCATCAACCTGCCTTGACATAAATCAACCCTAGAACATGGTCGAGGTATCCTAAAAACATCAACATCTACAATAAATCGACCAAGTTCTAACATGCTTTGATCTCTAAAACCAACCGAAGACTCCTCAACCTTGATATGAGCACACATCAATCGCCTTAAGGGTCGAAGAACCTAACATCGCCCGCTTTGAGCCACCCAAGATGGTCAAAGTTTTCCACTCTAAGCCTACTCATAACCAAACAACAGATTACCAATGCATCGATCAATTCGAACTCACAGAGGTGGGGTCTCACACCATGATTCATATAAAATGTGGGGTCTCACACCATGAGTCGCGGTTTAACATAATTCCAAAGAAGAAAATAATGCATTATTTATATGCTGCATGAGATTTTCTCTCACAGATTTTCTCTCACAACCATGGAGTTGGGTTCCAACATAACATCATTTCATAATCCTAGGAAGAGCAAGGTAGTTTCAAGTATTGTATGTATGGGTTTCACGTCTTCGAAACGCAGAATTAAAGTGCCAACGGCCTATGGGTTGACTTTGGGTCATCCGTTAAAGAGGGATTATGTACATGATTTTAAGTTCATATTACGTTACTATGTAATTCGAATTGGACGGAGGAGTTGTTGATTGTTTGATTTTTTTTGTCACCCATGGATGAGGAAACCCAACATGAATGTAAAATCAGTGGACTCTTGGGTCAAATTTCTCCAATGCAGCGGCACCAAGTTACATGTAGTCTTGAGTATGGAAATATACATGCAATGTAAAATATGAACTACTTCTAAAGTCGATATAATCCAGTATTGAAGACAAATATAGATGCCACTTTAGTAATAGGTTTCACGAAGCTTTTTTTTTCATTACGAACTTATGCTTCCAACAAGGCATGAGAGGATGAACGTTACGGCCATCCAATGTGGGATTTGAGGTGTCGGTTCTCGAGTATAGGAACAATTTAGAGAGGGGGTGGACACTGAGAATCACCCAATTGATTTTAGTTGATCGAGATATATGGGTCCCAAGATATATTGTAGGGTCTACTTATGCTTTGATCGTCCATTAGGTTCTATGAACAAAAGTTTTCGGTAGGCTCTACTCATAGATCTTGGCTCGTCAGTAGGGTCTCTACATCTACCAGCGAGAGAAGCTACTTACCCATCTCTACGTACGGATGTAGCTGATAGCAACTTGAGGTGGGAAGAGACATCGTATCTACAAGCCAGGACAAATGACTGGCACGTTATCAAAAGAATGTTATTATTATAGTAGCAAAGTTTTAGTTCAGTAAAAATGTATTGTTGGGGTAAAAGTAATGTAGCAGCGAGAGTTGTTGCTTAGGCGGTCAATACGTACAGTTCGCATCCACCGACGAGATTTTAGTCTCCCACTCCTAGAGATCAGCCTGACACTAACCGAAGAAGTGATTAACAACAGGCGGCCGCAATCCGTGCCGCGTTCCGCTATCCCACATTGAAGCTGAAGCAGCACGAGGGGGGCATCAGGCCGCCATATATAAGGATGAGATGAGATCGAGTGCTGCAGGTCGTGCGTCAAGGCAGGGGAGGAAGGAACCAAACAGTGAGGGTTGCATGTGCTTGCTTCCTTGGGGAATCGCAAAGGCCGGCCTGGACCTCGCGCGTATTAACGCTCCCGGTCAGGCCTTGTCTCCAGCTTCCACGCGGTGGGGTAGAGAGAGAGAGAGAGAGAGAGAGAGTTGCAGATGGATCGAGGCGTTGGGAGTGGGCGTAAGCGTGGGGGGGTTGGCAATGGGGGGAAGAGCTAGCTAGCAAGAAGCTCGGATCTCCAGGCTCCATCCAGATTCCACTCCACACAACACTGCAGTCGGTACTCAAGTCCAACAACAGCTAGCAGCAGTTACAGCAGCTCCACCACAATAGCTAGCAGTAGCAGCAGAAGCAGTAGTAACAAACAGCTAGGCAGAAGCAGCAGGATCATCAGGACCGCCGATCAATCGATCTCCCTCTCGATCGCCAATGCAGTCATGCCGCGCACATCCGCGAGCAGCTATGCTAGCTTAGACTAGCAGCACAAACCGAGTTGAGCATTACGTGCCTTGCTATTAGCTCCTAGCTTCCCCCACTAACTCTCTCTGCAACTTCCGGTCTACCTGTCCCCCCTCCCCCCACTCCCTCGTCGCTTCGTTCAATGAGCGATTACCGCACAAGTGGCGCTCAACAGCTGCGTCACAACTGCTCTACTACTGTTGGTCTTCCCATGCCATGTTGGTACCACGACCGGTATGTCCATGTACAGTCGCAGCCATGCTATGGCTAGAAGCTAGTTGATAGTAAGCAGCCAGTAACGGCCGGCCCACAACCATCCCATACGCGGAAGCGCGTCACATGTTAGTGAGCTAGAAGTTCCATAAAGACAATCGTTTGTTTAGGAGCGAGCCAACAAGGTACAAGCCGTGAAGGCCCATAGAATGAGGAATCATGATTAGGGTTGACCCAACCCACATCCCCCAAACCCCACCCTCAAGGAACCCGAACCAACTCACATGTTTTGATGTGTGGGTTAGGGTCTTGCTTTTAGGCCCAAGCATTAATGTGGGTTGGATTAGGACCGAGGTAAATCCAATCCCAAAGACCTAACCCATCATCATCATCTAAGCCCCAATACCGATCACGGTAAGGTCGGCTACAAGATCTTACTGTTCCAACCAACTTTGTTACATGTCATATTCTGACCAAGATATAAAGATTTAAAATATCTTTTATAAGTTCTTCCCAAGTTAATTTAGATTTGTCTCTTCTTTATATAATTGTGCATGAATCACTAGTCATACTCTGAATATGTGTCAATCGGTCTGTGTTGCACACATGCATAGCATCTCAAATGGCCCTTAGCCAACTTGTTCTCAATGCTCGCCACACTTAGTTCATGAAAGTCATTTCTCAAATGATCTTTCCTTCTTTTTCCACACATCCATCTCAACAAATGCATTGCAACACATTTATCTTTTCAAAATCTTATTTTTTCACCACCCAACATTTACTCCCCTATAGCGTAGGTGGCCGTAGAGATGGTCTATAAAACTTACCTTTTTTCCGTGAGAGGGATATTTTGGTCACATACTATTCCAACTGCAATCCTCCATTTTAATCATATCATGGTTATGATCTTATGACATACACATTTTGAACATTATAACCATTTGTGTAGATGAACCATAGTAATGGAATATATCACATTTTTGTACAACCACTCCATCTTACTTGGCCTCATTATTCACAATTCTAGATTGGATTCAATTATAATGCATGTACTTGGTTTTACTTGTACTGGTCTAGAATCCATTAGATTCAAACACATTTTTTTGAGTTTCAACTTTTGTCATTTTGTCTTTCTTTTGTTTAACCAATCAAATACAATAACATCAACAATTAGCACACACCAAGAATATGATGTTGAACATGCATTTCCAACTAATCCATAACAAGAGCAAAAAAGTATGGGCTTAGTGTCAATTCTTGATGTACTCAACTGAAAATGTTGGTGCCTCACTTTCAGGACTCCTTAGCATTTTCTCGATAACACTTGTAGTTAAGCTATCAAACATTTCTTTAATAATGTCAATGTATTAGATTGGCATGACATTTTTCTCTAAAACCCTCCTTGGTGCTTACTTGGGTACCCAATTTTTTTTTTGTACTTGGGTACTCGATCATAGGACTTCTACAATAAAAACCATATGAAAATGTTTTTCACTTTCTCTACACTTTTTCATAAGCCTTTTCATTACAAAAATGTAATTCATTTATCTTTAGACATGAAACCAAATTGGGTCGCTAACATCTATTTTATACATGTAAGCATTTGCGAAAAAAATCCTTCCCTAAATCTGCATAGTGTGACTCATCAACTCGATGCATATGTCTTCATGAAACTTTGGGAATCTCTTCTTATTTCTTGTAGATGGGTACAACTGTACTATTTCTCCACGTGCTTGTCATTTTCTTGGTGTTCATAACTTATTAAATAAAATACATAACAAAATAGAACATTCATCCCCCATTCTCTTTGGTACATCAACATGAATACTTACTGACCCACATTGTTTTTCTCATTTTCATATTTTATACAACATTTCGATAGTTAAACAAGTTGTTTATAAGCGATATCATCTCACTATTCTCTTATCTTATTCAAATTATCTCATATGAAAAGATTATGGAAGTAGTTTCCATTTGTTCTTGACACCGTTATCCTTAGCCAACACTCAAGCATCTCCATCGATACATTTTACCTGACTCAAGTGTCTTCCTTTCCTTTCTTTATATATATATATATATATATATATATATATATAGCTAGAATACACTCGAGTGTATAGATCGCACACTACACTCAAGTGGTGTTTGCATATCAAGACTATTTTTTTGCAAAATGTAAACCATTGATCTTCATTTTTATACTATAATTAGGCTACATGCAAATTTTGATCTCATTTAGATGAGTATAAGTCACTCATCTGAGGATAACAAAATCAACACACGAAACTAATTTGAAATGCATAGTTTTTGTGGTCTTTATAACATGACCTATAAATGGCCAAATGGGCTCAAATTTTATATATGAGCTATTCACATAATGTTTAAGAAGATCAATGGATTAGATTTTTCAAAAAAATATTGCATCATGGAAAACTACTTCTGTGTATTCTACTCCAGATATACTTGAATGTATTCTAGTCTGACTCATATATATATATATATATATCCCCTTCTCTAGTGTCGAGTTTCTTATATACCTCTTCAAAGTATCTAAAACTTGCCTCTTGAAATGCTTTCTTTGAATATTTACTTTTTGGCTTGTATCTTTTAAAAGTTGCATAATCTCAAGATTTAACCAAGATCTTATAAATCTCCCTTTTAACTTTAATAGTCTTGTGTTCTTTGTTACTCCTCCACCAAGCCTCTTTTTTTAGATGCTCATACCCTTTGGTCTTCCCTAAATCCTCTTTAAAAAATTTTGTAATGCATGATCCAATTTTATGCCACAAATGTGATATCATCAAATTCCAAGTATCAAGTTCCCTACTTTACATGTTTATCATAAATTTATTATATCTTTTCTGTTTTAAGATTCCACAATTTCATCCTCCTATCTTGGTTTTTGTTATACTCACCTTTGTTGATCTTCATCTTAATATCCCAAACTACTGACCTACATTGAACAATGAGTTGTATGCCAAGGATCACTTCAAAAATCATGGATACTTTTAGATCCACTCATCATGTATTGAATTAAACAACTTGGATACAATTGCACCCGTGTTTGGTAGTAATCATATGAGAATCTCTTTTCTTAGAATGAACATTTGTCAAAATCTTATGATATGCAACTACAAGAAAATCCAATATCATATCTCCTTCTCCATTCATGCTTCCATATCCAAAAACACCATAAAATATCTCTTATATAATATTTCTACTTCCCATGAGGCCATTTAAATAACCCCTAATAGTGGTCTTCTCCCCTATTGGTATTCATTGCATCAACTAACCCATGTAATCCCAAAATTCATTCTTACCTCCTTTAAAGGTAAACATGTGGGGAAAAACACTAATACTAAAAGCATTCTCACCCAAGAACAACCTTAATAGCTATGAGTATATCACCCATCCTTGTATTCTTGACAACATCAACGTAATCTTTTCAAAAATCATTCCTAATATAATTATATATTTGTAAATACATGTATACCAAATTTTATACTTTGTGTTTCCAATATCCTTGCATCCTTCTCATATCCACTTGGCCTCTTGCAAGAAATATGTGTTGACCTTTTCTCTAATAATAGTATTCTCTATATCCAAATGCTTTCTCGTAAAGAACCAATATTCCATAATTTCACTCGAATCCTTTTTTGTTGAACTTGCTTCTTTATTCCCATCCTTGTATATTTTTCACTACATTCAGGCAATGATGCATCAGACTACATAATTTAACCACACCCCATCTAAGATGTGGAAACCCTTGATTATGCATTGTTGTGTAAAAAATTGTTGCATATTTATCTCCCCACTAAGGTGCTAATGTAGTGTGTCTTGAGGTAGGCACACTCCAATGTTATTCTCAAAAGGATCTATGTCACATAAAGTGTGACAAGTTTTATGACCAATTGTCAACATTTAACAAGCCCTCCACTTTTAACCCGTCTAGGGACTGACTAAATTTACACAACTTGTAAGAAACATAGGTAGAGATGAGAAACTTGACCTAGAATTGCAAAATAAACAATGTATATGTATAAATTTTACAAACACACCTACTTGCTATTTTATTATATTCCTAATATTTAATATGTAAATATAGATTTTCTTTGAAAAATGATGCATTGACCTATTATTATGCATCTTCATGTTCAATTTTAATGTTTTGATTTGAAATTTTTGCAAATCAAAGTGTATTATTTTTTTAGAATTTGGTTAGTGTAGAGGAACGACTACATGTTTTTATTTTCATTTAGTTGATATATTTTATTTATGTGAAATTTCTACACTATCTCATGTGTATGATATTACTACAATTGTCCAAAGTATCTAACAACAATAAGAAAACTATCTTTTGTTTATATCATGTATTACTTTAGTTGGACCTGGGATGACTTAAACTCACATTTAATTGAGGAATAGGTTGTGTACCTTATATATTAAAACTATTTAGGTGTTGAGTCAACCCAAAGCCTAACAAAGTAGGATGTGTTTGTATAATGAATGTAAAATTGGTAGAGCATGACATGATGATCATGTCTAATCATGATTTTCATACTTTGAGGGGTAGGTCCAATCATGCTTAATGAGACTTATTACTAGGTGGTGATGTTGTGAATAGAGGGATGAAAAGATGATCATGTTTGATGTAATGATTCTGATGAACTAGAGGATTTGTAATGAAAATGTGAACTGGGTTGGAGGTTGAAGTCGCATATTTCCTTAAAATTTTGACATGACAGATACAATAAAGGTGTAGTGGAGAATTGGACAATTGGGGCCACCTTTGAGGATGGTAGTTATTTTGAGTTTTGATGAGAGTTTTTTTAATATATGAGATGAAGGAGTTGAGATGTATATTTAGAGGCTTAACCTAGGTGTACAATGACTTGATTCATCTAGGTGGGAATGTATATAATATGTATATATTTATATGTATATATATGTATGTATGTAAGTATGTATATATATTTGTGTGTTATTGAGAGAGAGAGAGTATTGTAATGATTGAAACGTTGAGACTTTTGGTCATCTCTTTGTGAGTGGTAATAAAATTATGGAGGTTTGTAGGGAGGTAAAGGTTTTTATCGATGTGACAACTTTTAGCCCAAGGAATGGTTTCAAGCATTCAAGTGTTAGAGCAAGGATAGCATGCGACAACCATCTACATATTATTAGGGGTGAGATTCCCCTATGAATGTGTTGTCATGCCTTTGCATGACAATGTATGTCAGGCACTATCATATGATAATATGTATTTAATGAGGCTTGACAACAAATTTCAAAGTAATATACCTTAGAGACGAACAATTGTGTATAGGAGTGAAGATTGGATGTGAAGAAGACTTGGAAGATAAATAGTTTTCTATAGAGGATAATCAAGATATACATATGTCATATGCTTTTTTAGATTATCCAAAGATAGGGGGTTGAATTTTAATAAGGGGATTCTGACATGATACAATGGTTAAGAAGGGTATGAGAAGAAGGGAAATATAAGGGATGCATCAAGGGCATTGATGTGGGACTTTGCATATGAGAAATGCAAAGACCGTCTTCAGAGTGGTTTAGAAGTATGGATGTTCATGTTGAAACTATGTGATATGCCTAGTTAGAATTTAGGATAGCTTGAACCATATTCTTAAATTTTAACTATGTAAATATAATGGAAATTTAGAATTCTATAAGCAGCTAGAGTTCAATATATAGCCATGTTCATGAAACTTGTTTTAAAGATAATTACATTTTCCAATTTACACAGAAAGGAGTCCAATACAATGACCACATTATTAGAGAAGTAACATAATATATTGATGAAATATTAAACGCTCAATTACGTGGTGCATATGCTTCCTCTTATGAAGGATGGGTACAAGAATGATATGAGAGGTTTAATGTATATTGGTAGAGAGGTGGGTACTGGGGATACATCATACTCATTACTATATTGAGTGTGTATACATATATTTCAACCATTGTCTTAGTGTCTTAGTCCTTTTCAATTTAGTATCTAGTTTTCCCACTAGGGATGGGAAGAATATCATTACCTGCTTTGTTTAGGAAAAACTAAGAGATCTAGTGAATAGTATTTAATCTAGTTGATTATGGTGTGTCAATGTTGGAATTGTTCATTTCTTATTGGATTCGTTCATTTTACCCATTAGTCATGTTGATTTCGATGCATGTATGGTGAAATCCATACAACACTTCTTTATAGAATGAGTGACTACCATATAGTTGAAAGTTGTTTAATTTATTCTTGATTTTAAAATTTATGATAACTCAGTGTAGTTAGTGTCAAAATTTTCATATTGTAAGTGATTTAAAGATCTTCATGTTGGTATGTATGCCCTGAGAGCCAATCATGGGATGATTGTTGGGATACATTAAGATTGATTTGATAAACATCAAAGGCAAGCTTCCAATTCGTTCTGGTTCATCATATGAGATAGTGATAGAACAGATCGAATGTCTAGAGAATGACAGTACTCAATGACGTATGCTTTCAGGTTAAGGACCTGAACGATGAGATCATACAGATGCTAAGAGTTTGTACATTCTTATTATGTCCCTAGTCAGATGTCATTGTGGAAGGTAGATAGACAGCAATGACACACAAGGCTAGATTGTGGTGTTGGTTGATGACAGAATCTCATTAGTCATGATATAGAGATATCAAACCAAACACATATGTACTTGTTTGAGAACAAGTGTACCGGACAGACCCACCGTGAGTTTGACACATGGAACCATGACATGGTAGTCACAGTCAGTACTCACAGTGATGGTGGTGAGTGTGATTCTTAGACCTGAAATCACTGCACTCAACACATGTCGTTGGGCACACTTTGACATCATCAAACGCAGTCCTAAAACATGGGTTGTTATAAAGGTGATGATTGGGTGGCTTTGACACATGGGGCTTTTGAGGGGTGAGTGATAGATATGGGATTTGTCCCTCCTGAGGGAGTTTGATATACATGGCCACTTGATGAGTAGGATTGAGAAAGGCGTGCATGCATGTGTGAATCAGTATGTGATATTGATGTCATACATATCTCTTCCAGTCTACTATGAGATCAAGAAAGTGAATGAACGTTGACGGGATGACTATTCCATGCCTCGAGTTCATTCGGGATATCAGTGACAAAGGAATTATACATTCGCTGTAACACCATTCACGGATTGTAGGATTGAAAGTTGTTCTCCAACTTTCTACTTTCACTTGGGTAGCACTGATGTGTGACTAGGCACCGCTCTTTATTTGTGAAGTCATAAGTGTTATGGACTTTCACTGCCAATGTGAAATGGACCTGCAGGGTCACACACATAGGATTTAACCTAGAAGAGGAGTTTTTGTCCACAAGCAATGTTTAGATTGATTACTAAAGGAGTTTAGTAGTTCAATTAAACACTCAATTGATTGATAGCTCAATATCATAATGTTCAAGGTGTTGGACATATTGATTGGAGTATCAGATTGATTGAAATCGCAATTGACTGATTCTGCACAATCTACACTCCCAACCGATCAGTTCATGTGATGAACCGGTCGGCTGAGGTTGTTGAACCGGTCAGCTCAAGTGTTGAGCCGATCGGCTCAAGTCCAGGGTGAACCGATTGCTTCAAGTGTTGAAACGATCGATTTAACTGGTGCAACCGAGCAAGTTGGGAAAGTAGGATTGGTGAGAATTTTCCTTTCGTTTCAATTGCCCAATTTGATTGGAAATAGGATTGGTATTCGATATCAATTAGAAACAAAAGAAGGAAAGTCAATCGGGAACCGACCAGGACCACCAACCGACCGGTTCACTTGTGAGCCGACCGGTTGAGGTGTCCCAACCGATTAGTTGAGGGGTCAACCGACCGGTTCAGGTCCCCAACCGACCGGTTCACTTGTGAACCGATCGGTTCAAGTTGCGAGTTGGTTGCTTTTGTGGAAAATCTTGAACCCTTTTACTCCTGCTTTTAGTCCCGTATTACCCGGAATGGAGAACCATGTCCCATGACCCTCCTATATATAGGGGTATTGGGGGCTTCTCAAAGCACAACTCAATGCAACCATTTGCTCTGCAAAGTTGTCGTTCTCTCTGGTTTTGGTAATCGAGAGAGAGCCCGAGCAAGTGCTACCTGCAAAGGGAGGTGCAGTAAGGGAAGGACAATTACAGTTGCAACTGGAGGCAGGAGAGTGTGTTGGCGACTAGTACGTCAATAGGAGGGTGCGACTCCTTCCACTTCCTTGTGGGACAAGGAGTGTGGAGTTCTAGGTGGTCCGTGTGGACTACTTCAGAGGCGGGAGGTTTCTGCCGCTCAGGAGGACAACTGTCATCCGATAGTCCGGTGAGATCAGGAGTCGTCAGTCTCGATGTGACCAGGAGCTGCACAGACACCGTCGAAGACCGGATTTGAAGACCGCGCAAGGCGCGAGGTATTGTTGCCGACCAAGCCTCGGGACAAGGTATGATTCCACAAACCATCCTTTCCTATTATATAGACGTTGACGTGTTTCCTTGTTCTGGGTTTGGGAGAGAAAATTTTTGTTTCCACTGCCTTCTCTGCCTCCCCTAAAACCCTACAGTGGTATCAGAGCCACGTCAACTGCTCTATATTTTAGGAATATCGATATGATCGATTTTGGTTTGTCGCCTTTATTTATTGCATGCGATGTGAATAATATTGGATTTATGCATGTCCAATCCTAAATCCACAAATCCCAATTACATATATGATATGTATTATTAATATACTCAATACACGTCGCCCTTAAATGAGTTTTGTGGTAGATGTATAGCGTGGCTATGGCCAATAAACCCTATATGTGAATGTTTGTGTGTGGTTGCTTGCATCTCAATCTGCACACTGATCTTCCCTTTCTCCTATTCCTGATGTAACTCAAAATAATTTGAGATTCTTTCCTACCTTTGCTCCCCCCGAATGTAACTCGGGGTTTCCCTTTTAAGCAATGTAATATTAGGATAGATTTTATTTCCTGTTATGTCAAAGAATGGCAGACATCCATACGACAGCTCAGACAATCGGTTCAAGGCGTGAACCGATCGGTTGATGTTCCAGACGATCGGTTCAAGGAGTGAACTGATTGGTTGATGACCGGTTCGAGGAGCGAGACGAGCGGGTGGCGGCCATGAAGAGATGCACGATGACCAGGCAAACCGATTAGTTGGAGGAGCCAACCGATCGACTGGTGGCACCCAGACGACCGGCCAGAGAGAGCAGATCATGAGTTGATCAACTCGGATGGCAAGGCACAGAGTTCATCTTGTATAGGTTGCATGTGATGTAGACCTAGATGACCGTGATTCCTCTTGGCTCGAGGAATCACATTAGGATGGCCATAATCATCGCTTTTATCGTTTGTGCATGTTTTCTGTGGGATATAGCATGTATATGATACGTACTATGTATTGTGGTGATTGGATATGTATATGTATATAAAAACCAAATCCCTCATTAAAATATTAAGTTTTAGATGCCTTCCAAATGCGACACACATGAAAAGCTTGATTGACCAAGTGTGGGCACGCCCTAGCGTGGTGCACCGTCTATCTCGTGGAAGCGTGAAGGATGAATGTATGGGTCTGCCCTAGCAGGGTGCATATTCATCGTGTTTGCTTGGGGTCGGACTTAACAAGGTGATCTAGATGTGATCTAGTACCTTGAGGCATGGAGATGATCATGGCAAGGAGTTGCATATGACATCTTATCAAGAGTTGCATATGATGCAATTGGTAAAAGTTGCCTACCTGAGAGATCTATGTTGTGGGTGAAAGCCCTAGCTGGTCCATGGCTTAGAGGATTTCAGGATCTTTCCCACTAGAAGGTTGTACGCTACAATATTCCGAATTGATGGCGAGGGCTATCAATTTGAAGTAAAATAGTGGGAGCGATAATTAATTAAAGGCCTAATTATATCGTCAAATTTTCAAATCAATCAAATAAGTCAAAAATGAGTTTTTGGACTAAAATTGCATATTTCCTTTTATAGTACAAATGACAACAAACAACAATCACTTTTCTTTGCGATCAGTCCTTGAAAAGGACAAGCTGAATGGGACGAACTTACACGACTGGTATCGGACATTGAGAATTGTTCTCACTCAAGAGCGTAAGCTCTATGTCCTGGATACTCCAATTCCAGAGGAACCCGCTCCTAATGTACCAAAGGCAGAAAGGGATGCTTACAAGAAGCATGCTGATGATGCCATTGATGCAAAGTGCTTGATGTTATGTTCTATGAACCGTGAGTTGCAGAGACAACATGAGAACATGGGTGTCATTGAGATGATTCAGCATCTCAGGAACATGTATGAAGATCAGGCACGACAAGAGAGATACAATGTCTCAAGGGCACTGTTCAAGTGTGTCATGACAGAAGGAGATCCATTTGGTCCTCACACACTCAAGATGATTGGGTATGTGGAGAACCTACAAAGACTGGGATTTCCACTGAGCCAAGAGTTGGCTACTGATGTGATACTGCAATCATTGCCAGAATCCTACAATCAGTTTGTGATGAACTACAACATGAACAACTTTGATAGGCCCCTGTCAGAGTTGTTGGGCATGTTGAGGACAGTCGAGATACAGATGAAGAAGGACAAGCCTAAGGTTGTGATGGTGATCACGAGCAAGAAAGGCAAGTCTAAGTGCAAGGGCAAGGGCAAAGCTAAGAAAGGTTATGATGCTAGCCAGGAGTCCAAGCCATCTTCAGCTCTCAAGGCCAAGGGAGGTGTGACCAAGAAAGGAAATTGCCACCATTTTCAAAAGCCAGGACATTGGAAAAGGAATTGTCCTCTCTATCTGGAAGAATAAAAGAAGAAGGAGGCAACTGAAGTCTCTACTTAAAGGTGTCATGAAAGTAAACTTGTAACACTTTTTGAGGTATATGATACCAAGATGTAAAGTGTAAAGCACTCATAATTGGGGAAAGTGTTGCTGCCATAGATAGGAGTACTTTAGTTTATTTTTAGCCTACAAGGCATGTAATACAGTTATGAACTGTTATTTCATATTTGCCAATAGATAGAAACACTTTATTTTGCATATTGTATGACAATGATGGCAATCAATAAAGTTGATGTTTCAATCTTAAAAGATATGATCTTTGTGGCAATGCCTTGTTTATCTTGTGGTATTTGATATGCATAAGATAAAATGATACCTAAAAGTTATAGATAACTCAAACAATCAAATTAGCATCAATCATGAGAAATTCATTTCTAGTTTCCATATGATGGATAAATCTAGACTCTTTTGGTTAGAGAACCAGTAAGAGACATGAATATCTTGGACATGATTAATCAATCTTCACTAAAGGTAGTGGGAGAATGATTATCCTATTAGGTATAATACATGTGATGTATTTACATACCTATTGGAACAAATGCTAATACTTCAAATGGTGTTTAGAGAAATACCAATATGAATATCTTGAAGTGTTCAAGATTATCATAGATGAAGTGCAAATTTGGTAAAGTGTTAATTCTTGATGAGATCAATGAATGAAATACTTAGACCAAATGTTTGAGATCCTTATGAGTAATTATGATAGTGTATCATAGTGAACTCATGATTAAGGCATGGTGATGTCTAAATCAAGAAGGAATCATACTCTAAGGAGTTAGAGAATGACTATCAAATAACTAAATTCTTCTTAAAAGAATACCCCACACTAATAAAAAGAAATCAAGAATCGCAAGGGTTGTGAGTTCTTATATCCTTAACAGATACACCTCAATTATCTATGTGATGAGTTGTTCATGTGATGAGTCAACTATCTAGATAAATATGAGGAATCAAATTTTGAGTTATGGTCTATGACCATTACATCCTAAATGACATCCATGTGAACTATAAGGTATGATCTTGATGGTAGCACCCATTGGATAAAATCCATAAGTGTAAATGAATCTTAAGTGTTAAGATACATGGATAACATTTTGAAAAGGATGATGCTTGTTGATTGCAACTTAATGACTAAGGAATTTGGCATATGGATACTAAAACCGCATTCCTATGAGGAATAAAACAAGGATGTATACGTGACACAACCTATGAGGTTTATGAATCCACTAATGCAAATGAAGTCTATAAGTTACAATGGACTAATCAATGTGATTGATTGAGTACAAGCAACTCAGGATTGGATCTTTACTTTGATGATATAGTCAAAGGGTTTGACTGATATGTCAAAGATAAAGAAGGGATCTGTGATTTAGTGGGAGCGTATTCACATTCCACATGTTGATGTGAAATGGAAATGTTTTAGAATGGAAATCCAAAAGTGGAAATTATCTTTAAGGAAGAAAGAGATGTTTCCTATGTGATAGGAATATAGATCTATAGAGATAGTTCTTGAAAAATCTCTTGACCTGAAAAGAGAAAGCATACATTGGCAATCTGTACTGAAGTGTTCAGTATACACAGATTCAGTGGGAGAAAACTTGTCCATGCTACATGGAGTTAGTATCCCAAGGCCAAGTGTCCAATTCTTATGAATAATGGGAACACTAAGAATAGATATGGATCTATCATGTATGTAATCATCCCATTATCTTGCATGTATGGACATGGAAAGAATAAAATGCATTCATCATCTTGTATGTACGACATGACAATATGTTGTGCTCATCCTGATAACTCATATGTGGGACATGACGAGTGGATGTCTATCTACTTCTAGTAAGGGTTACTGGAATACCATAAGAACTTGATAAGTACTAGTTCTATGGAGATAAGGAAGAGTTCAATGTAAAGAGTTACATTGATGCGAACTTCCGAAAGGACAAAAAATTAATCGCAAATTATACATAGGATGTATAAAAGTGAAAGTTTGTTGATAATTGGAAGTGTTCCAATGAAATCATTAAAAAGGGAAATGTCGAGTATCTATGTGTTAGAGAACAACAGTAGATACTATATGGATCTGGAAGTTCATGAGATGAACTTATAGATATTCCGCTCATTGATGACAAGTATGGAATCCTTGATCATGCAATGTGGCTAAAGGTTAGCAGAGGAATACTAGATTGCATATTACGGCAACTCCATCTCATACGTGTAACGTACAGTGAAGAGATGAGAGACATGCAATATATATTGACTTTGGCAAGGTGTTGCCATTACTCACTTTGTTCGCACAAGAGCACAGTAACATGTGGGACATGTTTGAAGATCACTATGAATATGATTCAAGGGTGATTGGCTCGCAGTGCAAGTGGGAGTCTGTTGGTATGTATGCCCCGAGAGCCAATCATGGGATGATTGCTGGGATACATTAAGATTGATTTGATAAACATCAAAGGCAAGCTTCCAATTCTTTCTGGTTCAGTCATATGAGATAGTGATAGAATAGATCGAATGTCTAGAGAATGACAATACTCAATGACATATGCTTTCAGGTTAAGGACCTGAACGATGAGATCATACAGATGTTAAGAGTTTGTACATTCTTGTTATGTCCCTAGTCGGATGTCATTGTGAAAGGTAGATAGACAACAATGACACACAAGGCTAGATTGTGGTGTTGGTTGATGACAGAATCTCATTAGTCATGATATAGAGATATCAAACCAAACACATAGGTACTTGTTAGAGAACAACTGTACCGGACGGACCCATCGTGAGTTTGACACATGGAACCATGACATGGTAGTCACAGTCAGTACTCACAATGATGGTGGTGAGTGTGATTCTTAGACCTGAAATCACTGCACTCAACACATGTCATTGGGCACACTTTGACATCATCAAACACAGTCCTAAAACATGGGTTGTTATAAAGGTGATGATTGGGTGGCTTTGACACATGGGGCTTTTGAGGGGTGAGTGATAGATATGGGATTTGTCCCTCCTGAGGGAGTTTGATATCCATGGCCACTTGATGAGTAGGATTGAGAAAGGTGTGCACGCATGTGTGAATCAGTATGTGATATTGATGTCATACATATCTCTTCTAGTCTACTCTGAGATCAAGAAAGTGAATGAACGTTGACAGGATGATTGTTCCATGCTTCGAGTTCATTCGGGATATCAGTGACAAAGGAATTATACATTCGCTGTAACACCATTCTCGGATTGTAGGATTGAAAGTTGTTCTCCAACTTTCTACTTTCACTTGGGTAGCACTGATGTGTGACTAGGAACCACTCTTTGCTTGTGAAGTCATAAGTGTTATGGACTTTCACTGCCAACGTGAAATGGACCTGCAGGGTCACACACATAGGATTTAACCTGGAAGAGGAGTTTTTGTCCACAAGCAATGTTTAGATTGATTACTAAAGGAGTTTAGTAGTTCAATTAAACACTCAATTGATTGATAGCTCAATATCATAATGTTCAAGGTGTTGGACATATTGATTGGAGTATCGGATTGATTGATATTGCAATTGACTGATTCTGCACAATCTGCACTCCCAACCGATCGGTTCATGTGATGAACCGGTCGGCTGAGGTTGATGAACTGGTCGGCTCAAGTGTTGAGCCGATCGACTCAAGTCCATGGTGAACCAATTGCTTCAAGTGTTGAAACGATCGATTTAACTGGTGCAACCGAGCAAGTTGGGAAAGTAGGATTGGTGAGAATTTTCCTTTCATTTCAATTGCCCAATTTGATTGGAAATATGATTGGTATTCGATACCAATTAGAAACAAAAGAAGGAAAGTCAATCGGGAACCGACCAGGACCACCAACCGACCGGTTCACTTGTGAGTCGACCGGTTGAGGTGTCCCAACCGATCGGTTGAGGGGTCAACCGACCGATTTAGGTCCCCAACCGACCGGTTCACTTGTGAACCGATCGGTTCAGGTTGCGAGTTGGTTGCTTTTGTGGAAAATCTCAAACCCTTCTACTCCTGCTTTTAGTCCCGTATTGCCCAGGATGGAGAACCCTGTCCCATGACCCTCTTATATATAGGGGTATTGGGGGCTTCTCAAAGCACAACTCAGTGCAACCAGTTGCTCTGCAAAGTTGTCGTTCTCTCTGGTTTTGGTAACTGAGAGAGAGCCCGAGCAAGTGCTACCCGCAAAGGGAGGTGCAGCAAGGGAAGGACAACTGCAGTTACAAGTGGAGGCAGGAGAGTGTATTGGTGACTAGTATGTCAATAGGAGGGTGCGACTCCTTCCACTTCCTTGTGGGACAAGGAGTGTGGAGTTCCAGGTGGTCCGTGTGGACTACTTCAGAGGCGGGAGGTTTCTGTCGCTCAGGAGGACAACTGTCATCCGACAGTCCGGTGAGATCAGGAGTCGTCAGTCCCGGTGTGACCAGGAGCTGCACAGACACCGTCGAATACCGGATTTGAAGACCGTGCAAGGCGCGAGGTATTGTCTCCGAGCAAGCCTCGGGACAAGGTATGATTCCACAAACCATCCTTTCCTATTATATAGACGTTGACGCGTTTCCTTGTTCCGGGTTTGGGGGATAAAATTTTTGTTTCCGCTACCTTCTTTACCTCCCCTAAAACCCTACACTTCACTCCAACATATAAATTAGTAGGTTACACACACAAGGAACATGGATATAATATACAAACCCAAGAAGGAAGGTTCCAACAATATGAAATTTGCACACAATATGCCTAGACTAGGATAAGAGAGATAATATGATTCTAAACATGATGGGAGAAGTCGGCTTTACATGATGAAGTGGTAGGAGAAATAGTGAAGAAGAGGCCCAGAAAGGCTAGAAATCTAGAGATGAGATTGGGAAAGGGATATGAAGAGGTATTACAGTAAAGTTCTTAGAGGGTGGAAATCCTAGTAGGGGGCAACAATGTAGATAGTAGCCCAACCCACACACAAAGGGAATATTCATGAAAGGAATTTGTGGGAACAGAGTTCATGTTGTAGAAAGAAAAAAATGACACATTGCTGAGATTAAAATATACAAAAAAGACTAAACAAAAATGTGAAGGTGTTGAAGAATCCAAAACCTCCACCAAAGGAGGAAGAAAAATAAGAAGCACCATAGAAAAATGGCTTGATACTCTATCAAACCTTTTGTGGAAGTGGAGTAGGATGGGACCAAGAACATGCCACTGGGAGAACAAGGGACTCGGTAGGAGGACACATGTGCTCTCAATCACCAATCTAATAATTGAGTACATGATTGAGCAACACCATCTTTTTCTGGATCTCTCATTCAATTAAGCAATATTGAGATGAGAAGACACATCATGAAGAATAAAGGATGTTGGGACAAAAAAGAAAGAAAGGATACAAAGTATTCAAGCCAAGAGACACAAATGCTTGACAAAAAAATATCAAAGAAAATAAATGGCAAAGGAAAAAAGAGGAAGTGGGTAAAGGGGAAGGAGGCCAGAGAGGACCCTATGGATATGGCACTAGAGGAGGAGGGAGTGGGGAAGATAGGATGGAACACCAATGTTTCAACTACTGATACACACATGCAAGTAGTAGGTCATGGCATTGTCCATACCCATGAAGATCAATGAATATCCTATTATGGAATGTCTGATGGTTGGGCATCCTTGGACTAGATACCTACCTCCTATATACATGATGGAAGGAGTTTCATGGGATAGTTTTCATCTCAAAAACTATGACTAGGAGTAGGGAGCAAGAAAATTTGGGAAGAAGTTGCATTTTAAGCATGGGTTTGGTGTTGATAGTATTGGAAGGGTTGGAGGCTTTGGGCTATGGTATAAGGGACATATCTTTCTCCAACCATCATATATATGAAGAGGTAGGGATAGTGGGCCAACCATATTTTTTGAGTTCATGGGAGTATACAGTTGGGTGGCACGTAATGGAAGACAACCCCACATCAGATTTCATAAGGTTAGTGTGCATGTCTTCATGGATACCAAAATATTGGGAGGAGACTGTCATGAATTCAACTCGGATACTGAAAAGGAAGGAGGACAAAAAAGGTATGAGTGGAAGATAACAAACATTAGAAAGGAAATTGAGTTTTTTCATCTTAGGAATATGGGCTTGAAGGGAAATATTTTCACATGGGACGTAGGGAGACAAAAGGAAAAAAGGATTAAGACACAATTGGACATGTTTTTGGCAGATCAATTGTGGTGAAGATTTTATAGGTCCACATGGTTCAACACTAACCCTTGCAGTACTTTGATTGGGAACCAATCATGTTGGTGGTGGAGAAGTTCCAAAGAGGAAAGTAGGACAAAAAAATCAGATCTAAGACTGTATAGTTTTCTTCTAGGGAGTGTATAGAAGTCATTTATTCATCTTTCATATATAAATTGGGCACACATCTAAATGAGAGCATGAAGATTTTTAGTGAGAGGTTGGAAAGTTGGGCAGAGAGAAAGTTTTGGGATGTGAAAAGAAGTCTATAGAAGTCTGAAAAAACCCTCCAAGAAACACATAATAGACCACCTAATGACACGATGCTCAGGATTGTGATGGTTGTTTGAGGAAGTACATGAAGTCCTATAGCTAAAGGAAAGATATTACATGCAAGGGCAAGGGAAAATGTGATGAGGGATAGGGATACAAGTACCAAATAACTTTATCATAAATCCAACCATAGGATGAAGCACAACTTGATATAGGGGCTCATGGACAACAACAATAACTAGTGGAAGACTGAACTAGAAGAGGTGGATGACATTGCCACCAATTCTTTTTGCCAATCTATTTATACCTCTCACTCTACAAGTGTGGAAGAGATTCTAGTGGACCTTACTAGGGTCATTTCTAAAGAGGATGCTATTGAATCTACTAAGTATGAAGTGTTGTTGGAAATTTTCAAAATGCATCCCAACAAAGTGCATGGGCTAGATGGTATGAAAGATGTATTCTACCAAAAGTTGTTGGATATTGTAAAGAGCTATGATATACATTTTGTTCATAGATGGTAAATGAGGAAAAATTCTTGGGGAAAATATACAAAACCAAACATTATTCTAATATCTAGACACAAAATTCCAAGAATATCACAGTATTACGACATATTAGCATGCATAACATATCATATAAAACCATGGCATTATCCAACTGAATAAAGACTACTCTCAACAAGATGATTTTTGAAAACCAAAGTGATTTTGTGAAAGGAAACCCAATCACCAATAATGCTCTGGTAGAAATACCATATGGTGTTTTCAACATGATGAAGAATATGAAGAAAGGGAAGGAAGAAGTGATGGTGATGAAACTCGACATATTCGACATGAGTAAGGCATACAACAGAATTGATTTGGAGTTTCTTGGATAAAGGTATGGCTAAAACGGGTATCCTTGAAATATGGAGGGGTAAATTTAATGATTGTGTACCTAGCATCTCAGACACAATCATTATGAGTAGATCAAGTAGGGGATCTATAAAACTAAAAAGAGAACTACACTGAGGTGACCTTATCTCTCCTTATCTTTTTCTTTTTTTGTGCCAAGTTTTTTCTTCTTCTTTGTTGAATCCAACAAAAAGGGAGGATTCATGGGGTGAAGGCTAGCACAAATTGGCCTAGGATATATCACCTTTTTCCATAGATGATAGAACTTTTTTCATGAGGGACACCCTAGAGGAATGCTCCTATTTAACTGATGTATTTACCCCAACATGAAATAGAATTAGATCAAAAGATTGAATATGAGAAATCAAAAGTTTCCTTTAGTGATAATGTGATTATAGATAAGAGAATTACAATAGAGGAGAGACTACAAATTGAGGAGATGGACAAACATGCCAAATACATGAGACTTTGTCATGATAATGGGATGATGTAAATAATAGGTTTTCATTACCATCGATGAAATGATATGGAAGAAACTACAAGCATAGACAGATAAGGTACTACCAAGACCAGAGAAAGAAGTTCTCAATAAGGCACTGATCCAATCCATACCTACATATGTCATGAGTGTTTTTAAAAACCCAGATGGTGTTCTTGACGAAGTTAGTGGGATGATAGCCATATTTTATTGGTGATCTAAGGAAAGGGAAAGGATGATACATTGGGTGAGGTTAGAGATTTTGTGTGAACTAATGTCAAGTGGAGGCCTAGGATTTAGCGACATTAAAGCATTCAACCAAGCACCCCTATCCATGCATGGTTGGAGAGATGCTAAAAACATGAATAATTGGGTCAAGATGGATTATAGAAAAATATTTTAAAAAGATATATGTTATTGAGGTCAGAGTTGCACACAGATCAAACTACACATGAACGATCATTTAGGGTGCAATGTAATGCATGAAGGATGGCTTCATCAGGGGGATAATAAGATTGTTCAGAAGTTCTAATCACAATTACAACACATTGCACATCTACTACTATAACAGACATGCAAAGTAAGTTTTCAATTTGCAAGGCAAGAAAATAAGAAGAATGATACTTTATTTAGTATTAGTATTGTTGAGTTTAGATACAAGATAGAATAAAATACGAATTATTGGGTCTAGTCCCCATGCCCCAACATAAATTTCTACTCACTCATGGTGAGTGACAACAATCAAAAGATAGAAAGAACCACGGAGGGGGCCATGACACTTGGTGTAGGAAGACTAGTCTGTCCACTACGACCGCCTCCTCCTCGCTCATGTCTTGAGTTTACACGGTGCAAATGTAACAAAGTGGATTTTAGCATAATAATGAAATAATTACTCTTTTGACCACATTATACTCTCTCATGGTCCTAAATCATTTTTCTTAGCTTCCTAATCAATGTTGAGACTCAAATTCGAAATATGGTGATCAATGTGAACTTTATACACATTATAACACCTAAAATTTGATTAATTCATCACTTTTTCCAAATAAGAAAATTGGTCAACCAAAATTCATCGTTTGATTCTAAAACTTTTTCTATAGGTTCTTCACATTTTTTTGAACCTATGATCCAAATTTCATCTCATTGGGACATTCCTACTATTTACTACGATTTCTTGAAGATAATGTGTTGAAAATCCCTTTACTTGCCTTTTATTTTCTCTTTTCCTGAGTTATCCAAGTCAGTGATCCATGGCAAGGGATCGGGGATGCATCTCAGTCCTTGGATCTCCTTCCCATGGATCAGGTCTAGATCCAGTGGACATTCCATCATCTCCTACCTCTCGCAATCAGTGGGGAGGAGTAAATGAGACCGAGATATGAGATCTCCCGCTCAAGACCCCAGTTTGAAAATCTGAGCAGATAGCATTGATCTTCTCATAAATTCAAACTCAACGAGCCCAGTTTTGAATCTATTAAGGATAGGTTTTTCCACAAAAAAGATCCCTTTGTCTAGCCATCTCACTCCGATTGACCATGGCTAAGAGAAAGAATTCGATTTACCCTAAATCTACCCCCTAATGCTATAAAAGGGCTCCCAACAACTCGCAGACACCTCACCTTGCTCGAGACCTCTCCATTGCTAACTATTTCATCCCAGAGCACTCCTTCTCTTCCCTGACTTCACCTACTTTGACAAACAGTGCTGCCACCCAGCCCTGTTGGACGTTCCTCCACCACACCACCTCTCCTCAACCCATCACCACCATCACTCTTGCAAAGGAATGATAAACATAGATGACAACTCAGTGGCCTCCCTCGCCCTCTCCTACCCCTAATCCCCTTATGCCAATGAGGCTCCTCCACCTCCTTTATGGGCTCCCGAGATAGCCTGCATGCAAGAGAAAGGGGCCGAGAGCCGCCAGTCCAACCAGAACCAGCGGGCCCAAATGAACTGCTACTGATCCAGAAAATTAATGATTGAACCACTCAATCAAGCATTAAACCAACCAAATCAACACTTGAACCGGCCCACTAAGTGAGAAATCCATGTACCTACATGGCGCATTCTCAGCCACCCGATCAGGTAATTAATGATCTACCTTTTTTGCAAAATAAGGTGTTTATCTCGCTCTCTAGCAAATATTCAATTAAATGCCCAGATCTTGTTTTAATCGTATAAAATACGTCATAGCTCTAAAAATTATGAACAAGTAGTCCATTTTGATCAAAAAAATCCAATGAACCCATTAAAATACTCTTTAAGCCTAATTATATATGTTACTCATCGATATACCTAAATCTTGACGTCTTGCTTATTTAATTATTCTAAATAACTCTAATTTGTTATTAGACTTTGGAAACCATAATATTTGACTCTAATGTTCATATTGAGACTCTAAAATCATAACTTGAATAGTGAAGTTCTAGATCAATATTTGTTGAATTGATCTTGAATATGATAATTAAATCATAATAATATGATTGTCCCAAATCTTGTGGCATACTTAATCCTTTGACCTAATACTTGATCCCTAACCTTACTCATTATATTATTTGGAACTTGATCTTATCTTGAACACCAATGATGTTAGAGCTTGATAATGATCTAAAGTCCTAATTTTGACTTGCATGTTGACCATGGTAATTAGGGTTAATACATGTACCTAGAATACCTAGGTGGGTCATTCACACTTGAAACATAATCGACACTTGAATAATGTTGAACGCCTTGATATTGTTGATCATAAGTGAATGACCTAACCCCAAGGTAATATAGGAATGAGTAACCCTATCTTGAATCATGAAACATGTTATTCTAAATATCATGATCTTGACCCTTGATCCAATCTTATTGATTTAGGATCTGACTCAGAGGGTTGACCTATTACTTGTTAAGATTTTGTACTCTAAATCTTCAGTGAAAGGTATACTATTATACCTCCTCTTTGGTTGTATTGAAGATACATTTTATGTATCTCTTGAATATATACTTGGCTATATACTTGTTTGAGCTACTATTCCCTACTAATTAGTCTTTCGTTTTTCCTATATTATATTTTGAGTAAAACATGAGAACATAAATGATATTGCCCATTATGACTGCCTGTATATTGATAATGATGATGATATTGATAATGTTGATAATGTTGATATTGAGTGCAAGCGACCTACTCATTTGGAGATGGGACTTGTACATTGGCCTCCTAGCTCATATGGAGAGAAGGATCCCGGTGACCTCCCCCATCACATTGGGGTGATGGAGTCACACAAAATATATAAGAATGCTTTTCAATTATAGCATAATGGGAGCTCATAATAAAAAGTGAATTCTTTGAAATAAAACATCATGTCGAATAAATGTTGGATTTGGAAAATGGCTTGTTATACTTTTCTTGTATATAAGTCCTTCCAAGTATACTCTTTTGCTATAAATCATTTTATTTGATTTTGATAGCGTACTGTGAAATTGCATGATTGTGTCGTGATTTTATTGATTTTAGGAAATACAAATGGAACACTGACTAAGATCGCTTCCACACTCTACATACTCTTATGACAAGGATAAATCAACTATATCTCCATATTGGGTTAGTTTATTCTTTAAATATCTAGTTTTTGAGTTATTATTTCTTATTGTACATGACAGTGTGTTAGATCCTTTTGGGGCACTCAGGGGTGGGTGCTTCAATTCTTTTACCACTGTCTACGCAGTGGGATTGGGATTGGGGGAAAATGCTTCCGTGATAGCAAATGTGGCTTCTAATCAATGATCATATACCCTTTAGAATGGATGATAAGGATTCCCTTTTGTAGATGTTATCCTCACTGCCAAAACTCTAATGTTGAATACTTGTGGTCAAAGGTAGCCACTTACATGGCCCGTACTCAGTCCAACATGCAACTTGCATGGGTAACTCAATTTGGACCTCGTATCTGATTCTCTAGAAGACCAGCATGAGTTGAACCATACTAGTTTATATGCTTACTGAAGAATCTGTAGACTCTTGATAGAGAAAGGCTCAAGTTAGGTGACTAGAACTGTTACAACCACAATTTTACATATGTTTTTGTAATTGAAATGTAATAATTTTATGAATATGGACTTGAATTGAGAAGGTTGTATGCTTTTCTTCAAAGAATGGGTTTCTTTGCAAATATCCCTTTTGATATGAATTTCGTGATTTCTATTGTTTTTTTAATCCAATAATGGATATAAAAGAGAGGAAAAGAAGAAAAGTTTAAACAATAGAGAAAAATAAAAGATAATAGATAATGAGTAAGGTATTTATGAGAAATGTATGGAAATCTCTAGAAAGTGACATTGATGGCCACAATTGATTAGATTTCATTTACATGTGATTAATAATGGAAATAGTAATCAAAATAAAGAATATAGGAAAAGAGGAAAGAGAAAACATATGTTTTAATGCATAATATATGCCTTATACGCCATTGACTTGCAAACGAATCAAAGGAGTTATTCCTTTTGTTTTTTGGCTCCAAACTTGGAATATAATAAGATTAAGTCTTTGTAGGCTTTCCTTTAAAATTTGGGATTATTTGGATATACGGTTTATGAGTTATGGATTTTTGAAAAATCCCTAAAGTAGAGGGATTTCCAATAAATGTCACAATTGATCTCTATTTTATGTTCTAATGCATGGCTTGTTATCTGTTGGATCTTGATCCAACGGAGGCTGCACTTCAACTAAGATCACGAAAGAAGGAACATGGACATGGGATTTCAGGATCAATTTCCTTGTTGGGTATTGACCGAGCACTAATGGGGACTCTCCCATTACGATTAGGAGCACAATCTAAATAAAATGGTCACCTTCATGAATTCATGGAGCCTAAGGGGTAAGAGTGAGAGGCACTCCTTAGATGCATAAGGGTTAGATCACCCCAAAAGTATTGGCACCCTAAAGACCTTGAGGTAACGACTAAGGATTGTACATAAAAGAGATATATTAGGATTCAAAGGGTGATGGGAAAAGTTTTCCCATGGGTGTAGACCCATAATCGAGTTGTTTATAATTTGGAGACATGTGATGTACGTTTCAACTAGTTTGGAAAATGTACTGACAATGTGTGATGCACCATCTCTACTCTTGGAACAAGATGAACTTTGTATTTGGACTGTAGCCAAATGCTTATTTCCTCTGGTTATGGGGGTGAGACATAGGGAAATACGCATGCCATACACTAAGGATAAAGATGATGTGAGTTAAAAGATTTCTATGATGTTTGAGGATTGAGTAAGTATCATGCCTTTTGATAGATGGTTTGCAAACACAAAGAGAACTAAGGTAGTCATCATATGAGGACGTTCCTATCAAGAGCGATATGGAATTTATGAGTTATATAAGTTTGAGTTCGATAACCAAGATGATGAGCTCAGAGTTTTATTGACTCAGTTAGACCTAAATCTGAGATGAGGATGATAAGTAAAATATATGAAGGTTTATGTATTCATCGTTACCTAGCACATAAGGATGTAGGGTAGTAAGGGCTGCTCTTTGTCGAGACACAGCTGTCTAGTTTAGCCAGTAGAGAGGCTAGAAGAGGTGGCTAGGTGAACCCTAAGTTTGTGAGATATGTTTGGCTAACACTCAGATACAATGAGATCCATTGGTCGAGTTAGTGGTGGTTGCTTGGTTAGACATCCTAGGGCTTTATGTGATAAGATAATGGTTGAAGAACCTCATATACATTACTCAGGAAAAGAATGTGATGGAACCCATGAATAGAGTGTTCTAGGGTTTCTGAGGAGTCAACCTTGAGGAATCATGGCATGTAGGAGCTTGTGATGATAAGTACACCCTGCATCTGGTACTATTAAGATGATTAAAGTTTGTAATAGTGCTTTGAGGACCTAAGATAAAGAAGTATATAGAATTGCATGTGGCTTGTCGACATGCATGCCAAGAGGTGAAGGTCGAACACCAGTACCCAGTGAGTTACTATATATAATGAAGAGTCCCTGAAAGGGAATGGGAGTAGATCACCATAGACGTTGTGGTGGGTCTCCCCTGTACTAAGAGAGGTCATGATGAAATATGGTTATGATAGATCGCCTTACCAAGTTGACCTAATCCCTTGCCTAAGAAAGAGAGCACTGTCAGCATGACAGATCTGGTTGAACTATATATGAGGAAGAAATAGTTCATCTACACCGTGGTTGAGTTCAATATCTAGAGCATGACCTCGAGATCACTTCCATGCAGTGGAAGTAGGTACATGAATAACTCAATTCCAGCTTGAAGTTCAGCACAACTTATCACCCCTGACTGATAGACAGTCAAGAGAGTATGATCCAGACTAGAGGGTATGATGAGAGAGTGTGTTCTCGTTTGGGTGATACATGTGAGCAGTTCCTACCCTAAGAGAGTTTTCTTGTGATGATAGCCACCATAGCTAGTATCGGGGTGTAAATAGCTATGTAAGGGAGGCTGTGTCGGTCACCACTTCATTTAGATGATGTCGGTGAAAGGACCTTGTGAAGGTCAGAGAGACCACAATGTATGCAGATGAAGTCGCTTTGATCATGCGATGGCTGAGAAAGCCCAGGGGTGACATGAGTCATGAGATGATGCAAAGAAGACTGACATGCAATTCACTGTGGGAGAATATGTTTTATGAAAACCTGACCCCTCTGAGCAATAGCTAAAGATGAATCCTCGATGCATAGGTCCATTTGAAATGGATTGGTGGAGATGATTATGTTTAGCCTTACCCCTCAGGATAATATGATGTACGATGTGTTCCATGTGTCTGATCTAGAACATTATGTGATGTACCTGAGCCATGTGTTGAGCCTTGAACCTATTGAGCTTCAAGGGAGGCTGACATATCATGAGTCACCTACGAGGGTACTTGATACTAAGGTGGGTGAGAACTCAGATGTAAGAATATAAAATGATAAAGGTTCTTTGGAAGCACCATGGAGAGGATGAGTCCACATGGGAGCCTATGATGGATATGGAAAATTAGTATCCAGTTTTGTTTGTATGTTTGGTGGAATTTTTTGGGCAAAATTCTTATAAGAGGGGAAGGATGTTACAACCATAATTTTACATATGTTTTCGTAATTGAAATGTAATAATTTTATGAATATGGACTTGAATTGAGAAGGATGTATGCTTTGCTTCAAAGAATGGGTTTCTTTGCAAATATCCCCTTTAATATGAATTTCATGATTTCTATTGTTCTGTTAATCCAATAATGGATATAAAAGAGAGGAAAAGAAGAAAAGTCCAAACAATAGAGAAAAATAAAATATAATAGATAATGAGCAAGGTATTTATGAGAAATGTATGGAAATCTTTAGAAAGTGGCATCGATGGCCATAATTGATTATATTTCTTTTACATGTGATTAATAATGGAAAGAGTAATCATAATAAAGAATATAGGAAAAGAGGAAAGTGAAAATATATGTTTTAATGCATAATATATGCCTTATAAGTCATTGACTTTCAAATGAAGAAAAGTTGTTATTCCTTTTGTGTTTTGGCTCCAAACTTGGAATATAAGTAGATTAAGTCTTTATAGACTTTCCTTTAAAATTTGGGATTATTTGGATGTACAGGTTATGAGTTATGGATTTTTGAAAAATCCCTAAAGTAGAGGGATTTCCATTAAATGTCACAATTGATCTCTGTTTTATGTTCTAATACATGGCTTGTTATCTGTTGGATCTTGATCCAACGGAGGCTGCACTTCAACTAAGATCCGAAAAGAAAGAAAAGGGACATGGGATTTCAGGATCAATTTCCTTGTTGGGTATTGACTGAGCACTAATGGGGACTCTCCCATTGCGATTAGGAGTCCAATTCAAATAAAACAGTCCCTAGATTGACCTGGTTCTGTGTCTAACTAGGACTTTCCCCAATCCCAGTTCCTCCAAGAACTAGAGTTTGTTAAGGGCCAATACTTTGGCGAGCCTTGGCTATAAAAGGGGGATCTTGACACATTTACAATCTCACAAATCTCTGTCCACAAGCGTGATTCACTGCTAAAGAGGCAGGTGGGCGAAGAGGGGGCCTGGTCCCCTGGATCTGCGAGCACCCTGACCTGGGTTGGATCAAGGTATAATACCACCCCGCATGTTGGAGAGGTATGGCTTGAGGACAATGGAGTCTTCTGAGAAGGGAGAAGCCATGGTATGCTTGCGTGGAGCTCCGATGGAGAAATGGAAGTGCCACCGTGGGTGAGGTTGTCGCCGCCCAGCCCGACTCTGGATGCTTTGTTTTATAGAATAAACAGAGGAGAGGGATCCTCCATCCATTCCCATGGAGACGACAAAGGGGGGAGTGGATCGGGTATCCAGGTAGATGGATCCACGTAAGGGTCCGCGAGCTGAGGGAGAGATTCTCCAGAAAATGAAATAAAAGGGACATGTGGCACCGCACGACTGGTCAGAGGTATTTCTCTTGTGAAAATTCTAATTAATTATCTATAACTCCGATGATAACAAGTTATACATACATTTTGATTAGAATAACTCAAGGAATCCACTAAAAATACAATTGAAGCTTAATTTTTCTTGCAATTCGTAAAGTTGCTACTTTTCAAGTAGTTATGAATAGGAAACCCTAATTTTGATGATGATGAGTTTTTAATAATATGCTTTGGATAATTTAAGCCAACCCTAACCTATTGTTAATAAAAGAAAGGTCTAGATCTAAAAAGAGGATCCTTGCATAATTTAGGGTTTTATGTATATAAAGCACATTAAGGAACTTGGAAACCCTAATCTATGTGTTTATAATTTTTAATGAGTTATATTTCGATAACATATGCATAAGATGAAATTCGGTTGATCCTAAGACAAATTGGTAATAAATAGGCTTTAATATGAATAGTTGAGTAATTAGGGTTTTGAACATAGAAATGATGTTCTAGGGTTTTGTGGGCTTAAAAGAGGCAAAGTTGAGAAATATATCTAAAGAATCCTAAGGAAACCCTAATTTAGAATTAGCAACCTTAGAAGGGTGTCCCAAGTCAATAAGGAGTTTTTTTGGGGATGTGTTGGTAACAATTAGGTGTTACACATATTTTTAGGATCAAGATTGCTTGACTGGTTGCTTATCTTGCTTGATTGGACATATTGATTAAATTGGATCATGCTTATTTCCTGTAGGATCTCCAAATCAGGTATGTGGTTATTTATGAATAATTGATTTAGTTTCACGGCGTTTCTCAAACGTTTTATCGATTGGATGCAACCTAACTATTGGATGTTTAATTCTACAATCCTATAAAGTCTCTATGATTATCACAATTAAGTAATATGTGTATTCTCGAACCTACATGCCACCCTGATGTATGTTTCATGACCAAGCCCCGGAGGGAAGGTCTAATTGGTCAAGCCCCAGAGGGAAGACCATTGGGAACCATGAGAGGTGACCCTAGGCACCAAGCTCAAGATAGAGAAGGTGGCCTTATGTACCTTGCAAGGACAAAACCCCAAGATAGGGTAATCCTATGTTTTAGGCAAAAGTGGTTGAGAATGTCACATTGAAAATGTAATTTGGATCATTAATAACTTATTTGTGATAATTAGGTTGTTAGAAACTATTTGTGGAAATTTTGATTGTTCCCCACATACCAGTATAGCAATATGCTGACCGACGTTTTGTTTGTCTGCGTTTTAGGTATTATCTAAAAAGGAAAAATAGTAAAGTGAAATATGTGAATATGGAATTAAGTAATCCAAAGGAGGATTAGATAGTTAGATTTATACTGTGGATAGAAGTCTTGAATCCTATTTTAAAAAGGTATGAAAAAGTTTTTATTTTATACCAGCTTTCTAGTTTAGTTAGTAGAATTTGATAATTATTTTTGATTAAATTGTTAAACCATTGATCCTAAATTTTGGGATAATGCCTCCAACCTCTTGGTCTCCCTTGATTGGGGGTTACCAAGAAGTGGGGTCGTTACAGGAAGATCTGATTGCTTGATGTTGGTTAGAAGGTGGGCATCAAAAAGATTCTGGGGCCTTCCTTTCCTTGAGGTATGGCATCATGAGGGCTTGGTCGTACTTCTGGGAAATGAAGTATATTTTTGGATGGTTCTGCATGAAAAATATGTTAAGTGCAATAAAGTCCACAAAAGGGAAGATAATTGCATTTAAGTAAATGTACGGCTAAAACTAGGGAATAGAAACACAACAACCCCTAAAATGCAAATAAAACAATATGCAAAGATGTGTATACATATTTAATTAAACTGCCTCGAACTTAAACCTTTACTCATTGTGAATAAAATAAAATAAAAAGGAGAACAGACAATTGATGCTAGGATCCAGTCTTCCTCTCCCAACTGAGCATACCTTGTTGTCCCCTTACACCAAACATGATGAAGTGACCCTAGTACTTTGAGGTCGCATAACCACACTTAGATATACCCAGATTGGGGCTTGTTCCTCCATTTTCTAGACTCTAGAACCTACAAAGGACTGATTGTATCTCAATAATACTCTTAATCTATCTATTCAAGGTAGAAGGGAGCACAAGTTTGGTCTGATTGGTCATTTTGGGGAAAATTTTGATAAGTCCACTTGGTATGAAGATTGGAAAAAGGGGGAGAAGAAGACATGGCACATACCCATTTTCCTGGTCTCTCCTCTATTCAACTCAAGACCTTATTTGGGATTCAGTTATTTTATTTTTCTTTCCTCTATTCAACTCACAACTTTTATTTGGTTTGTTGTAACATTGATATCATGCTTTGTTTGGTCTCATTGGCCTCTTTTATTTATGTCATGTTTGCAAAAGAACATGGGAAGGAGATGTATTTTTGAAAGGGATTCTTCCTCAACTGTAGGGTTTGCCATATAATGGATATGTTTTTTGCTTTTCTATTTTTTTGGTTGGTGAATAGATATGAAACGATGGAAAAAAGGTGGAAATAAGATGATGGCTTGTGCTTCTTCATTTTATTGCTGCATTGGAATCGGAACATCATATTATATCAGCTAGTTCAATTAATATAGGGTAATGAAGTGTTTACCAATTTGGTTTCAAGTTTTGTCAGGGGCATGTACAGCTTGACCTTTCTAACTCTTTCTGCTTATTGTCATTTCTAAGGGGAAAGGATGCTCAATTAGTGTCATCGGGGCTCAGATCCATTCCAGACATGTTGTTCCTTATTATTTCCTTTTTGTATGGGATAGCTCAAGCAAAAGAGAGTAATTAATTTATATATTTCCAAATTTTGCATACATCAAAGTGGTCGGCTAGGTAAGGGCCACAACTCATAGAAAAGAGAACAATTTTAAAATGAAAAACAAGGCATATGCAAACAAAAGATGTAGAAAATTCATCTGAGAATGAGAAAGGGAAATCTTAGAGTTGAAGTGGTGGAGAGGACGTACCACCCACCCTCCACCCCAACTTCAAAATTCTACCCATCACTAGGAATATAGAAGTTAGAGATGGAGAGAATTTGATATGGAGGGCGGTGGGGATGGGTGGTGATCTTCGTCTAAGAGAACATAATAGAAACCCTAAGATTGGGTACCTCTTCCATTGGTGAGGTCCTCCTCTAGGCACCGTCATGGACACTAGTTTCCATGATCCTCATTTGGCGGGGGTGAGGGTGTTTGCAGATGCACACCCACTTCTCCATGGCCTGCGTCCAGCCAACGTCTTATCTCGAGGGAGATAGCATGCTGACCGAACAACTAGTTGATGAGTAGATCTAGGTTGGTTGAAGGAAGGCTACGCCAGTGTGTCAAGTGTGTGAAGTGGTCTCCCTAGGGAATGTAAGTGTCCTGGGAGGTAAAATTATAGTCTCTGGTCAGATAGCCATGGCATTTCCTCCATCATTACAGAGGCAGGCCATGAATGCTAAAGTGCACTATTCATGTTGCTGGTCCTTGATGCCATTGGTATTTTCACGTGATAGTGGGTGAGAATGTGGGCCTTAAGATCATCATGGGGAAGATAGTTGTGCATTCTGGTCTTGCACCTTGTATCTTTTATATATGCAAAATGGAGACTTTTAGGGATACCTAAAGAGTTGGCGGTTATGATCCATGGAGGCATTAGTTATGCCTCCTAGTCCATAATCATCACACATTGCATCTTGAAAAGTCATAGTCACATCAAGATATTGTGGCAACAATATTTGGAACAAGAAGTTTGGATAATAGAGGCTGCCATTTTTTAGCAAGATGCTTCTTGTGAAAGATAAAGACAAGATTATCAAAGAGAAGGAAATAGAATTTATTATAGAAAATAAAAGGAACTCATCTGGTAAGGGTAACACACCTTCATCTGGCTAGTAACCTACTCCCTGCATGCTTATCAATTTGAAAGATTGCGAGATCCTCACACTTTCAATCATACGACTGGGTGGATGATTTGATAGAGAGATGGGAAATTCCATCATGAACTTGCTGCACTGTGCCAGCTATCCATCAATCGAATTGGGTTGCCAAGAACATGGAATTCATTTAAAAGATTTTTCTGAAGAAAAAGAAAACAAAATTAATTGAAAAAAATTGCAAAAGTTAAAAAGAAAGAACTCAAAAAGTTGGGTTGTTTCCCAACAAGTTTCCCAATGTAACATCGTAGACCTGACTCATGATATTGCATTACTCACATAGAGTGCATGACTATGGTTTCCAAACCCTTGACTTTTGTATCCATAGGTCATGGATCATGATCATACTATGTACATACCTTGTTCTAGGAATGGTCCTTGGTACGTTTGGGAGCGTCTTGGAGCCCTGATTGTTTTGGTTCCAATTTGCCTTTCGTCTTATAGAGTTATGCACCTTCTTTAAGTCTTCAAGAACCCGATACTCAATGGTCTTCTTTCCTGATCTCAATGTATACTAAGGATCTTGCGGTGGATAAGAACGCTGTCCCCAAATTAGTGGAAATCGAGTATCCTCTTTGATTTCCATTACCTCAAAATAACATGGGACATAAGTGACATGCCCTAGATTAACAAAGATATATTTGATTATTCCCAAGGGCTTTGTAATTGATGCATAGGCCAATTGAATGGTCATATTTGTTGGTAGGAGATCAATAAATCCAAGACGTTGGCATAATGGATATGCTTGCATCTAAGTCAGCAAGTCCCTTGCAAAACATTTTGTCTCTAAAGAAACAATCTATCCCAAATGAAATAGAATCTTTTTGATTTTGAGGCACCTGATTATGAACTATATCAAAGGCTATTCTATACTATCTTAATAGTTTCACATCCCTCTATCATATACTTCTGGGATAATGGGGTCTTTATGTATTTTCTCTGAGTAGGCATTTTAGCTAGTGCATTGGGGAACAAGATGTCGGCATGGAGTTTCTTCATAGTGTCCTTGAATTTCATGATTTTCCATCTAGATTGGTCTGCTTAAGGTGACACAGATAATGTACACAAGGGTTTGTGCATGGGTGCTTTGGGTGTTGTTGATGATCCAAAGTTGACTATTGGTGCTACAACAATTGAGCTTTCACTGGTGCCTGGATGAACTATCATCACAGGGGGATCTGATGTCTGAACACCTACTGGATTGACTATAAATGGTCATTTAGGAAACTCGAGACCCAGATTGGGGTTCCTTCAGTTCTTCTAAGAGATATAGATGCAGGAGTGGAGGTCAGGGGTGCGAAGTACACGTTCCCTGACCTTTTCATTATGGCATTTAGATGCTCCAGATGCTTGGGGTTGTTCTCTGGTTGACCTATGATCGTACCTGTGGGGGTTGTTAACTAGATGCTAGGTAGGTAATTTGTGACTCCAACACTTTTTTTATTGGTTGTGGCATTGGCTAATTAAGTCTGATATGTCGCCTTCATTTACTAAAGTGTCTTCAGTGGATCTTGTGTTGGGGTTGGTTCTATATGTAGTGGTGGGTCTTGATTTGGATTCTAATATTGCTACTGCTGGTGGTAGTTCCTACTTGGGAAGTTGATCTATAATTTCCTTGGTTGTGCGGGCTAGTGTAGTTCAACGCCATTATAGCTTGAGTGGATTGTGGTGGGGTCTACTAATTGGAACTCCCAGCTCTAGTTAGATTCCCATATTGGAAACTTGGGTGGTTACAATCCTAATTCAGATTGTCATACTCCGACCTTGGTATCATATGAATAGAATTCATGTCTTTGACTTGAGTAAATATGTACTATTGCTCCACTTCATGCTCATGGAATGCAACATATAATTGTTGGCAGTGAATCATGTTGTGATCTTCTGCATGGTAGATTTGTAGGAAGGCACAATGATTTGTACCTGATGTGTCTGGTTCTTCTTCTCAAATGTACTAAAGGATTTTTTGATGTTATCATGTTTAAGATAGAGAGATTTTAGTGATTTAGATATGAATTTGAGTTCTAAATGATCCTTCACCATAGCTACTTTAAGAATGCCTTTTCCAGAGGGTCAGGCCCAGTGAGTTTGATTCTCAGTAGGAAGGTTGATGATCTTTAATGCACAATCAAAACTATGTTACATGAAGTTTTCATTAGAGTAGGAGTCAAGAAACTTATTTTTCTCGTCATCAACACCCTGATTAAAGATTTTGATGATCGAATTTTCGGGAATGCCATGATGTGGGCACTTGTGTAGGAGTTCATTGAATTGTTGTCATGCTTCATATAGAGATTTTTTGGGAACGTGATTGAATCTTGTGATTTTTCCTCTAAATGAGTATGTCATCGAGGGTGGGTAGCATTTCTCTAGAAACTTATTTTCCAGGGCTTCCCCTGTTGTGATTGGGTCCCCTCAAAGGGCGTCATACCATGCTCCGACTTTGTCGATCAGGGAGTAATTAAAGAGTTTCAATCACATGGCGTCATCATTGGAACCAGATGGGTTCACCATGAAGCTAAGGTTGATGAATTTGAATAATGTTCTCTAAATTCATCTCCAATCCTTTAAGTGAAGGTGGAATTTTGTAATAGACTGACCTAATAGGCCCTGGTATCGATCGAGTTTCCTACAGGTTGGATTGGATGAGTCAAGTTGGTGCCTTTAGGGTTAGAAAAATCCCTTAGTTCTTTGGCGTGTTCAGCTACTTGGGCGGCTTCTTGGATGATCTAAAATTTGGCTTCCTCCTACGTCCTAGCTTCTGTGATAAGTAATTCTTGTTGGGCCTAGATAGTCGCTTCAATTCATGCTTGAATAGCTACTTCCACAGCCGCTTCTTATGCCATGGTTTTCTCCTTGTGAAGTCTTTTGAGAGTTATGTCAATTTCAGGATCGAACAACAATCCTAAGTCAAGACTTTGGATCTTCATATATGCTAAAAGTACTTGAAAAGAGTTGATGAATAGAATTCTAGAGGATTTTCTGTAATGTCAAGAACAAAAAGAAAAACCCTAATTACTCTTAAACTTCTAAAAATATATAACTACCATTCTCCCAAGTAACGATGGTAATTTTTTATGGGGCTCCAAACGTTGCACCATTAAAATCCCTAAGCGAATAGCCCTTAGGTTTTATCAAAAGTTGTGCATTGATTCCACACTCCATAGGAATGGAAACCTTGTTGCCATATACATAAAGATTTAACCCAAATGACAACCTTTTTAAGAAGTTATATATATTCATAAGTATTAAGCATAATATTTATCAATGAGAAGTTGATTGATTTATTAAAATCATTTGTTTTCAGTAGCAATGATGATTAAAGAGGTAAATAAATGATGATGAAGAGTAAAGTGGAGTGGGGTTTCGCCTACCAATGCCTGCATAATTATCCTAGAAGGATCTAACTCCTTAATAGTATTTTACGAAATAGAGTCTTAGATACTACTCCCTCATGGTATGCAAATCATTGCATGGACTAAAATCCCTTAGAATCGACCAAACTTAGCACCCAAGTTCCTAGTTTATTCCAAATGGACTCCCTCACTATGACCAACCATTCTCGAAACGTTAAAAGATTGTAACCCAATCACCTCACTATCCCTTGGTGACACTCTAGGGGGTAATAAGATCGCTCTGAAGTTCTAATCACGATTACAACAACATGCACATACACAATTATAATAGACATGCAAAGCATGTTGTCAATGTGCAAGGCAAGGAAATAAGCAGAACAATACTTTATTTATAAATAGTATTGTTGAGTTTAGATACAATCTAGAATAAAATATAAGCTATTGGGGCTAGTCCCCATACCCCAACAAAAACGTCTACTTGCTCATGGTGAGTGACAATAACAAAAAGACAGAAATAAAAAAGGAGGGGGCCATGACGCCTAGTGTAGAAAGACCAATCTCTCTACTATGGCCGCCGCCTCCTCACTCCTCGCTAGGGTTTGGGATGTGCATATGTGGCCTCTAATCACCAATCAGAGACCCTTTAGAATGAATAATAAGGGGTACCTTTTGTAGATGATATCCTCGCTGTTGAAAGCCTAATGTTGAATACTTGTGGTTGAAGGCAACTAATGTAATGGATCGTACCCAGTCCAACAGGTGACTCACGTGGGTTACTCAATATGTACCTCATATCTGGTTCTCTGATGGACCAACATGAGTTGAACCAGAATAGGCTGGATATGAAGAGCGTGCATCAAAACTGAAGAATGTAGAAGACTCCCAGGTAGAGAGCAGATCAATTCATATGATTGGTGGAGCCGATCGCTTGACTAGGTGGTTGGAAGGTGGACATCAGAAAGCTTCAAGGGCCTTCCTTCCCTTGAGCTATGACATCATCAGGGCTTGACCGTACTTTTGGGAAATGATGTATATTTTTGGCTAGTTCTGCATGAAAAGTATATAAAGTGCATTAATGTCCTAAAAAGGGAAGAAAATTGCATTTCAATAAATATAAGGCTAAAACTAGGAAACAGAAACACAAAAAACCCTAAAATGAGAATAAAACTGTATGGAAAGATGGGTATAAATATACTCATGAAGTAGCCATGTTGATGAAGATCTCTTAGAAAGTACATAAGAAGTTCACATTGGATGGTAAAATAGGTAACTAACCAACATGAGTAGGAGGTATGTAGAACATGATGTGGGACTATGCACAATACCATCACATTTAGCATAGCAAAGCAATGACCTGAAGCCTGCACCAACACTCGAGCTGGCATCCACCAGTAGATGGAACACTCAAACTAAACATCAATTTTAATTAGAAGCAAGGAACTACAGTAGGCATCAATGCCATAATTGTGGCCATATCCAAGCTAAATATGAAGATGGGTTAATCAAATGCACATCATCTTTCTTGGTAGAAGAAGTGGCGATATGAGAAGCCTTGAAGAAGATGATATAGATGGGATATCTATGTTTGATCATAGAACTATAATTATTTCTCCTAAGTGAAGCTGTGAAGAAAGGAATCAATGAATGAGGATATGAGAATCTACTGGTCAATGAGATAAATGACCTAAGCAATACTTTGGTAGCCTTAAAACTCAGGAATATCTTTAGAGAGGCCAATAGAAACAACCAATTGCCCACTCATAGAGAACAACTCTCAAATGTATTTCTTCTCTATATAGAGAATACACAGAGAAGTAGTTGTAATAGCACATGAAGACTATATAAAAAATTAACTATCATTTACCTTGAGAAAAATCATGACAGACCATTTTACCATTTTATGTAGTTTGTTCGCCTTTTATCAAGTACATGTTATAGGTGTTTAGTTTCAACTAGTATCTTCTTGACTCATGAAGATTTTCAACTATTTCAACTTATGATGAACATCAGTTAAATGACCAAGGGTCTCTTTTTCTCCACTAATAGCAACTTGTATTCCAATTTTCTTATCCATACCTCTAATCTTGAAGGAGTTCAAAGTACATTAATGTATAGGTAGGAATAAGAAGGGAAGAATGTATAAATTGCCACATAAGATCATACGCCAATCCCTCATGCATGTTAATGTATATGATACACTCTTCTTCATCAATAATGATAAGGGTATTTTCAATTAAATTATTTCTTACAATCTTGTACGAGACATTCCAGTATCAAATGCTAGTATAGAAGTAAAAGTATAGCTTATTCTTGTATAGGAATATGAAGGAAATGGCATACTTTGTGCAAGAAGTTGAGTTTCTTCTTAACTATGAATAATAAGGAGGTGACAAACTTTATGCAATTGAAATTGGAATTAATCATTAAAAAAGGATACATGACTAACTTCAATATGAAGAAGTGATTACCACATTTTATTAGATTTTTAGCTATTTTCCCGACAAATAGTTGTTGTTATTATTATGTGCATTTTCAAAAATTCCATAAATTTCTTGTATAATAACATGATTATTTTATTTTTGTGTTTTTTACATACAAAATGTACATAAATACATTTGGATACCATAAAAAGGTAATATACACAATTGAATATAAGTGAACTTATACTTATAGTACTACACCCAGGATATTCTTGAAAATTTACCTTATCCGACATTGTAGATTACATGTGCAAACATACATGGCATGTATATGGTTGTGCAACATCAGTCAGAACTTCACACACTATGAACCAACTAAATTGGGACTATAGACCTTCCACTTATAGTTTTGGGGAATTCTTGTATCTTCAACCAAGGGAAGGTAAATAAATATGACAATGAATGCTAGAAAAATTTTAGCTACCTTGGAAGATATATCTACATCGTTTCCCTATTCTACAATAAGGAAGACTAGTTTCACTATTATGTTGCCACAACTTCTGTATGAAGGTACATTATAGAGGACTATTACAAAAACACAAAACATTAAATCATATTCTCTTAATATATTCATGATATTAAAGCCCCAAATACTACCACATGCATGCAAATGGATAAAACATAATAGTTATTAACCACATTTGGAGTATTAGGGATATAAAAGGGCAACAAGATTTTGACTCTTGATCCAAATAATAGTTCTTTATAGTTTTTCTAATGACAATAGACCATCAAATATTGTTTCTTCCAGCTTGAACTAATGGTTTCCATTTGACTAAAAACATAAAGTTAATTATGTCTTTAACCAAAGTTAGATATTTATTTGAATAAAATATGTTCATATTTTTATTTAGAAGTTCATATGCTTTTTGGAAAATAAGGAACTAATGATCAAATTGATAAGGAACTTGGTGTTCTTTTTTATGAAGAGAGAGAGAGAAAGAAACGGGATAATAGAGTCTTTTCTATTTATCTTATATTTTTTTATAAATAAGGAGTGTTATGGTTTAAGCATATATCAAAATCTAGAAAGATAATTATGTCGGAATACGGTAGGGAATCAGAAAATCGTAAATTCTAGTTCTAATTTTATTTGAAAATAGTGAATTATTTTTACTAGTATACTAGAAGAAAAACTAACTAATCATTTTGCATGGAATGCGAGAAGACATGTATCTAGAGTTTTGGAGAGGTTTCCTGCCAAGGCGGGCACATGAAAAGGGAAATCGAACTTGGACTGGAGACCAAAAGGAAACTTTGATGGTTACCACAACAAGGGAGACTTTATAAACAATTCTAGTGTAGAATAAAACCACGACTGGGAATCTTCTCAATGGAAATCATTCAAGATGCTTCCTTTTACCACCATACAATAAATCCAACTCTACCCGACCCATTATCACTCAACACAAACTCAACACTCTGACAAGCCTCCCGGTGGCGTGGTCCATAGTGGTCATAGTACTACATGGTTCTCCGAAAGACAAAAGGTGTGTGCTGCACTAATGAGGGACTCTATTGAGATACTGGAGGAAGGTGGGGATGACATCAATATACAAATTATAGACATCACAGTTGACAAAAGCATAGATCTCTCGATGATCATATTTAACATGGGAAACCTTCTATTGCTAATTGAACCATAGATGTTTGTTGTTATTGTAAAAGTTGTTGGATTGAATCTTTGATTCCATGCCTTGATGATGTCTCATTACTTACATATCACATATTCATTTATCTATAGACTTTTGATCCGAAGTTCTCATCTGGGCATAAACTAATGTTAATCAATATTAAAATCTTTAATATTGATGTTCTCTGTCTAATGTTGTAATAAATCACATAAATTAGGATATTAATATAAGAAAAATGCATTAAAAAATAATGATGAATAAACAATGTTCGTACAAGTCATGGAACAATAAAATAAAATTGCAAACAATAGGTGGCTAGGATAGTCCCCACACCCCAATGAGTGAGTTACTCGCTCCACATAGCGAGATCAATACTACCTAAAAAAGAAGAAAGTACAATCATTTTCATGGATGTAAGAAGAGCATGCCACAAATTGTGTGTGAGGGAAGTCTTCTTTCTTCTTCTTTCCTAGGTATTGACCTTGACTTACATGGACTCGGTAGGTGACAATACAATAAGTATGGAGGCTAATGGACTAAGTGGAAGGAAGCATAATAATGGAAGGAGATATATTGTTTATAGAGGGCTATCAAACTATCTGATGAATGCATATTCATCATGATTTAAGGGACATTATATATATATATATATATATATATATATTCATATTCAATTGCATGTCACTCTTTGTTTCACTTGTTTTAGGATTTAAGTAGTTTAGGTAATTTATTTGATAATTAATATGTTTTTGGTGTTTTATTTGTATGATTGATGAAAGTTCAAAAGTCAAAGAAAATTTCCCTCCTCAAAGAACCAAGAATTGACCAAAGATTGTATATCCTTGCTTTGAAACTTCGATAATCCAAGCGCGGACCTCATGGCAATGATTCAGGACAAACCAATACTTCTCAATTGGCTATTCAAACCAGTCGATTCAAATTGCAAAATGTGGGTAGTACACCCCATATTTTGCACCAAGATAACTGTTCAATTTGACTTTTTCAACATGTCAATTCTCGTGTAGATTTTTCCATAGTTCCAGATATATATCCTGCACCAAAATAGCCAGATATTCTATATCCGATCTCAAAATTTAGTTTTTAAATATGCATTGGAAATTTTCATGAAAACGTTGGAGAAAAAGCTGGAGAGAAAGAGGTTAGGGACATTGCATCCCAAAGAGGAGGAAAGGATGGCTCGAGCAAGTATGGGGGACGTGGACAAGGAGGAAAGGGGTTTCTAGGGGATGATCACTACTCCTAATGTTCTAGTTTTATGTTTGTCTATCAATGAGCTGGGGCTAAACCTTGTTTATTCTGGAATGCAGGTTGATTGTCCCCGTAGTTCAGACACCATGGATGACAATAGAAGTAATTGTGTTGATAGAGGATGAGGGCCCGACCCATATTTCCTCATAATAAATGGATATAGGAGATACTACCAAAGATCAAACTCAAATTGAAATGATGTAAATAGTTAATGTGCATGTTCTCATTTTTCACAATGCTACAATTGGGATGCTCATAGGGTTTATGCTTCATTTGTTGGGTCTAGGTCCCTATGGGGAATGAATAAAGATTCAAAAATTCTCACAAGATAGATTAGACCTTCAAATTATATCAAATTAAAACCAAAATTTTAAGTATAATTTGAAGTCCTAACTAACAAGCATAGCAAGGATGAGCGGAATTGATAGCAAGCACTTGACAAGGTCATGTAGAGTGGTTCCACTCTCCAAACTAAGAGAGAGTCAGTCCACTACCTATAAAGGTCAACCTCTAGGACTTTACAAGTGCTTTTATCTATATATTCACCAATAAGAGTTATAACACAAGACCACCAAAGGACTTACCCATCCAAGAACCAAGAGTCTTATACCTTACTAAGGACTTATACCCACTTTGCCAATAGTCTTTAGCCTTCTTTAAGGTCTTCCCTGCTCTTGCACAAGTATTCTGTCTTCAAGGATTTACCCACTCTTCTTGGATCTTCAGCCTTTGCCTTCTCCTTTACCTGGAGAAGATCTTCACCTCTTCTTCAACCATAAAGAAGAACAATAACAACTCCACCTTCATTAGGAGTAGCTTGGTTCACCATTACTTCATGGAGGAAAGGGGTAGGGAAGATGGAATGGATGAGAGCTTTACAAGCACAAGGAAGTAGCTCTCTTACAACATTCCTATCTCACTCATAATCTTGACATGCAGTGTAAACTAGAGAGAGAAAGGGGCTCAAGGAGTTTCAACACACTCAAATATAGCAAGGAATTAGAATAGTATGAATGAGAAAACTTGGAATGAACTCCAAGGGTCCTATTTATAGTTGGGGGTGTTCCCTTGAGTGTGGGATCACTTATGGTCAAAATATAGCCATTTTCTTAGATGCAACAGATCTATTTTGGCCCAAAACAACTCACCAATGGTTATAATCAATTTTTCTGCATTTTTGATACAGTACATATGGTTGAGTTTCAATAAAGGTAACTCAACCAATCCACTAAAAGAAAAAGCCAATTTTTAAACTATCGATCAAGTTTGTTCTAGAAAACTCGACCGATGAGCTAAAATTAGGTTTGCTCAGCGAGTCAGTCAGTCGAAAACTGTGAGAGTGCAACTCGACTGATGGGTCTTCTTCAGAAAATCCATCATAGGATCAGTCGAGTTTCCAACTCAACTGATGAATAGTCTTTGACAAATTTTCTAAATTGACATTTGAGTAATTAAACCATGGAATTTAGTGTCCCTGATTTTTCTCATCTTAGTTACAAGTCATATCATTAATACAAGTGATTACAAAAATTATCTAAGGTCATTTGGAATGATTTCCCAAATTGCACACTTGCATTGCATTTAACTTGAACTTGAACAAGCTAGGGCTTGTATAATTTGATCCTTTTCATGTACCTAAAGCCTGAAATAAAACTTGAACAAACATATTAGATACATAGGAATGGAATTGTTAAGTCATTATCAAAATATGGTCAATGTATAACTCTTATGTCCACATTCTCCCCCGTTTTCACAATGACAAACCATTCCTCAATCATATTGAAAAGGATATTGAAGTTATACCTTTGCCTTGTGATTTGTAAGGGGATACAAGATTTGAACAATGTGAATTGCTCCCCCTCAATCTATGTTTACCTCTTACCTAGATAGTTAGTCTATCTACACAAAGCAACATGATATATATACTATATGGTCCTTTAGCAAGTCACATGATAAAGCATATAATGAACAAGAAAAGGATCACATAACCAATAAAAACAATATGGTTGCGATTCAAAACATTGAACTTTTCTCTCCCCCTTTTGACATTATCAAAAAGGAAGGGGGTAGAATAGCATAGAAAATAGATCTTCACCAAGAACAACCAAGCATACATCCATAACATGCAATCTCAAAGCATACACTAAACAGAGATGAGAGAAATAAACAATCTAAGTCATAATCAAAATATGGTAAAACATGGCACCAACTCATGAGATATAGTAAATCAAAGAGTAAGTGAACAAAGGCTTATGATTACAACCTAGAAAGCAAGTTCTTAGAAAATAGCTACAAGCCAAAATGATGAAAGCTAGATGATACAAGCTCAAAACATGTGCCCAGATATTTCTAATACAAAATATCCTAGAAAGATATATATGATTAGCATCTAGACTAAACATCTAAGCTATCTATGTCCACATCATCATCATCCTTATAATCAGAAGCATCAGGCTCATAGTCATCATGTCACAGCCGAATCCCATGATTACCACTAATCATGAGATTAGGGCATGAGTTTGATGATTATACTTGATACAAAGTTCACTCCTGATTATATTTTTTTCCTTTTTATTTCAAACTATTTATTTTCTCACATACATGAGAATTAAACTTTCATTACTCTAATATGATCTCAACATTAATGATACACATCCATACATTCATTTTGTTTCTTATACTTCCATGTAGATATGACAGGACAATCATATACATACTATTTTATCAAGGAAACAAAGATACAAACATCATTTACAAGTCTCTCACATCTATACAAGGACCTAGAGTGACAAGGAACGATTGAACTTAACTAATCTCATACTTAACTCATGTGGTAGATCGACTCTGATGCTTTGACCTTCTTCAAGTCCACGTGGTTTCCCTAAAAATTGTGAGTAGAGGGTTGAGCCTACTCGCTCAGTGAATGAGTACTTCAAAGAAACAATTTAAATCACTTATATAATTATGGATATATTGCCAAGCAACTAATATCAATTATAACAACAACAAGATTTAAAGAGTCTAATCATTGAAAATCATAAATATGGCAGGATACTCTAGATATCTACAAGATTGAATCAATGTATGAACATGCTTGATTAATCTCAAAGAGAGCTAATAACTCAGAAACAACAAAGAACAATTGAATAATTGCGCACACTTATTTAACCTCTCATTCATCTTATTATGCCCTGAACCCACATGAGGTGCACCACAACATGTGAAAGAATCGCAACAAGCTACGATCTCACCGTACAAGGCTTAGAAGCATGCCCGGGTTCCTAAGCCTATCTCTTGAGTAAGACCCTGTCTGCAACGGGCCTCGGCACGTCTGCCTCTTGGTGACTAATAAGAGTGGTCAGATATCTCAGACTCTACCTCTCAACCTGGGTAATTAGGCGGTGAGTCAAATCCCTTATGCTTATTGTGCATCAGTGGAACTACTAACCACTGATCACTCAACATGTAACACAGGTACCACCAACATCCCCAGTTGGTGTTGGTACCACCCAACTGTAAGGAGTCTGCCCTACTGGTCAAGACCCCCACACCCTACTAGGGTGCTCTGGATTACCTCGATCTGGACTACCTCTAGTCAGGAAACTATTTCCTCCTCATAGCGCAGGCCTCATCCTGTGAAGATTCTACAGTGTTCTTGGAATCTACATGTCTAATTCACTCTTTAAACTCACAGTTCAATCATCACATCAATGAATCTTCATTCAACTTTATAAACCGTTCATTTCATAAACCATATGATAACATTTACCACAACTTAACTGGAAAGCATAATCAGTGCTCACAGTCATGTGTAGACCGTGAGTCGTGGTGTCGACATAGTGTTGCGGTCGCGGTGTCGACGTAGCATCACGGTCGCGGTGTAGACCGTGGGTCATGGTGTCGATGCAGCGTCGGTCACGGTCTCAATACATGCTTACTTAAAAGGGCATAACTCTCTCATTTTAACTCCGATTTGGTTCATTCTTTTTTTGTTAGATTTGTAATCAAATTCTATACAACCCTAAAATATTATTTTGATAATATTATCACAAGAAAAATCATTTATTAATTATTTTCTCTAATATCATTAACTCTCTTCTTACACACATGTATGGGTTAATGTTATCTTATCCCCAACTCGGATCTTTATAGTATGCTTAAGTTATGATTATGAGTTGCCTAAAAAGTATTTAAGGTTACCAAAGTTAAGATAAAGCACAACATAGAATATTACTAACAAAAGTATGTCGAGCATTAAGATTATCTTAAAACCCTAGGATTACCAGCAAAGCTAGGAACAGGTTGTAACACGTCATATCTATCAGAAGGTGCAGTAGAGAGAACAACATCACCTTCATCACTTGAGGCACCAGAAAAACCATCATAGCCATCATCATCATATGCCTCACCATCATCCTCATCATCACCAGCAACCTCCTCATCAACAGTAGCCTCCTCATCAGCCTGGTCTAGCATCTCTTCAGTAGAAAGATAACTAAAACCTCAATCGAGCCAACGTGCATTCTGCTCATCCCAAGACATACCAAGAGCATGGAGCTCATTGACCTGTGGGAAGGAAGGAGTAGAACTATTGAGGTTGGCAAGCAGAGTGGCCAAGGGTCCAGCAGTCAGAGGCAGCACACTAGGGATAGATCCACCAACAGTAGAGGGTGTAGCAATGGAAGGTGCAGGTGGAGGGGTAGGGTAAAAGTGATCATATGCATAGGATGCATAGTCACCTCCTAGGTAGAGCTGGTAGGTTGGGTAAGGGTGTGCACAGGACATGTTCATGTTGGACATGATGGAACATAGGTCCTGATGTAGGTGCTCCTAAACCTGAAGGTTGTATGCCTGTTGATGTATCATGTAGCCCATAAGGGTTTCATTTGATACATGAAATGAGGCACGGGCATGTCGGGTAGGGTGAGTGGTGGAGTTTCATGGGTAGAGTCAAATGTAGAGGCACCAGGTGTGGTGGAGGAGAGGATATGCAGAGACTTTTGAAGAGTGGTCTCACTAATGCAAACTCCTTTCTGGGTAGGTTTGTAATGAAGGTCGTGGAAAAGAGATTTGCCACTAGCAAGCTGGAACAAACCACAAATTAGGGTTGGGTAGGGTGGGTGGGTTCCAGGGGTGTTGTTTCCTAAGTCAAAGTAGGTCATATGGTGAAGAACATATCTTGACCACTTGACTCTGATGTTCTTCAAGAGACAATACATGATCACCGTAGTGTTTTCTAGAATCTCAGTTTGATTCTTCTTTGGGTGAATATTGTAGTTAACAACTAGGGTGAGGATGCGTCTCTTGAGGTCCAAGGCAGAGGATGGAAGGGTGCACTTCTTCCTATATGGGAATTGAGGCTTCTTCAAGAACTTATGAATATGAGGGAGAGTAAGAGCATATTGCTTGTAGAAGGCCTTAGGCTCAACTAAGTCAAAGTACTGTCGGTAGTCCTTACGCCAGGTGTCAGTCACTTTGGTACCTAAAAAGAAGATGTTCAGGGTATCCTCAGAGACTTGAAATTTCTCCCCGGATATCATGGATGTGAGGACTACTTGAGTATCAGGTGGGGGTACGAGGGTGTTGTAATTCCAATGCAAGTTAGCATCAAATTCATGAACCTCTTTTGTGCTTGTGATGGAATTACTATAGCACGCGTGTTCAACATCCAAGACAGAGACATGGTGATCATAAAGCAAATCTGCTACTTGATATATGACTTCTTTTCTTCATGGTTTAGGCTCAAATAGGGAACGAAAATGGAAAGGGTTCCGGGGAAGAAGCTCCTTATACCTATTTAGAACCTCATTTGAGTCAAAGAAAGTGTCATCAAATGGAATCAAGTGGGAGTTGGACGAAGATGAAGGTGCATTAGCTGGGGCAGCCCTCTTCCTCCTATTGGATGCCATGGAGACAAAGAGGAGAGGAAGGAGAGAGAAAAAGATATTGACTCACCACTAAAACTCATCCACAGACCTAGATTAGCAAGGAGGAAGGTCAAGGGAGGTCAAGCTAGGTCAAAACAGGTCTAGGAAGAGGAAGGTCGGGGCTAGGGTTGAGAGCTTAGGGGAGTTGAAGGTCAGATCAATTGAATTTTCTCTAGTTGAGAGGGAGATTAGTCAGGCGAACCTATCTTGAATTTTCTCCAGCCCGCCCATCCATCAAATCTATGAACTCAAAAACTCAACCGATAGGGTCTTTAAAAAAGCTCTTGGCTTTCGATCGAATTGGAAACTCTACTGATTGTCAACCTGACGTAAAGTTAGAAATCCTAGTTTCTATCCATTAGAGTGCTAATAAAATTTATTTTTCAAGACCATTATGTATTTTGAACATACTTAGGCACATATCACTCATCATTGGGTACTATTTTGTGGTAAAATATGTGTTTGGAAAAAATACCCAATAACAAGAGAAAAACAAGGTAAAATTGAACATGAAAAATGGATTTTTAGCATATATATTAGCAAGCAGAGGTGATCAAAATAGAGGTAAAACATATAGGATAGATTGCAACTAGCTAGAAGACATATGAGATTGATTCAAAGTAGTTATGAGAAGTTTGGATCTAATAAAGTTAAATAGCTCTCTAGCTAGAGGTTTAGTAAAAATGTCCGCCAACTGATTTTCTGTATCCACATGCGTGATATAGATATCCTTCTTGGCAATGTGATCATGGAGAAAATGATGGTGAACCTCTATATGTTTAGCTCTACTATGTAATATGGGATTATTTGAAAAGTTAATTTCACTAGTATTATCAAAATAGATAGGAGAAGCATCAAAATGAATGTCAAAGTCTTCGAGCTTTTGTTTCATCCATAGGACCTGGGCACAACAACTCCCAGCTGCAATGTATTCAGCCTCATTGGTTGATAATGCCAATGTGCTCTGTTTCATGGAGAACCAAGACACCAAGCATGGTACTAGGAGGAAACAAGTACCACTTGTACAATTTCTATCAATCAAGCACCCTGCATAATTCACATCACTATAAGACAAAGAGTAAAGTCCCTTGACTTGGGATACCATAGTCCAAAATTTTTGGTTTTGGCTCAGTACCTTAAAATCCTCTTAACAACTATAAGATGTGATTTCTTAGGATTTGATTGAAAGCGATCACACAAGCAAACACTAAACATTATATCAGGTCTAGTGGCAGTTAAGTAAAGTAAACTTCCAATCATACCTCTATAGAACTTCTCATCTACCTTCTCACCTTCTTCATCTTTGTCAAGTTTGGCAGTGTTTGACATGGGTGTGTCCATTGTCTTGGTGTTCTCCATCCCAAAACGTTTGAGTAGTTCACTTATGTACTTGCCTTGGTTGATGAAGTTCCCATGTTTTTTTTTCTTGATTTGAAAGTCGAGGAATAATGTGAGTTCACCCATCATACTCATCTTGAATTCACTCTGCATAAGATCACTAAATTCTTTGAAAAGATCAAGGTTAGTTCTGCCAAAATGATATCATCGACATATATTTGTATGATTAGAAAATTGTTAGAAGTGTGCTTTAGAAATAAAGTAGAATCCAATTTTCCCATGATGTACCCATGATCTAACAAAAAGTTCTTTAATTTCTCATACCAAGCCCTAGGTGCTTGTTTGAGTCCACAGAGAGCTTTTTGCAACAAATAAACATGGTTAGGTAAACTATCATGTTCAAAGCCCTAAGGTTGTGCAACATATACTTACTCCTCAATTGTAGCATTCAAAAAAACACTTTTAACATCCATTTGATACATAAGAAAGTTCTTATAACTAGCAAAGGCAAGAAACATACAAATGGACTCAAGTCTAGCTACATGTGCATATGTTTCATCAAAATTTATACCTTCCTATTGATTGTATCATTGAGCCACTAACCTTGCTTTGTTCCTTACCACTATGCCGCTTTCATCAAGCTTATTGCGGTAGACCCATTTGGTGCCAATGATATTCCTATCACTTGGTCTTGGCACTAGGGGTCCAAACTTTGTTCTTTTCAAATTGCTCCAATTCTTCTAGCATAGCTAGGATCCATTCATCATCCCCAATCACTTCCTTGATGCTCTTTGGTATGAGTTGTGAGATGAAGGTGCTATTGGCTTATTCTTTGTTGAATGCATCATACATCTTCACTCTTTCAAATGGATCACCTAAATTCAGCTCCTTCAGATGATTCTATACAAATTGGGTGGTTGGATCCTTCTTCTCTTCATCTTTCTATTCTTCTTGAATTACCACCTCTTTTCCCTTTTGGGTGATGTTGAGCTCTTTTAGAATAGGAATTACTTCACCTACAACATCATCATTTGGAACAATATCTTCGGGATTAGGTGGGTTAGTCTCAATAAACTTCACATTTATGGATTATTCTACTTTAGCAAGATCAATATTAAAAACTATATAAGCCTTGCTAGTAGTGCTATAGCCAAGAAAGGAAGCCTTGTAAGATTTCAGATCAAACTTGCAGTGAGAATCTTTCATATTCAAAACAAAACAAGGACATCCAAAACCATAGAAATACTTGATAGAAGGCTTTCTACCACGCCATAGCTCATAGGGGTTTTTCTTCAATATGGATGTGTAAAAACTCAATTTTGCACAAAACATAAGGTACTAATAGCTTCAGCCTAAAACTTCTTTAGAGTATCATACTCTAGAAGCATGGTCCTAGCAATCTCTTGTGAACACCTATTATTCCTCTCTGCAACCCCATTTTGTTAGGGTGTTCGATGTGAAGAGAAGTTGTGTGCATAACTAGATTCTTGACAAAACCGTTCAAAAAGCTCATTTTCAAATTCTCCCCCATGATCACTACGGACGGAAAAAATGCAGCAAGAATCTTTATTCTCAACTCATTTATAAAAGATTGAGAAAACATCATGTGTATCACTCTTGGAAATGAGAAAGAAGGTCCAAGTATATCTAGAGAAATCATCGAAAATAACATGGTACTACTTGGAACCACAAAGCGATTGAGTACTCATTCATCCAGATATATCAATGTGAATAATCTCAAGAGATGTCTTGGTACTAAGGACTCCATTGGATTTGAAGGAAGACTTGTTTTGCTTTCCTTGGGTACAAGGTTGGCATTCCTCATTCTTTTCAAAATCCAATTTGGGAAGTCCCTTGACCAAGTCATTTTTTCTCAACTTCTTCAACTGATGCATATTTACATCACCAAGCTAATGGTTCCAAAGAGAAATATCATTCAAGTTGACTACTAGGCATCTATTAACAACTATCATAATAAAGTCGAGAACAATAACATAAAGATTACCCCTTGTAGTTCCTTTATATATCACTTGGTAGTTGAGGGAATCTATAATCAAGCATTCAAAGGAAGTAAATAATACAAGGTAACCATTGTCACATAATTGACTAACACTAATTAAATTGTTATGTAGGCCATCCACAAAAAAAACATTATTGATACACAAGGATTCACCAACATCACCCTCATCTATGACTTTACCTTTATTATTGTCTCCAAAGGTAGTCAAGCCTCCTTTCTTTTTGGTGAAGTTGTTGAAATGGCTTATGTCACCTGTCATATTCTTAGTGCAACTACTGTTAACAATCCATATTCCCTTTTCCTACAAGAAAGGAGAATGTCAGTTCCCAACTCAAATTTTGGGATATAGAGTTAGCTTGGGGACCCATTTCATCTTTTGGTTGGTCCCCTTAGGCTTGTAAGGACAATAAGTAGAGTAATGATCATCACATTTGAAATAAGAACAAACCATAGGATTCTTAGTGTCGCAAGACTCTCCTACAAAGAAAGAGGTCTCTTTTCTCTTTTTCTTACCTTTGGCTTTGCTCTTGCCCTTTGGTGCTCCTCCTACAAATCCTAAACCACTGGTACCACTTTGTTTAGTAGAATCGTCAAGGATTTCATTTAGGAAATTCTTCCCTTTGAGGAATTTCTATAGGGATGCTCTTAATATATTGTTATCATCATTTAGAGAAATATTAGTAGAAGTTAAGCTAGCTATGTCATCCCAAGAATGATGAAGATCAACCTCAAAATTGAAGGCTTTAGTTAAATATGAATCCTTCTCAAGGGAAATGGTAGAAACATCATTACTAGGAAATATAGGTCTAGAAGATAAATCATTAACTTTACTAAGCAATCTATAATTTTTAAATTTAAGCATTTGTATTTCTTTAATATTGACATCTCTTTCATCTCTATGAGCATCAATAAGAAGCTTAATTCAACATTTTTAGTTTTAATCATTTCATGCTCTTTTAGGAAATTTTGGTTTTCTTCCTTAATATTTTCAATGTTCTTAAGGTAGATACCTTTCTCAACTTCAAATCCATTTTATTGTATCTTAAGATCAAGGTATTTCCCTTGCAAATTATCAATACTCTGAAGATGAGTTTTTTCATTCAGCTCAAGAATTTCAAGTTTAACATATAAATCATCAATGATTTTTCCTAACCATTTTCTTTTAGATTTACATTTAGCAAAAGATGAATGAGTAGAAATGAGCATGTCTATGATACCTTCCTTAGATAACTCATGCAAACTTACCTCACTTACCTCACCAATTTCTTCACTGGAGGCCATGAGTGCTAGGTGGCACTCTCCATCTTCTTTGGAGCTTGAGCTGCTTGAAAATGAAGCTTCCCAAGCTGCATGAGCTACATTCTTGTGTCTCTTCTCCTTCTTGTCCTTCCACTTGTACTTTCTCTCCTTCTTATTCTACTCTACCTTCTTTGAGCTACCCTTGTGGTGTGACTTTCTTGACTTGGGACATTCACTCTTGTAGTGTCCTTTTTGTCCACACTTGTAGCATCTAGGAGTAGAGAAGGACGAGGTTTCCTTTCCCTTAAAGTGTTTACCCTTAATGTAGTTGGCTTCATGCTTACTTGGGCCATCATCTTCACTAGAGGAGGAAGGAGAAGTCTGACAAGCAAGTTGTTATTGAAGGATGACCGCCTCCACTTGTTCTTTGAATGCACTATCTTTGATCTTCTTGGCTTCCTTCTCTTCTTGCTTGGCTTCTTCTTCTTATTTGTCAAGCCTTGGATCATGGGCTTGGAGGTTGCCAATGAGCTCTTCAATTGGGATGTCGCCAAGGCTCCTCACTTCTTCAATGGAGGTGACCTTTGACTCCCATCTCTTTGGTAAAATCCTCAAGATCTTGTAGTTGATTTTACCTCTATCCAAAGTGTTGCCCAATGCAGCCAACCCATTGATGATGACATTGAGTCTTGAGTACATCTCCGCAATCCCTTCTTTCTTGCCCATCTTGAAATTCTCTAGAAGGTTGTTCAAATGTAGATATTGACCTCCTTGACTTAATTTGTGCCTTCATAGGTGATGCATAATTTGTCCCAAATCTCATAGGCGGTGTCCCAAGATGAGATCTGGTTGAACTCCGTTGGGGTAAGGGCTACATAGAGGATGCTTATGGCTTTAACATTGAGTTGGAATACTTTGAGTATAGCTTCACTCCATGTTGCAACAACTCCGATTAGCTCTTTGTAAGGTGTGACCATAACCTTCCACATGTCAAAATTCATTCCTTAAATGTAGAATGGCATACACCTCTTCCAATAGAGGAAGTTGGTTCCATCAAAGATCAGACTATGCATGGAGAATCCTCCCTCTAAGTTGAGAGAACCAAGTAGGTTTTTTCCCATCTTCTCATCTCGTTGGAGATTGTTGGAGAAGATCCTTAGCTCTGATACCACTTTTTGGATCTAGGTCTCTAGAGGGGGGGTGAATGGAGCTTCAAAAATTCTCACAAGATAGATTATAACTTCAAATTATATCAAATTAAAACCAATAGTTTAGCAATTTGAAGTCCTAACTAACAAGCATAGCAAGGATGAGAGAAATTGTTAGCAAGCACTTGACAAGGTCATGTAGAGTGGTTCCACTCTCCAAACTAGGAGAGAGTCGGTCCACTACCTAGAGAAGTCAGCCTCTAGGACTTTGCAAGTGCTTTTCTCTATATATTTACCAATAAGAGTTACAACACAAGACCACCAAAGGACTTACCTGTCCAAGCACCAAGAGTCTTTTACCTTACTAAGGACTTACCCACTTTGCCAAGAGTCTTCAACCTTCTCCAAGTTCTTACCTACTCTTGCACAAGTCTTCCGCCTTCAAGGAATTACCCACTCTTCTAGGATCTTCAGACTTTGCCTTCTCCTTCACCTGGAGAAGATCTTCACCTCTTCTTCAACCATGAAGAAGAAGAACAACAGCTCCACCTTCACTCAGAGTAGCTTGCTTCACCTTTGCTTAATGGAGGAAAGGGGTAGGGAAGATGGAATGTATGAGAGGTTTACAAGCATAAGGAAGTATCTCCCTTACAACAAGCCTATCTCACTCATAATCACGAAATGAAGTGTAAACTAGAGAGAGAAAGGGGCTCAAGAAGTTGCAACACACTCAACTATAGCAAGGACTTAGAATAGCATGAATGAAAAAACTTGGAATGAACTCCAAGGGATCCTATTTATAGTTGGGGTGTTTCCTTGAGTGTGGGATCACTTAGGGTTGAAATATAGACGTTTCCCAAGATGCAACAAATCTATTTTCGCCCAAAACAACTCACTTATAGTTATAATCACTTTTTTTGCATTTTTTGTACAATAATTTGGTTGAGTTTCAATAAAGGTAACTGGACCGATCCACTAAAAGACAAAGCCAATTTTCAAACTATCGATTGAGTTTGTTCTGGGAAACTCCACTGATGAGTGAAAATTAGGTTTGTTCTGAGTTAGTCGGTCGAGTGATGTGAGTGTGCAACTCGACCTATGGGTCATCTTTAGAAATCCATCATAGGATTGGTCGAGTTTTCAACTCGACCGATGAATAACCTGTGACAAATTTTCTAAATTGAAATTTGAGTGATTATACCATGGAATTAAGTGTCCCTGGTTTTTTCACATCTTAGTTACACATCATATCATCAATACAAGTGATTACAAAAATTATCTACAGTCATTTGGAGTGATTTCCCAAATTGCACACTTGCATTGCATTTTAATTGAACTTAAACAGGCTAGGGCTTGTATAATTTGATCCTTTTCATGTACCTAAAGCCTGAAATAAAACTTGAACAAACATATTAGATACCTAGGAATGTAATGGTTAAGTCATTATAAAAATATGGGCAATATATAACTCTCAAGTCAACATCATTGATGTATACGATGATACAAACCTTGATCCAAATGATATCTCTATTAATAACGAAAAAGGTTACGATGAACTCTATACTGCACCGGAGGCATAATCTCTTCTCCATGCACCATTCAAGTATATTGTTGTAGTGAAATTGATTGCAAAATTAATTGGTTATTGTTGGATTATTGGGGAGACAGAGAAGGCAGCAGAAACAAAAATTTTCTCCCCAAACCCAGTATAAAGGAATTGTGTCAATGTCTATACAATAGGAAGGATGGTTTGTAGAAACATACCTTGTCCCGAGGCTTGCTCGGCGACGTTACCTCACGGTTTACGTGGTCTTCACCTCTGGTCTTGGATGGTGTCTGTGCAGCTCCTGGTCTCATCGGGACTGTCGGGATTGATATATGTCCTCCGAGCGGCAGAAGTCTCCCGCCTCTGAAGTAGTCCACATGGACCACCTAGAACTCCAATCTCTTTGTCCCATAAGGAATCAGAAGGATTCATGCCCTCCCGTCGGCATACTTGTCACCAACACACTCTCCTACAACGAGTTGCTTTTCTGCAGTTATCTTTCCCTTGTTGTGCCTCCCTTATCAGGTAGCACTTGCTCGGGCTCTCTCGGTTACCACAACCAGAGAGAATGACAACTTTGCAGAGCAAATGGTGTTCTAAGTTGTTCTTGAGAAGCCCCCAATACCCTATATATATAGGAATGTCATCTGACAGGGTTCTCTACCCCGGGCAATGCGGGATTAAAGTAGGAGTAGAAGGGTTCAAGATTTTCCACAAAACAACCAACTACATCAGCTGAACCGATCGTTTCAAGCATGAACCGGTCGGTTGGGGACCTGATCCGATCAGTTCACACCTCAACCGATCGGTTGGGGCACTTGATTCGATCGGTTCACTGCCCTGGTCAGTTCCCGATTGACTTTTCCTCTTTCGTTTCAAATTGATCCAAATACCAATACTTGTTCCAATCAAATTGGACAAGTGAAATGAAGAGAAATTTCTTACCAACCTGACTTTCCCAACTCACTCATTTGGACCAGTTGAGCCGATCGGTTCAACCCTTGAACCAGTCGGTTCAGCCTGTCCTAAGCTGATCGGTTCATCATATGAGCCGATCGGTTGGGAGTACAGACTGTGCAAAATCAGTCAATTGCAGTTTCAATCAATCTGATACTCTAATCAATCGGTCCAATACCTTGAACACTATGATACCGAGTTATCAATTGATTGAGTGTTTAATTGAACTACTAAAATCCTTTAGTAATCAATCTAAATATCGTTTGTGGATAAACTCCTCTTCCAGGTTAAATCCTATGTGTGTGACCTTGTAGGTCCATTTCACATCGGCAATGAAAGTCCATAACACTTATGACTTCACAAGCAAAGAGCGGTGCCTAGCCGCACATCAGTGCTACCCAAGTGAAAAGGAAAGTTCAAGAACAGGTTTCAATCCTACAATCTGTGAATGGTGTTATAATGAATGCATAATTCCTTTGTCAATGATATCCCAAATGAACTCAAGGCATGGAACATTCATCCTTTCAACGTTCATTCACTTTCTTGATCTCAGAGTAGATTGGAGGAGATATGTATGACATCATTATCACATATTGATTCACACATGTGTGAATTCCTATCTCAATGCTACTCATCATGTGGCCATAGATATCAAACTGCCTCGAGAGAGACAAATCCCATATCTATCACTCACCCCTCAAAAGCCCCATGTGTCAAAGTCACCCAATCATCACCTTTACAACAACCCAAGTTTCAGGGATGCATTTGATGACGTCAAAGTGTAACCAATGACATGTGTTGAGCGTAGTGATTTTAGGTCAAAGAATCACACTCACCACCATCACTGTGAGAACTGACTGTGACTACCATGTCATGGTTCCATGTGTCAAACTCACGGTGGGTCTGTCTGGTACACTTGTTCTCTAACAAGTACCTATGTGTTTAGTTTGATATCTCCATATCATGACTAATGAGATTCTATCATCAACCAACACCACAATCTAGTCTTGTGTGTCATTGTTGTCTATCTATCTTCCACAATGACATCCGACTAGGGACATAATAAGAATGTACAAACTCTTAGCATCTGTATGATCTCATCGTTCAGGTCCTGAACCTGAAAGCATATGTCATTGAGTACTATCATTCTCTAGACATTCAATCGTTTCTATCATTATCTCATATGATGCACCCAAAAAGAATTCGAAACTTGCCTTTGATGTTTGTCAAATCAATCTTAATGTATCCCACCAATCATCCCATGATTATCCCTCAGGGCATTCATACCGACAGACTCCCACTTGCATTGTGATCCAATCACCCTTGAATCATATTCTTAGTGTTCTTCAGACACGTCCCACATGTTACTGTGCTCTAGTTCTAACATAGTGAGTTATGGCAACACATTGCCAAAGACAATATTAACTGCATGTCTCTCATCTCTTCGTTGTAGGTCACACATATAAGATGGAGTTGTCATAATATGTGATCTAGTATTCCTTTTCTAACCTTTAGCCACATTGCATGACCAAGCACTCCTAACTTGTCATTAATGACCGGAATAACTATAATTTCATCTCTATAAACTCCTAGATTCATATAGTATCCACTGTTGTTCTCTAACACATAAATACTCGACCTTTCCTTTTAAAATGACTTTATTGGAACGTTTCCATTTATCAACAAACATTCACTTTTATATATCTCATATATATTTTGTGATTAATTTTTCTGTCCTTTTCAGAAGTTCGCATCAGTGTCACTCTTTATAGTGAACCCTTACTTATTTCCATAGAACTAGTACTTCTCAAGTACTTATCAAGTTCTTATGGTATTCCAGTAACCCTTACTGGAACTAGATAGACATCCACTCATCATGTCCCACATACGAGTTATCAGGATGAGCACATCATATTGTCATGTCCTACATATAAGATGATGAATTCATTTTATTCTTTCTATGTCCATATATGCAAGATAATGGGATAATTACATACATGATAGATCCATATCTATTCTTAGTGTTCCCATTCTTCATAAGAATTGGAAACTTGGCCTTGGGATACTAACTCCATATAACATGGACAAGTTTTATACCACTGAATCTATGCACACTAAACCCTTCAGTATAGATTGCCAATGTATGCTTTCTCTTTTCAGGTCAAGAGGTTTTTCAAGAACTATCTCTATAGATCTCTATTCCTATCACATAGGAAACGTCTCTATCTTCCCTAAAGATGATTTCCATTTGAATTTCCATTCTAGAACATCTCATTCCTCATCGACATGTGGAATGCAAATACACTCCCACTAAATCACAGATCCCTTCTTTATCTTTGACATGTCAGTCAAACCCTTTGACCATACAGCTCTGAGCTACTTGTACTTAATCAATCACATTGATTAGTCCATTGTAACTTATAGACTTCATTTGCATTAATAGATTCATAAACCTTATAGGTTGTGTCACATACACATCCTTGTTTTTATTCCTCATAGGAATGCGGTTTTTAGTATCTGTATGCCAAATTTATTAGTCATTAAGTTGCAATCAATAAGCATCATCCTTCTCAAAATGTTATCCATGTGTCTTAATGCTTAAGACTCATTCACACTTATGGATTTCATCCCAATGGGTGCTACCATCAAGGTCATACCTTATGGTTCACATGGAAATTATTTAGGATGTAATGGTCATAAACCATAACTCAAAATCCGGTTCCTCAATATCATCTAAATAGTTGACTCATCACATGACCAACTCATCACATATATAATCGAGGTGTATCTGTCAAAGATATAAGAACTCACAACTCCTTGTGATTCTTAATGTCCTTTATTAGTGTGGGGTATTCTTTATTCAAGAAGAACTTAGTTATTTGATCATCATCCTCTAACTCCTTTAGAGTATGACTCCTTTTGATTTAGACATCACCATGCCTTAATCACGAGATCACTATGATACACTATCATAATCACTCATAAGGATCTCAAACATTTGGTCTAAGTATTTCATTCATTGATCCAATGAAGAATTAACACTTTACCATATCCGTACTTCATCTATGATATTCTTGAACTCTTCAAGATATTCATATTGGTATTTCTATAAACACTATTTGAATTACTAGCATTAACTCTAATAGGTATGTAAATACATCACATGTATTATACCTAATAGGATAATCATTCTCCCACTACTACTAGTGAAGATTGATTGATCATGTCTAAGAGATTCATGTCTCTTACTTGTTCTCTAACCAAAAGAGTCTAGATTTATCCATCATATGGAAACTAGAAATGAGTTTCTCATGATTTATGCTAATTTGATTGTTTGAGTTATCAATAACTTTTAGGTATCATTTTATCTTATGCATACCAAGTACCACAAGATAAACAAGGCATTGCCATAAGGAAACATCAACTTTATTAATTGCCATTACTGTCATAAAATATGCAAAAATAATGTGTTTCTATCTATTGGAAAATATGGAATAGTAGTTCATAAGTCTATTACATGCCTTTAAGGCTAAAAATAAACTAAACTACTCCTATCTATGGCGGAAACATTTGCCCCATTTATTGGGTGCTTTACACTTTATATCTTGGTATCATATACCTCAAAAAGTGTTACAAGTTTATTTCATGACACCTTCAAGTGGAGACGGATGTCGCCTCCTTCTTCTTTAGTTCTTCCAGATAGAGTGGACAATTCCTTTTCCAATGTCCTAGCTTTTGACAATGGTGGAAATTGCCTCTCTTGGTCATGCCTCCCTTGGCCTTAAGAGTTGAAGACGACTTGGGCTGCTGGCTAGCATCAGAACCTTTCTTAGCCTTGCCTTTGCCCTTACGCTTGGACTTGCCTTTCTTATTGTTGATCATCATCACATACTTAGGCTTGTCCTTCTTCATTTGTGCCGTGGCTGTCCTCAACATGCCTAACAACTCTATCAACGGCTTGTCAAAGTTGTTCATGTTGTAGTTCATCACAAACTGACTGTAGGATTCTGGCAACGATTGCACTATCACGTCAGTAGCCATCTCTTGGCAAGGGGAAATCCCAGTCTCGTTAGGTTCTCCACATACCCAATCATCTTGAGCGTGTGAGGACCAAATGGATCTCCTTCTGTCATAACACACTTGAACAGTACCCTGGAGACATCATATCTCTCTTACTGTGCTTGATCTTCATACATGTTCTTGAGATGTTGAATCATCTCAATGACACCCATGTTCTCATATTGTCTCTACAACTCATGGTTCATGGAGCACAACATCAAGCACTTCGCATCAATGGCATCTTAAAAATGCTTCTTGTAAGCATCCCTTTCTACCTTTGTTGCAGTAGGAGTAGGTTCCTCTACAATTTGAGTATCTAGGACATAGAGCTTTCTCTCTTGAGCGAGAACAATTCTCAATGTCCTAAACTAGTTGTGGAAGTTAGTCCCATTCAGCTTGTCCTTTTCAAAGACCGATCGCAATGAAAAGTGATTGTTGTTTGTTGTCATTTGTACTACAAAAGGAAATATATGCAATTTAGTCCAAAACTGAATTTTGACTTATTTGATTGATTTGAAAGGTTGATGATATAATTAGGACTTTAATTAATTATCGATCCCACTATTTTTGTTCAAATTGATAGCCCTCACCATCAATTTAGAAGATTGCAGCGTACAATCTTCTAGTGGGTCAAGATCCTAAAATCCTCTGAGTCATGGACAAGCTAGGGATGTCACCCACAACTTAGATCTTCCAGGTAGGAAACTTTTCCCAATTGCATCATATGCAACTCTTGAAAGATTTCATATGCAACTCCTTGCCATGATCACCTCTGTGCCTCAAGGTGCTAGATCCTATCTAGGTCACCTTGTTAAGTCCAACCCAAAGCCAACATGATGAATATGCACCCTGCTAGGGAAGACCCATATATTCATCCTTCACGCTTCCACGAGATAGACGGTGCACCATGCTAGGGCGTGCCCACACTTGGCCGATCAAGCTTTTCACGTGTGTCACATTTGGAAGGCATCTAAAACTTTAATATTTAATGAGGGATTTGGTTTTTATAGGTACATATACATATCCAATCACCACAATATATAGTGTGTATCTTATACATGCTATATCCCACAGAAAACATGTGAAATGATAAAAGCGATGATTATGACCATCCTAATGTGATTCCTTGAGCCAAGAGGAATCACGATCATCTAGGTCTACATCACATGCAACCTATACAAGATGAACTTTGTGCTTTGCCTTTCTGGGTTTAATCAACTCATCTCCATGATTGATCGGCTTGCCATCAGGCCGATCATTTGGGTGCCACCATCTGATCGATTAGCTCCTCCAACCGATCGGTTCGCCTGGTCGTCGTGCATCTCCTCATGGCTGCCACCCAATCGTCTCGCTCCATGAACCAGTCATCAACCGATCAGTTCAGTCCTTGAACCGATTGTCTGGAACACCAACTGATTGGTTCACGCCTTGAATCAATCGTCTTAGTCGTCATCAGGTTGTCTGTCGTTCTTTGGCATAACAAGAAATAAAAGTTTTGTCCTATTTACATTTGAATTGGGAAACCCCGAGTTACATTTGGGGGGAGCAAAGGTAGGAAAGAAATCTCGAGTTATCTTGAGTTACATTAGGAATAAGAGATAGAGAATCGGTGTGAAGAATGAGATGCATGCAACAACAATCAACCACACACAGATATAGGGTTTATTGGCCATAACCATGCTATACATCCACCACAAAACTCGTTTAAGGGTGACGTGTATCGAGTTCATTCATATTATATATCATATATGTATTTTGGGATTTGTGGATTTAAGATTGGACATGCATAAAGCCTATTTTATTCGCATCATATGCAATAAATAAAGGTGAAAAACCAAAATCAATCACATCGATAATCCTAAAGTATAGAGCAGTTGACGTGGATCTGATACCACTGTTGGGTTATTGGGGAGACAGAGAAGGCAGCGGAAACAAAAATTTTCTCCCTAAACCCAGTATAAAGGAATCACGTCAAAGTCTATACCATAGGAAGGATGGTTTGTAGAAGCATACCTTGTCCTAAGGCTTGCTCGGCGTCATTACCTCACGGCTTGTGTGGTATTAACCTCTGGTCTTAGACAATGTATGTGCAACTCCTGTCCTCCGAGTGGCAGAAGTCTCCCACCTCTGAAGTAGTCCACACGGACCACCTGGAACTCCGATCTCCTTCTCCCACAAGGAATCAGAAGGAGTCATACCCTCCTATCGGCGTACTAGTCACCGACACACTCTCCTGCAACAAGTTGCTTTTCTATAGTTGTCTTTCCCTTGTTGTTCCTTCCTTATCGGGTAGCACTTGCTCAGGCTCTCTCGGTTACCACAACCAGAGAGAACGACAACTTTGTAGAGCAACTGGTGTTCTGAGTTGTTCTTGAGAAGCACCTAATACCCCTATATATATAGGAGGGTCATGGGATAGGGTTCTCTACCCCGGGCAATGCGGGACTAAAGTAGGAGTAGAAGGGTTCGATATTTTCCACAAAACAACCAACTGTGCCAGGTGAACCGATCGTTTCAAGCATGAACTGGTCAGTTGGGGACCTGAGCCGATCAGTTCACACCTCAATCGATCAGTTGGGGCACCCGAGCCGATCGGTTCACTTCTGAACCGGTCGGTTCACTTCTGAATTGGTCAGTTCACTACCCTGGTCAGTTCCTGATTGACTTTTCCTCTTTTATTTCGAATTGATCCAAATACCAATCCTTGTTCCAATCAAATTAGACAAGTGAAATGAAGAGAAATTTCTTGCCAACCTGAATTTCCCAACTCGCTCGTTTGGACCAGTTGAGCCGATCGGTTGGGAGTGCAGACTATGCAAAATCAATCAATTGTAGTTTCAATCAATCTGATACTCTAATCAATCGGTCCTATACCTTGAACACTATGATATTGAGCTATCAATTGATTGAGTGTTTAATTGAACTACGAAACTCCTTTAGTAATCAATCTAAATATCGTTTGTGGATAAACTCCTCATCCAGGTTAAATCCTATGTGTGTGACCCTGCAGGTCCATTTCACATTGGCAATGAAAGTCCATAACACTTATGACTTCACAAGCAAAGAGCAGTGCCTAGTAGCACATCAGTGCTACCCAAGTGAAACAGAAAGTTGGAGAACAACTTTCAATCCTACAATCCATGAATGGTGTTACAATGAATGTATAATTCCTTTGTCACTAATATCCCGAATGAAATCAAGGCATGGAACAATCATCCTTTCAACGTTCATTCACTTTCTTGATCTCAGAGTAGATTGGAGGAGATATGTATGACATCAATATCACATACTGATTCACACATGCGTGCACACCTATCTCAATCCTACTCATCAAGTGGCCATGGATATCAAACCTCGAGAGAGACAAATCCCATATCTAGCACTCACCCCTCAAAAGCCCCATGTGTCAAAGTCACCCAATCATCACCTTTATAACAACCCATGTTTCATGGATGTGTTTGATGATGTCAAAGTATACCCAACAACATGTGTTGAGTGTAGTGATTTCAGGTCAAATAATCACACTCAGCACCATCACTATGAGACCTGACTGTGACTACCATTTCATGGTTCCATGTGTCAAACTCACAGTGGGTCTGTCCGGTACACTTGTTCTCTAACAAGTACTTATGTGTTTGGTTTGATGTCTCCATATCATGACTAACAAGATTTTATCATCAACCAACACCACAATCTAGTCTTGTGTGTCATTGCTGTCTATCTACCTTCTATAATGACACCCGACTAGGAACATAATAAGAATGTACAAACTCTTAGCATCTGTATGATCTCATCGTTTAGGTCCTGAACCTGAAAGCATACATCATTGAGTACTATCATTCTCTAGACATTCAATCCGTTCTATCATTATCTCATATGACGGAACCATAAAGAATTAGAAGCTTTCCTTTAATGTTTGTCAAATCAATCTTAATGTATCTCACCAATCATCCCATGATTGTCTCTCAGGGCATTCATACCAACAGTTATATAACACTCTGTGACAGAATTGGGTTTTTATAAAAATTGATGGAACACTGCATATTATTAGAATTGGGCTTGAATCTTTACTTAGTTCAATTCACTTATGAACAAGATTTCATCAAAACATTTTCTAATAAACAATGGACTATCTTTGAAAGTCCATTTCTACTTGGGCTAGAGTTATAAACCTACTTCTATATCTATATATAACAAAGTAATCTTAAAAAAATCATACTGCTCTGGGAAAAGTGATATAGATAGACGATCATACTTTGAAGTGCACCTGAAGTAGGTTTGCAAGAATCACAATCAAAGTGGATTCTTCACAAGCAACTCATTTGGTTGTCATTATCAATGGTGTGGATTACATAATTGAGTATGATAATTTTACACAATTGTGCCATCTTTTTGGTATCATGGGTCATGTAGAAAATTCATGTATAATTAAAGTAAACAAAGTGGATATTGAAAGTTTGCTTGAAGAAACTACTCAAGTCAACATTTCATGGAATCATAAAACTGATACTTGGAAAGTCTTTAATGGCAAGCATATCCATTCATGATGCCAAGTCATCACGAGACTATGAATCATGTTGCTAATGAGAAGAATTAGGTCACAGAGACCACCTACTAGACTTATCATCATGTTTTTATTCCCAATTATCTATGGTATTAGAATACTTATTACAATTTCTTCTAGTTAAAGTAAAATCAACTACTCCTAATAGATTTATATCTCTCAATTTATTTGCATTGAGGTTTTGTATTTTTCACAAACTTCATTTCTTCCTTCTACCTTGTTGTAGGATTTTTGTTTATTAGTAGTCACAATAATATGTGTCTTAAAGGAAAGGCACTCAAAAACACTCATTTTGGTTGCCCTCGATTCATCTTCAATGATGTCCTTTCAATTGACCTGATTTAGTCTACCTGTGATCCACTTACCCCTATATTCTATTATGAGGAAACTAGTGGCTATACTATTCTTTTGTTGCAGGACCTACGCTTATACATCCAACATTAGAACTCTAGTTGTTGGTAGTGTCCAACTTTCCTCTATTCTTTCTTAACAATGATGTTTTATATTGATGCTAATAGATTTTGTGCAATTAAGTACTTCATTTCTAATTAATTTTAATTGGTTGCCTAGGGTTGTTCATGCATTATATATTTTTTTGGACTATAAAGATCATTTGGTTTTTGTATTTTTTTGTAAAGTTTGTACAAGAATAAGGGGCGAGAGGTACCAAGCTTGGCTACATGTCAAAATAAAAGAGACAGCCATATATTTTCAAGAACACACTAGCCTAGAACAAAAGAAGTATAAGCTATACAAGTTTCTAGGAAATGGAAGGACCATCAAAATGATGCATCACTAAAGACAAAAGCACTCCTCACAGCTTAGCAGAAACAAGATCAATAGGAGGTTAAGATAAAGGATAAGGAACACATTAATCTAGAAAAAAGGTAATGCAAGTTTAATCCAATATAAGAAGTCAGTAAAGAGATTCAATGAAACTGTAAAGCAGGATGCAGCTATAAAGTAGAAACATTAAGGTCATCAAAGTCAAACTTGATGACGTTGTCCAAATATCTTCTCTAGATTTCCTTTTTTATTGTGATACCTTAGATTTCTTTCTCTCTATAGCCAGTACATAATATGTATTCACATTATATATTTATCTCTACAAACAAACCCTATGAGATCTTCCTTAGAACCAAGAACAACTTGGACAAAACAACTTGCTCTACTCCAAAGAATATTGGAAAAATCACATCTAAACAAAGTATAAATGACATCCTCTTCATTCAACTTACAAAGAAAAAGTAATAAGGTAGCAATCTTTTGATGTAACTCAAAGTAGGTATTTTAACATTACCCACTTTCTAGTACTGAATTTGATATCTTCTGGATACCCTAAATCTCCACAACCAATCAAAAATGGTAAAACAATCCTTGTACTTCTGATCACATTCCACACAAACTTAAGTATGATGTGTTTCTCTTTGAAAAAAAGTTATTTCATCATCCATATTCTTTGGGGAAGGGATATTATCCAAAAAATTATTGAAGTCTTCATGTAAATTAGCTTTCACAAATATCCATTCATTCCCAGAGGTTAGCTCACTAAGTTTTGAATTGGCATCAGTACCAAGTTTAATGACGCTCTCTCTCTCCTCATATAATCTACCAAAAGATAAGAATTAGGCACCCAAGGATCCTTCCAAACATAAATGTATGTCCCATCTCAAATAGGGAATTTTTAGAAGATCATGTTCATTGATGATTTGATTAAAAAACCAACAATGTCAATCGTTGTCTCTAAATATATATCAAGAATATTTGCTAAGGTGCCTCCCTTGAATTTATTTGGTCAATAAAATGTTCTTTCTAGTTGAAATATGTAGGAAAATATGTCTACAAAGCAGGAAGTAGAAACAAATATTAATTTCCATATTCCCCTTTAAAATAGTAGATCACATCAATAACTAAGTAATGGGAAGGATGGTTTTGAGGTAATATCTAGTCCTAGAGCAAATCTAATGACATTTCCTTTAATATAGTATGCAACTTTCTTCAAGTTGCTCCTGGAAAACATCTACAATACGTCTTGCTTGATCACCACAAACATCAACTTGACCTTATCCTCCTAAAGGTAGGAAACAGCCTCCTCACCTATATAGTAGTCCACACGGACCATTGGGAACTCCTATCATTCTAGATGAATAGACAAGAAGGAGTTTTCCCTATCTAGTTGATGTACTAGCACAAACGTGCTCTCCCACAATTGTTCTCCCTTGCTATCCATTCCTTTATCGGGTAGAATTTGCTTGGGCTCTCTAAGTTACCACAACCAGAGAAGACAACAATTGTTAGAGAAACTAATGTTGTCTCTAGGAAGCCCCCAATACCCCTCTATTTATAGGAGGGTTGGGATCAAGGTTCCCAGTCTTTGTAGGAGTTGAAGAGTATAGGATTTCATGAATTTTCACATCCTGCAAGTGGCAAAATGATCAGTTCATAGGTAAATTGATCGGTTGGCATGCAAGTCAATCAGTTCAACCCTTGAACTGGTCATTTCATTATGATTCTCAATTGTAATTGTATTGGCAATTAATACCCAATTAATACATAAAATGACCTCAGCACTAATCCTTGATCCAATTGAATTAATCCATGAATCGGGCAATTCATCACATGAACTGGTTGTTCGACTAACTTTGAGCCAATTGGTTTATTCACTTAACTGGTCAGTTCACACCCTGGTTCAACCAAAATTCATCCAATGCAATTTCCAATCAACTTGGCACTCCAACAGATCGGTCCAATACTTGAAATGGTTCACTTAGAGTTCAGTCTGTCTATTGTTGTTTAAATTGAAAACCTAATCAAGTTAAACATCATTCATGAATAAACTTCTATTCCAAGTGTTTCCTATATGCGTGACCCTATTGGTTCCAAGTTACGTTGGCAGTAATTGTCCATAACTATTTTATGATATCACAAGAAATGAGTGGCATCTAGTAACACATCATTGCTCCCAAGTAATTGGAAAGTTGGAGAACAAATTTAACCTATAATCTATGATTGATGTTCCAATGTTAGTATAGTTACTTTTTCATGGATAACCAGATTGAACTCGAGGCATTCATTTGTCATCCTCTTCAATTCTCAATCTATGTTCCTTGAACTAGAGAAGACTACTTGAGATATATGTAAGCTCAACATCACATATTTACGCACATGAGCATGGCCATGCATTTCTCCATCTCCCCTATCAACTAGCCATGATAGCATACTCCTGTTGGAGGGACAAATCCTATCTACATCAATCACAATCATCCCCATGTGTCACAGTGCACCCAATCATCACCTTCATGGAAACTCTTATTCAAGGTCACAGTGGACGATGATGTCAAAGTACACTAAATGACATGTGATGGGTGTAGTGACTTCAAGACTAAGAACCGCAATCACCACCAACACTATAAGAGATGATCCTGATTACCAATCATGGTTTCCATGTATCACTCTTATGGTGGGTATGTCTGATACACTATTATCTAACAAGTATCTATATGTTTGGATTGATATCACATATCAGGACTGGTGAGATTCAGTCATCAACCAAAACACACTCTAGTCTTGTGTGTTATTGCTATCTATCAGCCTTGCACATAATATCCAACTAGGGACATAAAAAGAATGTATATACTCTTGATATTCATTTGATCTCATTGGTCAAGTCATCAACATGATGACACATCATTGAGTAATATCATTCTTTAAATGTTTATCATGTTACATCATTATCTCATAATTGAATAAAACAAAATAAATAGGAAGATTGCCTTTATTATTAATCTAAGAATTTACAAAATAATCCGTTACAACCATCATATGATTGCCTCTCTAGGCATACATGCCAACAAACTCCCACTTGCACTTAGAGCCAATCACCCATGAACTTAATCCCAAGTGACCTAACATGACCTTCATGATTCTTCTATGAAAGTGTTTTTATCAAGGGGTCAACTACATTGATCTCGGTTGGTACTCTATATATCTTCACATCTCCTTGTTGTATGATCTCTTGTCTGAGATGGAACCATCTTTGTATATGCTTGGAATGTTGATGTGATATGGGTTCCTTACCTTGTGCAACATCTCCATTGTTGCCACAATATATCTCAATTGCATCATTGATACTTGGAACATCCCCAAGTTCTGAGATGAACTTCTTGATCCAAAATGCCTACTTTGTTACAATCGATGAAACAATATACTCAACCTCTATTGTAGAATTTGCAACTGTCTCTTGCTTGGAATTTTTCAAGCTCACAACTCCATTGTTGAGTGACACATTTTTACCTTGCGTATAATGCAAGTGCATGCATCAGAGTAATATAGGCCTTTGTGAGGCCCGAGTCGAACATAGGGACACTGAATGGTCGATAGACTACTTACTAACTACTCGCGATCAGCTAGAACAATTTAAAAGGTTTGAGAGTTGATTGAAAATGAAAATAAAAATAAAAGAAAACAACACAATCGATTAAGTGTTTGATTTAATCAATTTAAACTGTAGTCTTTCGGATTGCGGTTTCATTGTAGGCTATCATCGAAATAATTTCTATATAATTACCCTAATTCGTCTCCTATTTCGGGTAGTGGCATGTAGTCAGAATTGTTCGATTTCATGATACAATTCACTACCTAAATCTAGGTTGATTCCACGGTAATAGAAACCTATACCCTAAACTAGGTGCATTAAGATCCTACTCCGGGTTTCCACCATTAACTGTACATCACCTTGTTCAAAGGATTTATTAGTTAATGTGATTTTCGTCTCTTTTCAACCGTTAATTCTTATTTCAAAGTAATTAAAGGCATTAGATTACCAATAGGGTGATCAATCATAATGATATAAGGGAGAAAACAAAATCATACCACATATTTGAGAGACAAATTATGATGAACTATATAAAAATGTCATACAACGATTACCCGGGCTACTCCCAAAGACAAAGGGGATTAGCCCCGCATGTTCATCTCAATGAAAAACAACATGAGGGAAAAAGAAGACATGGAGAAAATGTGGATGGATATTGTGTAACCCCTGAACGGAGGAGATCCGGGCATTCCTCGGCGTAGGATGATCATTCTACAGCCTTTTGGTGGTGGAAAACTCCTTCAATAGCCTTTGGAACAGTTGGGGTATGGTTCTCGGATCCTTTATCTTCTCCTCTCCTCCTTGAGACTTGTTCAGCGGCTAATGTCGTGATAGATTTCTTAGGGCCACCCTAATTAGGTATATGCACCACTTTAGGTCACCCAAAAATCACCACCGCATCATTAGACATGATCTTTAGCAACACTTGATCCGACGGCGTCGATGCCATCAACGCGGGTCGATGGTATCGACCCCCTGGGGTAGCAAAAATCCTTCTATTTCTGGCGTCCTCTCTGAAGATGGCTCAATACCATCGACGTAGTTTCGATGGTATCGACTTGTCGATTCCTGGAACGTTGTTGACATCTCGATAGCATCGACAATTAGTCGATAGTATCGACTCTTTAAACATCACTTTTGCTATGAAATTTGTCGCTAGAGCTCATCCTAGTGAGCCAAGATCGCTACCATCGACGTGTGTCAATGGTATCGACGGTCTCTTCTTCTTCTCCGGCAAAGTCACTGTGGTTAGGTCGATAGTATCGACCTCCCGTCGATGCTATCGACGGATCTAGATATGTGAATTGCCTAAAACAAAGAGAAGAATACCAATCAAATTTGATAAATATGATCATTAGTACAAAATCAGGTGAAACAAGGTAAATTTGATGTGTTATGAGATTATAGGCTAAAAGAAGTGAATCATGCTAAATTCGTCAAAAATATAACAAGAACACGCATAAAACCAATTTACACAAGCCTATGAAAATGACTCAAAATCCTCGCATCAAACTGCCCTAAGCTCAAACTTGCTCGTCCTCGAGCAACAAAACTCAAGAATAAAATTGCGAGAGTCAACTGAAGAACACGTTAGCATAAAAGACATCTCACTGTGATTCCCACCTGTCATCCACACACTGGCCCTCATTAACCACAGAACAGTAACTACCCTTAAGGCAACAATGATCATCCATAAGAGATGCCCACCCCAAGATCACGAACACTATCAAATAAGGCAGTTAATATAATAAATTTCTCTGATTCATACTTGATGCATCTTATGATCTTCTATCTACGTTGCTCATTTCCTAACTACCATCTACATGGAAGTAGATCTCCTAATATACAATCATGAGGAGATAATCATGGAAACAAGGAGGCCCGCCAAAAGAAGATAGATTCATGCAGGACTTCCGAGATTCTATAGATGATTGCGAGCTGATGGATATGGGCTTTGAAGGAAATATTTTTATGTGGAAAAGAGGACTTACGGAGAGAACACTGGTGAAGGAGAGACTTGACAGATTCCTTCCTGATCTGGAATGGAGAAACCTTTTCTTACATTGCAAGGTCATACATCTACCCATATATGAGTCGGATCATGCACCCATCATTCTAAAGGAGGATAGGAGGAACAAAAATAAAAGGAGGAAGGAAAACTTCATGTTTGAACCTATGTGGGTGGGGGAGGAAGATTGTTCTACTATCATTCGGGAGGCATGGGAAGTGGATGAAGGGAGGGAGTTGGGAACCAAGTTGCGGCATTGCAAGGAGAGCCTGAAAGCTTGGGCAATGGAGAAGTTTGGGGAAAGGAGAAGGAAGGTGAAGGAGTTGGAGAATGAGCTCAAGGAGTTACAAGCTCTTCCACCGGACCAAAGGAATCTTGATAGGGCGGAAGCCAAATCAAAAGAACTGCAATACTGGCTACAGAAAAATGAGGAATATTGGGCTGCCCGGGCAAGAGTCAAAGAACTGAAAGAGGGAGACCGTAATACAACATATTTCCACCAAAAAGCGTCCAACAGGAGGAGGAGAAATTTCATTGAAGGCCTAGAGGATGAGCATGGGGTTATGAAGACACAAGAGTGGGACATCATTGCAATCATCATGAAACATTTTACTACGTTGTTCCAAACCAGCAATCCTATAGGGTTTGATGTGGCTACTAAGGGGCTGAGGGAGATGGTGACGGAGGCACAAAGAGAGGAATTAGAGAAGGACATAGAGGATGAGGAGGTGTGGGCAGCACTCAAATAGATGCATCCTAATAAAGCACCTGGACCGGATGGCATGAAGGCGATGTTCTATCAAAAATATTGGGGAATTGTAGGGAAAGATGTGGCCAGCTATATCAAGGGGTGGTGGAAAGGTGAGGAATTCATTGGAGAGGTTAATGATACTCTAGTGGTGCTCATCCCAAAGACAGAAAAGCCAAAGAACATAGGGAAATTTAGACCGATCAACCTATGCAATGTGGTGTACAAGATAGCATCCAAAGTCCTGATGAATCATTTGAAGCCCATTATGAATTCCATAGTGTCCGAGAACCAAAGTGCTTTTGTACAAGGAAGAATGATAACGGATAACGCTCTCATTGCATATGAAGTGTTTCGTTCTATGAAGAGAGATAAGGGAAGGAAAAAAAGGAAGCCTTACATTGAAACTTGACATGTCCAAAGCATATGATAGGGTGGAGTGGAGTTTTCTAGACGCCACCATGGAGAGGATGGGGTTTGGGCAGAAGTGGAGGTCTAAAGTTCAAGAATGCATAACGTCCGTCCAGCATGCCTTTGCCATTAATGGAGACAGAACCCAAAGTTCAAAGCCAGCACGAGGACTTCTCCAGGGTGACCCTCTTTCCCCATATCTTTTTATTTTATGTGTGGAAGCTTTCTCAACCTTGATTACTTCAGCTACCCATGATGGCCTCCTACATGGCATCAAGCCATGTAGAGGCGCGCCCTGTATCTCACATCTCTTCTTTGCAGATGATAGTATCCTGTTTGCTAGAGCAACCACTGCTGGATGTCTGAAGATAGCTGAGATAATCAGCCAATATGAACAGGCATCGGGTCAACTGATTAATTTCTCAAAGACGGAGGTTGTTTTCAGCAAAGGGGTGAAGGCGGACAAAAAGGAGGAGTTGAGACAGTTGCTAGGTGTGCGAGTGGTGGACAGGCACGCAAGTTATCTGGGTCTCCCAACATCCATGGGGAGGGCCAAAAATCAGGTGTTCAGTTTCATTAGGGACAGGGTGTGGAGGAAGCTTCAAGGGTGGTCAGAAAAATTGTTATCAAAGGCAGGACGAGAAGTGATAATCAAAGCTGTTGCCCAGGCTATAGCCACATACATTATGAGTATTTTTCAGCTACCCATGGGCACCATAGCGGAGCTGCAGAGGATGGTAGCTAGATTTTGGTGGGGAGCAAAAGATAAAAAAAGGAAGATGTCATGGCTGAGTTGGGAGAAAATGTGCAAACCCAAGAGACAAGGGGGAATGGGATTCAGATATTTCCAGACTTTTAACCAAGCTCTACTGGCTAGACAACTGTGGCGCATAGAAAACAATCCAGAAGCTCTCGTGACCAAAGTCCTCAAGGCCAGGTAATACCCAAAGTCATCCATATGGGAAGCGAGAAGGGGCTACAATCCCAGTTTTACTTGACGGAGTTTATGGGGAGCAAAGGCACTACTAAAGGAAGGGATACAATGGAGGGTGGGTTACGGGAGGACGGTGGACATTTGGGAAGATAAATGGCTGCCTAAAGAAGACGATACACTGGCACATTTCAAAAGAGCGGAGGGACCAAACTACAGTAAAGTAAAGGAGCTGATGATAGAAGATGGCACACAATGGGAGGTAGAGAAAGTCAAAGAATGTTTCCCCAAACCCTATGTAACACGAATATGTGCGATCCAAATCAGTTGGCGGCGACCCCAAGATAGCCTTATGTGGTGGCCTTTAAAGGATGGGGATTTCACGGTTCGTTCAGCATACTGGCTGGGACTACTTGGGAAAGAGGAAGCGAGGAGGTTTGTGCAGCACCAAGGGGATGATCTTTGGAAGAAAATATGGCATGCGGGATGGAGTCCAAAAACAACTCACTTTCTATGGAGGACATGCACGGGATGTTTAGCTACAAGGGGGCGGCTATATGATCGACACTGCCTAGAGGATGGTACTTGCATCTTGTGTGGAGCAGAGAAAGAGACATTATCGCACATGTTTTTTCACTGCCCCAACGCTGTGGAGATTTGGGAGCAAACACCACCAGAAGTGTAGGCATGGGTGGAAGGATGTAGGGACGAGGATATATCTTTGACAGTGAGCGAGGCGCTGGATAGGAGTTCCATGGAAGAAAAGGTGCATATGGTGGCTGGTTTGTGGACGGCATGGAGATCTCGATGCATGCAAACGTTCCAAAATAGCGACGTCAAAATTGGATATATGCTAAGGGGGGCACTGGCGATGATACATGGGGGAAGACAGCAGCGAAGAGAGGAAGCGGGGGAGGTAGGCCACGGTGGACTGGGACAACAACAAGGAGGAGGGACGAGCGCCACACCTCTACGTGAGGAGATGGGGAATGAGGCGCTGCATGGGAGCAGGGGCGACGTAGCGGCAGGGTGGGTAAACGATGAGGAAGGCAACAGAGTGTTGCATGCCTATCGAGTCGGGGAAGCGGCGAGGAGGGGAAGTGGAACAGCGGGGGACGGGACTACGAGCGTCGGCGTTGCAGCGCTGCGGACAGGAAACGAGGTGGACGTGGGATGGGATGCGGCAAGCAGGGGAGTGGGTCACGAGGGGGAGGAAGACTGCAACAGGCAGAGGCGCGAGGAAAGTGGGGGCGCGGGGAGAGTTGCTGGAAGGGGTGGTGGCCGGAAGAAGCCACTGCAAGGCAGGTGCAAGATCAATGTTGATGGTTCGGTCGGGGAGGACGGAGGAGTAGGGATTGGATGGGCGGTCAGGGACGACATGGGGAAACCGGTCAAGGTCATGGGGGAGAAGGCCAATGCAGGGATGGACGTCACAACGTCGGAACTGCTAGCTATCAGAGGCGCGCTGCAGTGGGCAAAGGTGAAGGGATATGATGCCATTGAGGTTGAAGCAGACTCCTTGGAGGCTATCCATGCATCCACAAGCAAGAAAGAATGGCGGGACTACATAGGATCGATTACGGAAGATGTCAAATATCTAGTTCATCAATTTTCTTTTTGTAGCCTACTTTATGTTAATCGTAGGTATAACAGAGTAGCCCATGAGGTGGCCAATTTGGTCTGTCGGGGGCAAGCAGCTAGGTTTTCTTTATTGAGTCATTTTCCTTTGAGCTTACAACACCTTGTAGACATTGATTTGATTCTGTAGTAATAGAAACGGGGAACCCCAATCATAGGGTTCTCTGTCCCCCTTTCAAAAAAAATGAGGAGATAATCATGGTGGCCTACCGTTTTTCGAGCAACAGGTGGATGAAATTGGCGGCAGTGGAAGAAAAGGAAGCACAAGACAATTTTAACATGCACAATTAACAAGAATGACCTAAATGATGCATATGCATATGAAAATGACCTAATGCCTACATTTTGAGTGGAATGATGCATGTTCCTGCTATTCTGTCTCCATGTGAGATAGAATGTCTACAAACTACATTATGTTCTTATTCTTCCTATTATACATGTGACACAATCTCTTTTCTCCCTCTAGTATCACATTTTTTTCAAGCCCTTCTTTCTCTCAATTTGGCTACTGCGAAATGTATAATATTTTTCAAAAAAAAATTTCGGGCTTATTTTCACATAACTACTATCATTGAAACATTACAGCTTAATTTCCAGAGAGTGTAGAATGAGTTACCCACTTTTCATATTTCTCAGAATAAATAAGGCACATACTGTCCTATATGCTCAAAAATATGTAAAGTGCAACTACATGAGAGTAATTATGCAACTGTAATGACTTGCACTCAAGAATGTGTGCATGCATGATTCATCTACAAAATTTCTTTTCATTTTCCATTTTTTTCATCTATGCAAAATCTATCTATAATGCAATCCTATCTAAATGATATGCAATCAAAAGATGAAAACCGTAATGTGCTCCCAGTTCTTATGGTGGAGTATGAATACAATGGGGTGGATAGATCACAAGATTAATTGACAGAACTATTGGAAAATATTATATGTCCCTCCTTAGTGACATGTGTAACAATTAATCAAAGGGCTTCTCTCTCTCACTTCTGATTAAAGTCTCGTTGTTGTTTGGTCAAATTAGGCTCAACATCCATGTCCGTCCACATTTCTTGAATAATAAGGATGTACAATTATGATTTTATGTTTTAAAGTTGACAAACCCAATTATTTTCATAAGTAGGTGCTCAAGTTCAAACAACTCAAATTGCTAATTCTGAACAAATTTTTAATTATGCCCAATTGTAGATGATTACACACATAAAACATTGAGATGACACACTACATTAGACATCCACAGATTACACTAGATAGCATGTGGATCCTAAAAATCTGTAAATAATAAAATTACTCAAAACTACAAAAAAAATTCCAAAGTGTGAGAAAAATACGAGAACAAAAGAAAGAAAAATTAAACTGAGATAGAAACAGTTCCATCTCCCCCCTTAAGCTTGAATTCTACTATGGCCTCATAGCAAAAAAAACAACCTCAGAAGGTGGAAAAGTGATACCCGTTATTATTCTGGCGGTGGAAATGGTGGTTGTTGCTGGGTGTTGGGGTTCCATTCAGGGTACTGCCCCTGAAAAGTAGGATCATATGGGGGCATGGGCGGAGGTTGTGGATATCCCCTGAAGTAATTTTGGCTCCAGTAGTGATCATAGAACGGTTGTTGCATCTCCATCCTATGCAACCTGTCGTGAATATTTTCTTGGTTGGCGAGGAGGAGGCACTCATTCTCATAAATTTCCTACTTATTTAAAAATAGTTGGTTCATAGTATCCTGAATACCAGTGAAGGAGGTAGTGTGCCGCTGATGTGTCTGCTGGATATCCTACAACATGGAGTACATACCCTGCATGGAATAGACATCCTCTCCTTGTTGAGAGGGCTGTGGCGGCAGAGGTTGAGATGAGGATGAAGCTCCCAGGTAAAAGCGTGGACACTTCCTCGGTGCTACTCGTGATCTAAGAGGAGTGAAAGCCTCCTCTTCCTCCTCATGCTCGTCGCCTTCATCGTTGTTGTTGTCATCCCCGTCAACTTCACTCTCAGAATCATCAATAGCAATGATGGGCCACCTAAAATGCTGGCCCACCTGAATATTGAAGATGGGGTTAGGGAGTGCACACTCCTGATACTCCTTGTTGACATGGCAATGCGCATAAACCATGCCATCTCGGAATGTCAATAAATTTGAGCGATGGAGATCAAGAAGATTGACGGAGCTCTTGTTTACCAACGGGGTCAGAGAAGAAAGATCTAGCCCAAGATAGATGGCTAGAGGTGTAATAAGTCCCCCAAAATGAATCGGGGCTTTCTGGGTGCTCTTCTTCACATCCATAACACGCGTTAGGAAAAACGTGCCCCAGTTTAGCTCTTCTTTAGTCAGCAGTTTATGAAGGAAAAATAGGTCCGCCTCTTGAAACTTGCTCAGTGCCAGATCGCTGCGAGCGAAGAACGTGACACATAACATTCGGTGTAGAATCTAAATGAACGGGTGCTCGAAATCAGCCACGGAGACATTGTGGAAGCTTATTGACTTTCCCACCAGAGTAGTCACCATATCAGCAAATATCTCATCATAGTCTGCCCGACTGTCTGGCCTCCGGTGCTGATTGGGAGAATGATACAAGTTATAGATAGAATTGAACTGGTTGAGGGTGATGGTGTAGTTGTTGTTGTAGAGATGAAAAAATACTCACCCTTTTATCCACTCCCTATCGGTGGCGATAAGGTCGTTGGGCACGATACAGATATCAAGCGAAGACAAGAATTCCACCACTAACTCCTTATAAGTTGGCCACTCGCGAAAAAAGGGGTGGCCTTCGGCGTGGTACTAGACACCTTGTAACATCCTGGTTGTATGCCTCGCTTGCCCCTGAAGAACATAAGCGAGGTTGGCCTTAAACTTGAGGTCACGGATCATGGCCCGATCAACATATCAGGTAGGTTCAATTTTTTGCTTTAGCAGCTCCTCGTAGATCTTCTTTATGTTCGCCGAGGGATGAATGATCCTCAGACGAGGAATGGAGCCAGGTGGTGGAGGAAAAAACGTCACAATCTCCATCGGGGCTGCCTGCAAAGACGATAAAGGTCCTTCCGTCCTCACCATCGTGAATAGAAAGGAATGGAGAAGAAGAAATAAAGCTCGATGAAGGTCGGAGAAGAAGATCTCTGCTCAGTGCACAACTCGGGGAAGATATCTTGATTCCTTGATGCTCGATGAAGTCCTCCAGTTACTCAGTAATGCTCGATGCACAAGCTGAGGGGAGAAGCTCTGAAGGTGTGAAGAGGAAATGAAATCAACTTCTCCTTTTATAGATGAACCTGCCGCCACTATTGACCCGTCAATACCATCGACGGGCTGTCGATGGTATCGACACCTATAGCACAATCCGGGTCTTCACTACTATCGACGGTTGTCGATGGCTGGATGTGGGGACCCGGATCGATGACACGTAGATACCATCGACGCGGTGTCGATGGTATCGACCCGTCCCACGGATCGTCTTCCTTGATTTGGCAGCCTCCATTGATATCTTCTCACGGATTGGTGACATGTCACATTGATACCATCGACGAGATGTCGATGGTATCGACACTTTATGTGTCCTTTAACCTCGTGAGGCCCGAGCGATACTTCGTTGCTGCTGCCGGTTCAATACCATCGACTGCTCTGTCGATGGTGTCGACTTTACTAAGACAAATTTGTTTGAAAATCTCCTGAGATCTTGCGAGTATCGACACTTGAGACGATACTATCAACCTCCTTCAGCATTTTTCATCATTCTACCTGATGGTGAGTCGATACTATCGACGAGGTCGTCGATAGTATCGACATAGTAGATTTTCTATAGATACCACTCTATACCATCATCGCTACCATCGACACAAGGGTCGATGGTATCGACACCCAATCAACACTGCACACTTAACACACGCATCAGGGCATCATTTTTACAAACTTAACTACAAAATTAAAGAACAATACTAAAAATTAACTAAATAGAAATGAAATACCAATGGTTGGGTTTCCTCCCAACAAGCGCCCTACTTTAACGTCTTAGGCTCGATGAAATTAGTCCTTTTATTCTCCTTCAAGCGCTATGAATTTAACCTTATGTACCATCTTTGTGAAATCTTCTCCATAATAGAGCTTTAATCGTTGCCCATTCACCAAAAATGTTTGCGCTCCATCTCTCACCATAATAGCACCATGGGGACGTACATCTTCCACCACTAACGAGCCACTCCACCGGGATTTCAATTTCCCGAGATGCAATTTCAAATTCGAGTTAAACAATAACACGCGATCACCCTTTTTGAAAACACGCAGGTGAATGTGATGATCGTGGATTTGTTTTGTTCTTTCTTTGTAGATCCTCGAGTTCTCATAAGCATTCATCCTCATCTCATCTAGCTCATTGAGCTATAACATTCTCTTTTTCCCTGTATCATCATAACTCATATTAAGCTTCCTTAGCACCCAGTGCACTTTGTGTTCTAATTCCACCGGAAAATGATAGGCCGGCCCATAAACCAACCTAAAAGGCGTGGTGCCCATAGGTGTTTTAAATGCAGTCCTATATGCCCATAATGCATCCAGTAGGAGTGCACACCAATTATTCCTTGTTGAGGCTACTGTGGGTTCCAAAATCTTCTTCATTTCTCTATTCTACACTTCGACCTGTCCTTGTGTTTGCGGGTGGTACGGGGTACCCACATTGTGCTTCACCCCGTACTTGCTCAATAACGCAGTAAATTTCAGATTTGTGAAATGGGTGCCTCCATCGCTAATGATCATCCATGGAACACCAAACCTGTAGAAAATATGATCTTTCACAAACATGCCCACTACATCCGCACCGTTAGTTCTTGTGGGTATTGCCTCTACCCACTTCGATACATAATCAACAGCAAGCAAAATGTATAAATTTGAATTCGAGGACACAAAGGGTCCCATGAAATTGATGCTCCACAGATCAAATACCTCAACTTCTTGAAACACGTTGAGGGGCATCTCTTGCCGCTTTGAGATGTTACCTTCCCTTTGACAAGAATCACATCTTCTCACATAGTCATAAGCATTCCGGAAGAGTGTAGGCCAATAAAGACCACTCTCTAACACCTTGGCCACTGTCCTTGAGCTCACATGATGACCACCAGTGGGAAGCGTATGATAGTGACTAAGCACACTATCATATTCAACCTCAGGTACACACCTGCGCAAAATGACATCCCTGCATTGTCTCAACAAAATAGGATCATCCCAGAAATAATATCTTAACGAATGGAAAAATTTCTTTTTCTCTTGATAAGTCCAATCATCTGGGATTATTTTACATGCAAGATAATTAACAATGTATGAAAACCACGGATCCTTAGATTTTAAAGAGAGGATTTGTTCATAAGGAAATGTCTCGGTAATGGGTATATTGATATCCCTCTCATCTATCCACTCTAATCGGGACAAGTGGTCCGCGACCACATTCTCTACACCCGCCTTATCCTTAATTTCAATGTCAAATCCTTACAGCAATAAGATCCACCTAATCAATCTAGGTTTGGCATCTTTCTTTTCCATTAAGTATTTTATGGCGGCGTGGTCTGTCCATACTATAACTTTTGACCCTATCAAGTATTGCCAAAAATTTTCGAATGCAAAAACCACAGCGAGAAGTTCCTTTTCAATTGTGGTGTAATTAAGTTGTGCCTCGTTTGAAGTCTTTGATGCATAAAAAATCACTGCGGGTTTGTTCTCAAAACGTTGCCCAAGAACAACACCTACTGCAAAATTTGATGCATCACACATGAGCTCGAAAGGCTTAGTCCAGTCCGGTGTTTGAACAACCGGTGTAGAAATCAATTTTTCCTTAAGTACATTGAAAGCATCCAAACATTTTTCATTGAGATCAAACACCACATTTTTATCAAGCAATTCAGACAACAGTTTAGTGATTTTTGGGAAATCTTTAATGAAACGGCGATAGAACCCTACATGACTGAGAAAACTCCTTACCCCTTTCACCGAATTCGGTGGGGGTAGTTTTGAAATAACCTCAATCTTGATTGGGTCCACCTCCAACCCATTGTTGGACACCTTGTATCCCAACATAATTCCTTCACTAACCATCATATGACACTTTTCCCAATTGAGAACTAGATGTGTGTCCTCACAACTTTGCAAAACTTTATCTAAGTTGTACAAGCACTCATCAAATGATGCGCCATAGATGGAAAAATCATCCATGAAAACCTCTAAACAGCGTTCAACCATGCCATAAAAAATGGCAAGCATGCATCGCTGAAAAGTGGATGGTGCATTGCACAAACCAAAAGGCATGCGGCGGTATGCGAAGGTTCTATAAGGACAAGTGAAGGTAGACTTCTCTTGGTCCTTAGGATCAATGGAAATCTAATTGTAGTCGGAGTAGCCATCTAAAAAGCAAAAATTAGAGCAGCTAGCCAGCCTCTCGAAAATTTGATCGATGAATGGGAGGGGAAAATGATCCTTTAAAGTAACAGAATTTAAATGTCGGTAGTCAATGCAAACATGCCACACGGTTACCAATCGGGTATAGACTCATTTAACAAGTTATGAGTAACAGTGATTCCCCCCTTTTTAGGGACTACTTGTGTTGGGCTTACCCATGACGAATCGGAAATGGCATAGATGATTCCCATAGAAAGGAGCTTAATCACCTCCTTCTTGACGACCTCCATCATGCTCGGGTTAACTCGACGTTGTGGCCGAATCACATGCTTGGCTCCTTCCTCGAGCTAGATCTTGTGCTGAAAAAGAATAGGGGAAATCCCCTTAATATCAGAAACTGACCACATGAATGCACCATGGTGGTTCTTCAACACGATCATTAATTGTTCTTCCTCATCAACAATCAGATATGCCGATATAATCAACGGAAGCTTCTCATCATCTGCCAAGAAGACATACTTTAAGTGGGGGGTAACGGCTTGAGTTCCAACTCAGGTGGGCAGATCAATGAAGACTGAAGTGGTGGTGGCAGTGGTCCAAGATCCTCATAGTGCTTAGCATAATACCAAGGGAGCACTTGAAGGATTTTCACACATTCTCGTAAGGACGTGCTTCTTATCCAATCATCCATGATGTTTAATAGGCATGCTTCAAGGGGAAATTTCGAATATGAATCTATCATAGAGACTGCTATAGCATCATCCTCAGTAGATAGAGGAATTTCCTCCTCTTCATCATTTGGGTAACCCACTGCTTTACAAAGAGACACTACTTTGGTTTGTTCCATAATGTCCACGGCCAGCGTTCCCTTGTCCACCTTGGTCATAACATGAGCCATATCCAAAAATGGCTTTCCTAAACAGAGGGAAATGTTCTGATCATAGTGCTTCACCTTGTGACATTGTTCCTTCGCCTATGATTGTTTTGTGTTTGGTGGCATGACCATCTCAAATCTGTCATCAGCTATTCCCAATGTCAAACGACCTCTACCCATTTCCAGTATCATTTCAGCAGTAGCATGGAAGGGTCTTCCTAAGAGAAACTCATTCCCTTGCTCATCCTGCATCTCCATGACTACAAAATCCGCTGGGAACACAAATCTGTTAACTTTTACCAAGACATCCTCACAAATGCCATATGGCCTAACCACATAATTATCTGCTAGTTGAATCAACATATTGCTTTGCCTGGATTCTTTAAGTCCTAGCTTCTAGAAAGTAGAAAGAGGCATCAAATTAATACTTTCCCTAGAGTCGCACAGTGCTTCACCGAATTTCACCTTACCTATGTAACATGAAATATTGAAGCAGCCCAGATCTTGTCGTTTTGGTGGTCATGAGCCCAAAATGAATGTGCTAACCTACTCTTTAAGAACTACCACCTCAGTATCAGGGATCTTCTTCTTCTTGGTGATTATATCTTTTAAGAATTTCCTATACAAAGGTATCTCCTCAATCGCTTCTAACAACAAAATATTAACAGAGAGCTTTCAAAAATTGTCCAGAAAGTTTTTGAACTGAGCATCAACTTTCTTAGATTTAAGACTGTTGGGATAAGGGATAGGAACGACTTGTGCCCTCTGATGGGGTGTCACATAAGGAGTCATGGTATCCTTATCCTTCTCCACAATAGGCTCTTCAGTGGGCTTCTCTACAACATCATCCACTATTTCTGACACTGTGACTTCCTCAGTGGCCTCACCCATTGCATCCGGTTGTGTTGTGCTTGGTTCATCGGCCTTAGAGTTTATAACCTTTTTCCACTTCTCAACAAAATTGCCTTAGCTTGTTGATTCCCTCCTGGAATGTTGGTATTTCCCGGAAAACCTTGTTGTGTTGGCTTCTTTAGATTTGCTATCTCAGCTACCATCTGTGCTAAAGATGTCTCAAAAGTCCTCATCGGAGCCCCATGACTCTGTAATGTTTTCCCAAATTGATTCATAAATTCTCCTTGTTGCTTAATCTGTTGCCCAAATGTGCTCATCAGCTCTTGATTCTACTTTATCACCTGATTAAGAAGCTCATTGTTCTATTCCTCTGCCGATGATTGTGGTTTGGCATCGGGGTCCTGCAGGAAATTGTTTGGGTCCTTCCATGAATTTTTTTTTATCTTTCCTCCAAGAATAGTCATTGTTCTGTACCCCTATTGCTGGCGCATAAATTTCACTTGTGCCTCATCATCAGATTCTCCGTCTTCCTTTGCTAGCAATTTCTTGGCTAATAAGTCCATCTTCTCATTCATCTCCTTGATGGCCTTTGACTCACCTACAACTCGAACATGTTCTGGTGTGTCTCTGTCGCCCCATGATTGCTTTCTGGCCATATTTTTTAGGATTTCCCAACACCTAGTGCCACTGTTGTTCAAGAAAAAGCCAGAACCTACTGAGTCTAGATTGCTCTTGTCATGCTCATTTAAAGAAAAGTAGAAGATCTTCACTTGTTTTTCTTTATCTAGCCAATGATTTGGACACTTCCGCAACATTATCTGAAAGCGCTCCCACGTCTCATAATATGTCTCCCCAGCTCTTTGACAAAAATTATGAATCTTCCGTACTAGGTCATTGGTTTTCTCTGGTTGAAAAAATCTCTCGAAGAAAACCTCGATCATGTGATCCCAAGTCTCGATGGTCTCATCACCAAGGTTATGCAGCCATTCCTATGCATTACCTACAAGAGAGCTGGGAAACAACTTCAAATACAATACCTCCTGTGGAAACCTATCTATCTTGATCATATCACAATTTTCCACGAAAGTGCTGATGTGGGCAACAAGGTCTTCATTCTTCAGCCCGTGAAATGCTTGAGACTTGACCAAGTTTATCAGTGCCGGATCAATCTTATATGTTGGAATGTTAATTGCCTGCCTTTTGATCGGCCCCTTTGACGTTGATGAGGAAGAAGCCTTTATCTTTTCCCATATTGTCTGTTCTTCAGCCATGGCTTCTGGTTCAGAGTCTGAATCTATATCCTCATGTTGATATAGAATGTTGTCATCTTTGTCGTCTGGTCCCAACGGTGGAACATCTGGTGATGATAGTGTGTAGTCTGTGCTACACGTATTCACCATGCACTAGTACCTGCAAGGTAATAAATTGATTAAGTATAGTGCAAGACGATTACTAAATATAAAAGATAAATGATGAATTTCAAGAATAATAATAAAATGAAATGCGGCCTAGAGTGGCCGCTTGCATCACTCGTAGTGCTGACAGTTGTCGTGTCCCCAGAAATGACACCAAAAACTTGACATGTTTTTACTGTGCATATAACGCAAGTGCATGCATCAGAGTAATATTGGCCTTTGTGAGGCCCGAGTCGAACATAGGGACACTGAATTGTCGGTAGACTAATTACTAACAACTCGCGATCAACTAGACCAATTTAAAAGGTTTGAGAGTTGATTGAAAAATAAAATAAAAAGAAAAGAAAACAACGCAATCGATTAAATGTTTAGTTTAATCAATTTAAACTGGAGTCATTAGGATTGCGGTTTCACCGTAGGCTCTCATCGAAATAATTTCTACATAATTACCCTAATTCATCTCCTATTCTGGGTAGTACCATGTAGTCAAAATTGTTCGCTTTCACAATACAATTCACTACCTAAATCTAGGTCGGTTCCACGGTAGTAGAAACCTATACCCTAAACTAGGTGCATTAAGATCCTACTATGGGTTTCCACCATTAACTGTACATCGCCTTGTTCAAATGATTTATTAGTTAATGTGATTTTTGTCTCTTTTCAACCTTTAATTCTTCTTTCAAAGTAATTAAAGGCATTAGATTACCATTAGGGTGATCAATCATAATGATATAAGGGAGAAAACGAAATCATACCATGGATTTGAGAGACAAATTATGATGAACTATATAAAAATGTCATACAACGATTACCCGGGCTACTCCCAGTCCGAAAGACAAAGGGGATTAGCCATGTATGTTCATCTCAATGAAAAACAACATGAGGGAAAAACAAGACATGGAGAAAATGTGGATGGATATTGTGTAACCCCTGAACGGAGGAGATCTGGGCATTCCTCAGCGTGGGATGAGTGTTCTACAGCCTTCCGGTGGTGGAAAACTCCTTCGACATCCTTTAGAACGGTCGGGGTGTGGTTCTCGGCTCCTTTCTCTTCTACTCTCCTCCTTGAGACTTGTGCAGCGGCTAATGACGTGATAGATTTCTTAGGGCCTCCCTAATTAGGTATATGCACCACTTTAGGTCACCCAAAAATCACCACTGTATGATTAGACACGATCTTTAGCAAAACCTAATCTAACGGCGTCGATACCATCGACGCGGGTCGATACCATCGACCCCCTGGGGTAGCAAAACTCCTTCTATTTCTGGCATCCTCTCTAAAGATGGCTCGATACCATCGACGTAGTGTCGATGGTATCGACTTGTCGATTCCTGGCACGTTGTTTTCATCTCGATAGCATCGACAGTTAGTCGTTAGTATCGACTCTTTAAACTTCACTTTTGCTATGAAATATGTCGGTAGAGCTCATCCTGCTGAGGCAAGCTCGATACCATCGACGTGTGTCGATTGTATCGACGTGCTCTTCTTCTTCTCCGACAAAGTCACTATGGTCAGGTCGATAGTATCAACCTCTCATCGATGGTATCGACGGATCCAGATATGCAAACTTCCTAAAACAAAGAGAAGAATACCAATCAAATTTGGTAAATATGATCATTAATACAAAATCAGGTGAAACAAGGAAAATTTGATGTGTTACAAGATTATAGGCGAAAAGAAGGAAATCATGCAAAATTAGTCAAAAATATGACAAGAACACGCATAAAACAATATAAACAAGCCTATGAAAACGACTCAAAATCCTCACATCATTGAGGCAAAGCACAAATCTAGACTACAATTTGTAATCATCTTTTTTAGTTTGGAATCTTGCATTGGTGTAACCTGTTATTGACATTTCTTCCTCTCTATCATAGACCAACAACTGATCCTTAGTTCTTATCAAGTACTTAAGGATGTTCTTCATAGTTGTCCAGGGAGCATCACCTGGATTTGATTGATATCTGCTTTTCATGCTCAAGGAATAGCACACATCGACACGAGTACACAACATTGTGTACATGATGGATCCAATTGCAAAGGCATATGGAATCTTACTCATGTGTTCCCTTTATTCACAAGAATTGGGACATTGGTCTTTAGAGATATTAACTCCAAAAGTCATGGGTAACTTTCCTCACTTTGACTCCTCCATGTTCAACCTCTTCCACACTTTGTCAATGTATGTGCTCTGACTTAGTCCAAGAAGCCTTCTAGACCTATCTCTATAGATATTCATTCCCAAGATATAGGATGCTTCGCCTAAGTCATTCATAGAAAATGTATTTCCCATCTAGGTCTTTAACATCTGCAAAGTAGGGCTTCATGCCCCATCAATAGTATGTCATCTACATACAATATTAGGAATACAATCATGCTCCCACTAACCTTCTTGTAAACACAAGGTTCATCTTCATTTTTAGTAAATCCAAACTCTTTGACTTTTGTCAAATCAAGGATTTAAACTTTGAGATGCTTGCTTCAACCAATAGATTGACCTTTGTAGCTTACAGATTTTATTTGCATACTTTGGATTTATTAAAACCTCAGGTCGTATCATGTACACATCCTCAAGAATATTCTAATTAAGGAATGCAGTTTTAACATCCATATGCCAAATCTTATAGTTGTGATAAGATACAATGGAAAGCATGATCCTAATTGACTTAACCATGGCAATTGGAGAAAAGGTTTCATCATAGTCAACATATTAAACTTGTCTAAAAACCTTTGCAACCAATCTTCCTTTGTAAGTTTTTACATTACCATCCATTTCAATATTCTTCTTGAAGACCCACTTGCACCCTACGAGTTTGACCCCTTCAGGTGGATCCACCAAGGTCCATACCTTATTGGTGTACATGGATTTCATCTAAGATCTCATAGCCTCACGCCATTTCTCAAAATCTAGTCCCTTAGTAGCTTTTAGATAGGTTTTTGTCTCATTGTCTACGACCAGCTCTCTGCCTTCTTGAGTCACAAGATAAGAAAATCTTTTAGGCCCAAGTCGTGTCCTACTAGATCTATGAGGTTCCTATGTTACTAGAGGAATTTGAGATTCCACAATGATTTTTCATTCTCCTTGTTCCTCTTCTACATCTACCGGTTCATTTTTTTCTTGTTGGTATCAAACCTCTTTGAGTTCTACTTTTCTCCTACTATTTTCTTTGGAAATAAATTCATTCTCTAGGAATGTAGCATCTCTGGAAACAAACACTTTGTTGTCAGATAGGGAATAAAATTAATATCCTTTGGTCTCCTTAGGATATCAAAAAAATAATATTTATCTTGGGTCCAAGCTTTTCAGGAAACTAATCCCTCACATAAGATTCTCAACCCTAAATCTTCATAAAATAAACATTGGGATGCTTCCCATACCATATCTCATATGCTATCTTTTGAACCAATTTAGATGGCACACAGTTTAGTATAAATGTGGTAGTTTCAAGAGAATAACCCCAGAAGGTAGTTGGAAGTTCATCTAAACCCATTATTGATCGCACCATATCTAGCAATGTTGATTCCTTCTTTCTGATACACCACTATGTTGTGGTGTTCCTGGTGGGGTCCACTATGATACGATACCACACACTTGCAAAAGGTCCTCAAACTCTTGGCTTAAGTATTCTCCACCCCAATCAGAATGAAGTTCCTTAATACTTTTACCAAGTTTGTTATATACTTCATTCATTAAATCCTTGAACTTTTCAAGGGTTTCTAACTCATGTTTCATCATGTACACATAACCCTACCTACTAAAGTCATCAGTGAAGGTGATGAATTATTGATTCCCATTTCTAGTATTTGTTCTAAAAGGGCACATAAATAAGTATGTATGAGTCCTAATAGATCACTATCCCTCTCATTGTTACCAGTGAATGGAGTCTTGGACATCTTTCCCAACAAATAAGATTCACATATCTCTATTGATCTGAAATCAAAAGAGTCCAGATAACCATATTTGTGGAGTCTAGATATGTGATTCTCATTTATGTTCCCTAAATGACAATGCCAAAGATATGTTTTGTTTGATTTATTGAGTTTCAATATTTTGGTATTTACGTTATAAATGCCTCTCTTTAGATCCATCAAATAAAGACCATAAGAGATCGGGGCACTTCCATAAAAGATCTCATCTTTTAAAATAGAACATTGACCATTCTTAATATGAAATTCATATCCATCCTTGCCCATACAAGATATAGAAATTATGTTTCTATTTATGGCAGTTACATAATCACAGTTCTTTAACTCTATTACAAGACCTATGCACAGAGATAAATTATATGTTCCAACTACAGTGGCAACAACTCTTGCTCCATTTGCAACTCACAGTTTGACCTCACCCTTTTTATAAGCCTACTTCTTTTTAGATCATGCATATTCGAGCATATGTGAGATCCACATCCGGTATCTAGTACCCAAGATGAAGAAGCTGATAAATTTATCTCAATAATGTATATACCTAAAGTGGAGATCTCTATCCCCATCTTCTTCCTGAATGCCTTGAAGTACAAAGGATAAATTCCTCTTGTACTTTTCTTTCTCCTTATCTTGAGTGTTAAAGATCTAGATCTATGCTTAGCCTAAAAACTATTCATGGTGTTGCATTCATCTTTGGACTCCACTCCGTTAATCATCATCATAGATTTGTCCCTATTCATTCTTCTTTTGGCATTAATCAACATGCTAAGCAAATCTGACAATGGTTAGGCCATGTTATTGATGGAGCTTCCACTTACGTGGAATTGCGTGCACCACTAAAAATCCTAAAGATGGTAAATCCTTAGGTTTAGCCTTGCTTACACTAGATAGAGAACTCCACCCACGTATGCTGAGATACATGGAAGTCTTATCGTAGTATAGTTAAGGGTCGAATCCACGGGACAACGGTCTTGTTGCAAGCAACAAGATGGAAAATGTTGTAATTTCACTTAGTCACTTGATAGTAGGTACTTAAATCAGAAGGTTGGTTTTGTTGTTTTAAACTAAGAACATGCAAAGTAAAGAAAGAAAGTAGATCTAAGGAGTTAAACTATGATAAAAGTCACTAGGGTGTGATCGGTTTTTCACCACCACTACACATGGATCAACACATGCAAAGCAAAACATAACCTGCAAAAAGAGTCTAGTCAGTTAGTATCTTTGTAGACTTAGCTTCCTTTAGGAGAGCTAACTACGAGAAGTGTGGGAATGTTGCAACGCCAGCCATTCCCGAACAAATGGTCACTTACTTTGCATGATTCACCTCGCAAAGTGTGTTCCTCGACTTACCAAGGTTGCACTTTCATACGTCAACTGATTCCATTTCATAGTATGAAAGTGCAACAAATGATAGTGAGTTTACTCCACTTCTTGAGATACACTTCTAGATACTGAAACAGATGCATGGTGGATACATGCACCAAGAACCAACATACAAATGAGTTTCAAATCTAATAGTACAAACATAGACAATTCATACTAAAAGATAAAAGATGACACAAGTTGGTGATCAAGCAACAAGCATTCATTAAATGTTTGATGTTGAACTGAGAAGATAAAAACTCTATATTGCAAAATATGGATTACATTTACATGATATGAAAGCATGGGTAGCGGGGCTACTCCCTGCACCCTAGTGAGAGAGACTACTCGCTCATGACTAGGACCAAGAAGGAGGCAAGAAGAGAAAGAGAGCATCATCCCCACAAAGGAAAGAGGAAAGTCAACCCCTTGGAGAGAGAGAAATGATCCACCATCTTCACAGGTTGCTTGATGAAGAGATCTCCCTCTTCCCACCTTCTTTGGTAGAGAGAGAGAAAGCAGCTTCGAGATGTAGTTTGGGTCTCAGACCGGCAGCCCCTGGGCGGAAGATGGAAGTTGAATTTGCACTGGAGTGATTGAGGCAGCCTTTGGACGTCTGAAAAAACTTTCCTCTCGTGGAGGACCCTTGAGGTCTTATTTATAGGCCTTAAGTGAGGTCCAAACGTTTTTGAACCCATTTGGGCCCTGAACCCGTTTGCCCTTGCCTCCATGCGGTCTTTCAGATCGTTTGGTTTTATGCGGTCTCGAGACCATTTGACCTTATGCGGTCTTGAGACCATTTAGCCTTCATGCGGTCTCGGGACCATTTAGCCTTCATGCGGTCTCGGGACCGTTTGGCTGTCATGCGGTCTCGGGACCGTTTGGCCTTCATGCGGTCTCAGGACCGTTTGGCCTTCATGCGGTCTCGGGACCGTTTGGCCTTCATGCGGTCTCGGGACCGTTTGGCCTCAAACGGTCTTGGGACTGTTTGGCCTCAAACGGTCTTGGGACCATTTGGCCTCAAATGGTCTGGGGATCGTTTGGGGCTTTTGTAATTTTTTTGTGTTTTTCTGCAAGGATAAAGAAGAGAAAAGTTAATCTATTTATGTGTCAGCAATAAGGTAAAAAGTTAATGATTATATCTAATTTATGTAAGAAAGAGTATGGAAAACTAAGGAAAACTAATAAGATAACATCACAAAATGGGAGGTTATCACCCCCCCTAACTTAGAGTCTAGCTTGTCCTCAAGTTAGATAGAGTTGAGGCATGTAATGGCAAGGTGATTTTATTTAATTAGGATTTGCATACTTTTGCTTCAATTCTCAACCTGAGTTCTCCTAAGGTCATATAGGGTCTTATTACTTGCCTTGACTTTTTCAGGTTTCGAGAGTTTCTTGGGTCTCAGGTTTCTTTTGTATCTCGTAGCTCGCATCGGGACCACCTTTATTCTGTGCATGTTGTTGAATCTAATCAGCTTTATACCTCTCTGAAGGACCTATTGGAAGCTAGAGAGGGTATGAGGGTTGGCTAAAGGCTTGAAGTGTAACTCCCCCTTCAAGAGGGGGAGGGGTTGTCTATGCTTTTAGGATCTCACTGCCGGGCACGACACATCTGCCTTTGTGAGGGCAGCTGAATGTACCGGCCGAGTGAGTCCTTTATAAGCCTTTCATATATTTAGATACCTTAGGATTTCACTACCAGGCACGACACATCTGCCTTTGTGAGTGCAGCTGAATGTACTGACCGGGTGAGATCTTCATTCGTTCTTTATATAGATCCTTATTTATGGCACAACTCTCATAATTTTATTCGACTCTATGGCTTTTATTCGAAGACTCGCAGTCTTGGGATTTGGGGTTTTGTTCGGGAAATTATTTTGGGCGGCCAAGCCTCTTTTATTTTGAAGAGAGGAAAGACGTTCTTAGAGTTTTTCAACATGCACTTTTTTTTTGTGGTCCACTTGCGGAACTTCTTGATTTGGAAGTTGCATGATGCCCCTCTCATCCTTTGAGAGATTGGCTTATTTCTGCCTTGATATTGACCTGTGAAGAGTCCAAAGTAAAATTGAAATAAAAGCATAAAAACCAAAAGTGAATGTAATTTATTAATTTGCCATTATATGCCTATAAGCTACTCTTGTTATTGCTTTTGAGGAAAATTGAGATTCTAAGTTAGCAGGGGATGTCCTTTCCAAAAGGGGTGTTACTTATTATGCACATGATTTATTTTAATGTGAAATGCAAGTTTTATGCAGGGGAAAAAAATGAGTGAAAGGAGAGAGTAGAGTTGGAGAAGGATTGAAAAATGATACCTCGCCCTTGTCGAATGTACTCCCCCCCTAACTTATCATTCACTCTGTCCTCAGAGTGTCAAAGTGATAGGTTGAGAAGCGCATTGACAAGGGCATTAGGCTTCTGTGAGTCCTTTGTTTGCTCCATGAGTTCGTAGAAGAGTTGCTGCAAACTTTCCACGGAGGGCGTGGTAATCCACATTTGTCATGTCCTCTACTGGTTTCTGGAGGACCAAAATGGTGTACATCCAGTAGAGGACGTGGAAGCCACAATCATTGGATTGGCGAATTTGCTGGGGGCACTTGTGGCTGAAGGCTAGGGGTTTGAAGTGTTCTTTATCATACGCCCGTGTGTGCCGACTCAAAAGATTGTGTAATTTGTCAGAACACTCCTTTGCCACCTCCTCCGTTGGCGTCCTTGGTTTCGTAGTGTATACTCTTTGCTCTGGATCGTACTGGCTGTCGGAACTATTGTAAATTATTGTTGTTCCGTCATGTAGGTTAGTTGCCAGTAGCATCTAGTGTTCTTGATGAAGGAAAGGAAGCATGATGAACTTTGGAGTTGTATGTTGAAGATAGGAGATGAGTGTCTCCATTGTTCTGAAGTTCTTCAGCCCTAAGAGATCATCCTTCAGGTAAGCTGACACCATGTATATTGTGGGATGCCTCCATTCGAGTAAGTATTGATAAGCAGTCATCAAACTTACTGAAAGAGAACCTTTAAGTTGCATGGTTTCTCGGAGGCAATCTGCCATAACTATGATATTTTCATCTATAAAGACAAGATCTTCATTTTCGGCATAGAGCCTTGACATAATAAGTCGAAGTTCATTGTCTGAAAGACTCTTGCAGACTTCTAGATCAAAATTGGGAAATGATGGTTCGATGGCAGATAGGGGCACCATTTGTGATGGGGATCTCTTGATGGCTGCCCCCATTATCAAATCTATTTGTCATTTATCGTGGGCCAGATCGAAGTCGTAAGGATGTCATCTACTTTTCTTGGGGACCTTGGTCGGCTGCTTGTCTCTTTCCAACTCCTGTAGTGTTTGTCTGAAGGGTTTCCTTTTCGGACGTTGGATTGCTGAAAAGAGGTAGTGAGGGACGTCATCTGTTGCCATAGTAGGGTCGTTGAAGAACCTTCTATCGCAGATAAGTTCCATGGCGTAACGCCCTCGCAGGGAGTGAAAAACTTCATTCATGAGCTATGTGAAGGGAACTTGTTGATTTAGCGCTAGTATGTGTCGAATGATGTAAAAAGCGCTGTCCCCAGAGCCTTTGGCAGCTTGGGCAAGTGGGCTAATTATTTGGAACCAGGGTTGGCTCCAACCCTGGTGGAGAGACGGGCATGCGGCCCAGATGAGTTTAAGAAGCCAGAAAGGGATGCATCTTGCCTCCCCGGCTTCAATTGCAGCGAAGTTAATTATACCGGCCTCTAGATCACTGGCATAGAAATTGTACACTTTGGCGTCGCGGGCGACAGTGTCCACAATCATGAGAAACCAGTGACTAGAAACTTGGAATGGCACGGTTATATATCTAGCTTTTCTTACGACCCCCCTGTGCAACCTCTCAATGGATTTGTGTTGTAGTTCTTTGTACAATAAGAACAAACCCAGAGCGGGTGAGGCGTTCAGAACTGGTTTCTGTCGCTTGGAGCTTCTGTAGATCTCAATAGAATTTGAAAGGAGTACATGGAAGATCGCCATCTTTACCGTAGATTGAGGTCAGAGAATTGAGTGGAAATCTTCACGTGTCAACTTGCGTTGAGTCTTTGTGTTGATGTAGATAACATCTCCCCCTTCTTTCGCATCATCTACTATAATGTTTAGGATGAAAATATCATGTGCATCTAAGGTGGAGATGGACGCCATATCTAAGTCGTGCATCTTGTGAGGTAGAGGTGGTGGTGGGGGTAGCTCTTGAGGAGGAGGTGAAGAATGCTGCTCTGAATCATCCCTGTATTGTTGCAGAGCTTCATCTTTGTCAGAATCAGAAGGAGTATCTAGGTCTTCGTCTATATCTAGTTGTACTCATTCGGATTCTTCTTGATCTGGGGGAAAGGGAACCGAGGGTTCAAGTGCAAAAACTTGTTGAGCTATTGTTGGTGGTAGACTGGTGCTAGTTCCCATTAGAACACTGGTGGAACTCAGCAAAAGCTACTTCTTTTGCAGCCTCCCCCAAAGATCCCATGGCAGAGTAGTCTAGGAATTGGTCCCCATAAGATATGTTGACGTGCTCATTGTGAGAAGGGGATTTGGGATATGTATCACCTTCTTGGTGATCTTTCTATTGTTCTTGTTGTGCTCCTCGGCTGGGGCCCTCCCCAACATTGTCTGGGCCATCAGAATCATCATCTGAGGAGGTATTGTTGTTGGAGTCAGTCGAGGAATCAGAATCTTCATCCGCATCTTCATCGTCTTCTTCTTCATCTGTTGCTGATTTGTCTATTGTTTTCTTGCGTGCTGCCTTTTTGCACAGACGATGGATGGATTGTAGTTCGTCATATGCCACTTGCACATGCTCGTGTGTCTTGAGCAGTGCGTCGTGGGTTTCCTTCAGATCGGAGTAGCGTCCTTCAACAGAGAGGAGTCGTGCTTAAGGTTAGTCACCTGAGCTCTTAGCTGATTGAGTTTAGTATTGGATGACTCCTCTTGGCGATTATTGAGCTATGTGAGGGTTGTGCTGATGTCATCCAAGCGCGTGCTGAAGACTTTTTGTTGCTTCTTGAGCTCACGGAGGGTCTCCGACAGAGGTTGAGTCTGCATAGAGATCCTATCGACCTGCTGCGCCAACGCTTCATGCTGGCGTTTTACTCCATGGACTAGCTCGGACAAGGGTGTGCATTGGTCGTTGATATGATCGATTTTCTTGGCCACTATGTCCTATCGTTGCTGGATTCCTTGGAGGATGCTTGGCATGGCGTGGTGCTGCTCGTCAATCTTGGTGACTTGTTTTGTTAAACCCTGCACACAAGAAAAAATAGAATTTAATATGTTAGAAGGGTCAGTGAGGAGGTTTTAGATGGTGTCGAATTTACATCTGAATTCCTCACCGACGTTAGCAGAAGGGACCCCAGTTATTGAAGGGTGGGGCGGCTGGGGTCGGGGTGGAATGGTGGTGGTAGTGTCGTGCGGAAAAGACACTACTGGCGGTCCCGCGAACTGCATGGTGACTGTGGAAGGGGTCACCAGCGATGTCGGGGTGGTGGTGGATGAAAAGGGAGGTGACATACCCAGAGAGAAGAGTGTTTCTGGGAATGTTGATGGAAAGACGGTGGAGGTGAAGGAGGTGAATTCGGGCGTTGCAGTGGATAATGAGGTGCCCGAAGTGAAGAAGTGTGGGGGTGATGGTATAGTTGTGGAGAAGGGTGATGTGGAAGATGGTGGAAGAGTGGTTGATTGTTGAAAAATGGAGGATGGTGGGGTGGTGGATGGTTGGGTGGTGGGCGGTGGAATGAGGGGCGGTGGGATGGCGGATGGTGGGGTGGTGGTGGAAGTACGTTCAACATTTAGACTCATTATGAAAGAGTCTAGTGATGAGGTGGTGATTTGTTCCTCTGGGGGGGTGGGTTCTGATTCTGGGTGGGGTTTTGATGTTGGCATCCACGACAGCTCTTGTGCCTGCAAAAGCCTTCTGGAAGGTTGTTTGGCAGGAATTTTTGTTGGTTTTGCTGTCGGGGCTGTTATGCTGAGCTCCGTCTGTCCCACTATTGCTTTCTTTTCGGCAATTTTGCCCGAAGATATGAGTTTTGCAAGCTCATCATCTGAGAATAGGAGCTTGTTCTTGTCATAATCAGCAAGTTCTGGTAGTGGGATCAGCATCTTGAAAGATTTTGTTACATGGCAGAAGACATAATGTAGCTTTCCATCCTTTTCTTTTATGATGAAGGAGTTCTTTAAAGTTTGTTTGTTGGTAAGGATTTCGCCCTTTGCTTGTGTGCATCTGGGTAGAAATCTATCCATCTTAAGGTATTTGATAATAGATGTGATATGACCACCCATGCAAATTTCTTTCCCCAGGGCGAAAGCTGATAGTTTTTGGATCATAAGACGTCCAATGTTGATTGGCATCCCATTTAGGATGGACCAGATAACAAAGAGGTCTAATATGATTACATTTCCTCCTTCTGACCTGGGGAAAAGTGCACCAACAAGGATTTTGTGAAGTGTGAGCAAAAAACCCGATTGAATGTTTGAGGCTTTGCATGTTTTTGCCTCATAAATTGGTATCCCCGTTAAAGATTTCCAGAAGTTGTGTTTGTTGAACTATGGGTTGTCTATGGCAACAGCCGTGGTTTTCTTTAGTTTCTCCTGGTTATCAATGAAGATTTCATTCAGCATGTGTTCTGTGATGACAACTCTGTTCCCAAAAAGCTTGGTGACCAGCCTACGGTCGCCTCCATCCCGTGTTCTATCCATAGCATTTACTACTTCTTTTTCTAGGAATGTGAAGAATTCCATTGTAGGTTCAACATAGGAGGTTTCAGCGACAAAGCAGAGTCGGGATAGATTTGAGTTATCAAGTAGTGTGAGGATTCTATTGTAAATCCCCATCTTCATAAGTATGCTGGGGCATATATATTTTGTTGTTTTCAGAGTTTGTTTGATGGATGGAAGGGTATGGATGTGAAGGTTTTCTGGTGGTGGTGTTGTGGTAGTGATGGGAGGAAATATAGGGACGGTGATGGTGGCCGGATTGGTGGTGGTGGTTGATGGAATCAAACCTGCTAGGGTTTGCTCCCTAGCGGCAGTTGGGTGAACCTCCTTTCGTGCCCTCTTCGTAGGTTGTAGTGCGGAGGTGGTTGCCTGAGCCTTTTGCTTTCCCTCTGATTTTGTTGTAGCAGATTCTGCCTCAGGTGTAGGTTCATATTCTGAGCCTTCATCGTCATCGGAAGATAGTTCTTACACTTCCTCTTCAGGTGCCTCTGCTAGGCATTTGTTGATCCGGTCAATTTCGCATAGTACTTCCATGATCTTGACATTTTGTGGAGCCTTCCCAGTCTTGTTGTAGTTTTCAACGACCTGCTGGAGCTTGGCACGGTCTTTTCGGAGTTGCTCCTCAGTCCAAAAAGGGGCATCTTCGGTTCCTGTTGGTTGCTTTGCTGGTGATGCCATTTCTGAAAGGTAGAAAATCACGGGTAAGAACAACATGTATAGAAAAGAATTGGATTTTTATTTATGTTTATTTGGTTTTATGTATATATTTTTTTTTTGTATTTTTAGAGATTATGGAAAGCAAAACGGTTTCAGGATCGTTTGGTTCCAAATGGTTTGAAGACTGTTTGGTTCCAAATGGTTTGAATACCGTTTGGTGCCAAACAGTTTGAAGACCGTTTGGTCCCAAACGGTTTGAAGAACTTTTGGTGCCAAACGGTTTGAAGACCGTTTGGTCCCAAACGGTTTGAAGACCGTTTGGTCCCAAACGGTTTGAAGACCGTTTAGGGCCAAATGGTCCTTTGTTTAAACAGTTGCAAGACTGTTTGGCACTAAACGGTTTGGAGACCATTTAGGGCCAAACGGTCCTTCATCTAAACGGTTGCAAGGCCGTTTGGAGCAAACCGCCAGGAAGACGAACGGTTTGGTCGTTTGACGGCAAAGGATGGTGGGAAGGAGGCCGAGGCTCGCCCGTCGGCGGCGGCGATGGCAACAGCGGCAGAGATATCCGCGAGAAGCTAGTTCTACCTGCAGTTGATGGTGAAGGTGACGACGGTGGTGGGAGAGAAGCTGGAGGAGAGCGACGAGGGGCGAGTAGAGAACCAGAGCCGCACGAAGACGACAACAAGGTTTCTGGCGGTGATGAAAACGGTGGTGGGAGCCGGAGGTGGCGATGGTCTGTTCGAGAGAGCGATGGTACGCGCAGAAAGATGAGAAACTGGAATGAAACAGTGAGAGTGAAAAAAAATTGAGATTCTAGAAGAAAGGAAGGAGGGCTTGGGGTGGTATTTATAGTTGTGGGAGTGACAACGATAAAAAATGGATCGAGGGAAAAACTAGAAATAGTTGTGGGAGTCCCTCCCCCTCATGTACAACATCGAAGCTTCAGAAGCTTGACACCGGAACTAGGACTAGGTGATCCTTGAAAAGGAAACTCAAAAAGCTAGATGCATGAAGCAAATCCATCACGTTCCTTGTCTCCAATGGAGGAAGAAGAACCCAAACTGAGGGTGTAGAGGCGCCTCATGGCCAAAATGGCCATTGCCTCCATGACTGTCAACTGCAATAAGATTGAAACGTAAAACAAGAAGATCATAGGGAAAAACTAAATCTGTAGGTAGCCTAAGAGCACCTTGGCAAAGGTGAATCCACAAGAAAACTAGACCAAAGATGGGTCATTGTTGTAAATTGTGAACAATTGTAGGAAAAGGAAAAAAGGGGGAAATGAGACTTACTAAAGAAGAGATTAAATTGGGCCTAGTGAAACACTATTGAGATTATAAGAAGTCTATTTGGCACCTCATAGTTTGCCATGATGGTCTACCTTTCCTAGATGGCAAATTGGTCCAGTTACAGTAGGGAAATCTTGTGAGGATCAAGGAGTGAGATGTTCAAAGGAAAAATAGTCTGGGTTTGGTTTCTGGATGATCATTGTACGATTTAGGGTCTTGATTTATATAAGTGAAAACCCAGAGGGTTTTAGATATCCTTGCAGTGATGAAGTAGGGAAAGGGTAGAGATGTTCTTTTCAACCAGGTACTCTAGGGAATGAAATCTCATTGAGTTTGGGACCAGAAGATTCTTGAAGCTTTGTTGATGGCGAAAGGAGCCTTGGTTTCTCACGACATTGAGGACAGACAAAGATGGGAGCCAGAAGCAGAAGGACATTGTGTATCCTAAGCAACACAGGAGTCAAGCAAAGGATGAATTCCTCCCATTTGTGGATGCCTTCGGGTCCGAGTCTAACCCAGACTCTGACTCAAGGGCTGCGTGACACAAAACAATGTGGGCTATCATATGAAATCAATCCAATATTGTTGATATAAGATTAGAACTATATTAGTTATCCTTCTAAATCAATTGGGGCAGTTAGGTTCTTCAAATCAAATAAAAGTTTACATGCTACCCAATTTTAGCATAAGGAACCCGAAAATACAGGTTGTTTCCTGATTTGACCAAGTTTAGCTTACTATATTTCTCTTTATAGGATAAACATTAAATTAATCAATTAGGATTACTTAAATTGAATTTGGGGATAGAAATTTGGCTAAATTATTACATTATCAAAACCATCTTATGGTAAAATTATGAGACCATAAAAATGAACATTGGTTAGGTTAATTTCATTTTAGACCCTAAATGTCAATTATTGGATAGTTAGGGTTAAATTGATGGTATTAAGTTTCAATTTAGAGAAAAAGTTATCAAATTTAGTTTATGTAACATTATTGAGATCCATCATCACATTTTGTATTCTTTAATCATAAATTTCAAAATTAAAAATAGGGTTTCAAAAAATAGGGTCATTTTACAATATTCAAATTTTTGGGTGTTCCAATTCTACTCACCTTATAAAAATTTCATCCTCAAAATTTTTAGGGTACTACCCACCTTAGGGTTTTACTTATCCTTAACATGAAAGGTTTAACTTTTTGAGATTATCATGCAATAATATCAGATTAACCACAACTATAACCTTAAAGAGACTTCATAACTTAAGCCATACCTTGTTCATTCTTATCATCTTCATGGAATCCACCAGGGAGAACATTCTAGCATGTCTCTTATATCTAGGTGTTTGATTGACATTAGGTTCTTTCTTTTGAAACTTAGGGAAATTGGGTCTATTGTGTCATGTTTCACCACACACATTGCACACTCTAAATCCAAACCTACATTCTCCTTGATGATACTTGGATCACTTGGCACATTAAGTCTTCGTCAGTTGATTTGCAACAACCTCAGTTGGATCATGCCTCTTCTTCTCATTATGGTGTTTTTTGTTGTGGGAGTGGTTGTCCTTCTTCCAATCTCTTCTTGGGTGGTCTTCTAGTTCTAGAGCATCATCTAGGGAACTTTGCAGGGTGTAGTGTCCTTGTCCAGACAAAGAAAAACTAAGGTTTTCCTTCAGACACTAATGAACTTCTTCATCTTGCATTATTCATCATAATGATAACATACTTCTACAAAGTTTTGAACTTCATGGCATATTGTGTGACTATCATATCATCACGTTGACAAAGGCTGCAAAACTCATGTGATGACCTTGATTTCAGGGACTTGTTACCTAATATGGTGTTCAAGGACTATGAATATTGTGTAGATGATTGAACCCAAATTGCGTGATTGGTTATTCAGTTGTTACTTTCTTGTCACAATAACATTCCAATTTATGATCATGACACATAATTTACGTCAATGATGAGGAATATATTTAGTTAATCAAATTGGGTAATTATGTGCTTATATAACCATTCACAATATACATGAATATGAATAGTTCATAAGGAACTCTAGGTTGTATCATAATCACCGTAAGTGATTGAAGTTGTTTGGTTACAACTTAAATATAATTGATCATTTTATTTGACCATCTACCCATATATTGATGTTATCAGAGGAAGGAACTAATGGACAAACATGTGGACCTCCAAGTTGGATAAAATGTACTTTAGGATATTATTAGTATGTGTCTAACCCTCCATGAAAAATGAGGTTCCTATTTGAGGTTATGCAAGTGTGAACATATTAGAAATTTTTCTTAAAGGAGTGACCATTGCAATAAGTTCACGATACCATTAGGTTCTTGGGTAGTGTGGAACCCTAAACAATGTCAGCCACTCATGAAGGCTGGATAGATCCCCAGTCATCACTAACCCCTAAAATTGGAGGAGCAGTACTCGATTGGTGTCAAGTAGATCCGAAGAGGGTGGAAGATCAAAGGGGAATTCAGTTCCCATAATCATAATCTACACAACCACCAGAGCCATTGACACATTCCTACCCATAGTCCCTCCACGTGTGCTTACAAGCCATGCCCTAGGCGGGATCTCTACACATCCTAGTCGTGTTTACATGGGCCATCTAGACTTTCCAACTACATCTTCATCCTAAAGAAGTAGGCTCTTCCTGGCCATATTAGCAAACCAGTCTGATCAACCCGCCACATACAGTGGTTGTCTTCCCTCAGACTGTCGCGAGAAGACATGGAGCCATGATGCCCTTACCGGTGCCTTCTGTCACAATGACGGTATATGGAGATAGTTTTGAGACTAAGTTCTAGCCGCCATCCCATATGCTGCCACCATGACATGGAGATTTGGAAGGAGATCTTGTGGAGGCGATAGGCTAGCATGACCCTGACCATGGCGGCACCAACTATTGCTACCTACATGCCAACTACGACCCTATTTAGATGGAGATTCTCATCTCCCTTTTCATAGTGGCTATGGATAATGTTGGTGGCCATTAGAGTGTGGACGATGATGGGGGTAGGACCAGGAGGGTGCCTCCTTGTTGGTTTCTTAGCCTGTGAACCCATCATGGGCAACGAGTAGGAACAACACAGGATTCAGACCTTCAGTCAGTTAGGGATTCATGATAGGAATCATCGCAATCACTGTGATCTGGAGCAAATTCTTCTTCCCCATTACTTTCTCCTATACGATGGCGCTGTGATCCGGAGTGACTCCTGTGCGTGATGGTGATCTCTTAAGAGAAGAGAAGGGATGAGTCGTGCCTAGCTATGGTATCTGAGGTCACCAAAGAAACAAGGATTAACCTTTGAAGCTTGTTGGAGGTCCACCCTACTACCATGTTCTCTATCTCACATAAGAGGAAAATTCCGAGCAGCGTCGGGGTGATGAATGCGAGTAAAGGGATGGTGAGTTGCATCTGGTTCACAAGAATTTATCTGGGTCGGTTCACTCCAGCAGTCGCATGGCTCAGGACTAAACTAGAAAAGGATCATGATCCCATGTTTCTGATGTGGCACCTCACCGATGGCCAGTGTGTGCTAATCAAAAATTGCCATCTCAGGAAGTTGGGTCCCATAGCACAAGGTAAAACATTTTGATAACCAGAAAATGACTTGTTCTTAGAAAATGCCTAATAAATAGCTCCCTTATCCTAATAATTCCCAAAAAATACCCCTAGACTCAGAAAAATGTTATGTTTCTTATAAAACTCCTATATCATACTTTTGAGATACTTAACTTAATGAAATTTAATTTAGATGAGAATACTTCATTTAAATGGTATAATTACAAAATGGTTGAGATTAAATTTGAGAAAAATATTTTTGAACCTCAAAATCACTTAGAAACCATACATAGACTCTTATATGATTATAAGGCCAAAATGTTATGTCTTTCCTTATTAATGAGTAAATTAATGCTTTTAACCTCATTTTAGTTCTAGAAAATATACAAAGCATCAAAAAATATAAAATTCGTACCAAACCTTAATAATGACATATAGATCAGACTAAAAATACTAGACACCATCCTAACATCAGATTGACCTAGGTTTGACCAAAACCCTAATTTGGACCTAAAATATCAATAATAATGGTGAACAATGTATTTATGATGATTAATTGTTATTAATCAGGTGATGACCAGATTATCTAGATGACCATGGATGTATAAGAAATCTCTAAAATCAGGTACATGGGTTTTTATTTAAGTATATGACTATGGTTTTATTGATTGCAATCATGATATGTATGTATGCTCTCTTCTATTTGCAAATATTGGATGTAGTAACACTATATAGTACTCGATGTTTTATCACCTTAAAACATAAATGATGAGTAGATGTTTTGTAGTTATTTAAGGTGTCCATTATCCCCCTTATGAGGGAATGGATTAATGTTGACTAGTACACCTCCCTAGAGTACAAGGTGTACGGGGAGTTTCCCTAGAGTACTTGGTACACAGTGATGGGCCCAATATATATGTTTTGGTACTAGTCCACCTTAGTAATGCAACTCATCTAGAAAAATGATCAAAAATTGTTGTATTTTGCTTATTAAAGAATTGATTTCTATGATTGTCCTTCTTTCTTTTGCAAATCTTTTCAAATTATGAAAACCATAAATATATGCATCTTTCTACCCATGTACACAACACATTGTGTTGATTTGTTGTTTCACGTATGTTTTAGGTTCAGAGCTAGCATGGGATAAAAGATGTGAGCGAGTAAGTTGTACAGGTTTACCTATTGTGTAGATCCTAGTTAGCATACATGTTCATAGACTGTAGAATTTTAATTCAATATGTAATTGTAAATTGGGTTGTAATAACTCACTTTGTAACATATACATGTTGAATGTTTGAGAAATGTTATGGTGTATGCCTATGGTTGTATGTTCATGTCTGTGGATGTCACTTCCGCATCGCTCTGTGATACAATTAGATAACATTTTTGGATTTGTCTTCTTGGGCCTTCTAAGTCTCAAGACCGCAGAATATGGGGACGTTACAGTTGGTATCAGAGCATGAGCAATAGGTACACCTAACAATTTCTCACCATGAAATATAAAAACTAAATCTCACCTTTCACATTAAACCCTAGAAACTTAGCAAGTTGTTCTATACGAATAAGGTTTGACTTAGCCTCTAAGTTAGAACCTAGATGTCAAGAACTAGGTTTAGACAAGTGTGAGAAACCCTTTCCATATAGAGCTCATATGTATTGGGTAGCTACACAAGTCTACATTGTGTTCTCACCATTTCACTAGGTGACATGACATTGGACTATCTACTATGTGTGGGACACTCAGTTTTGCTTATTTGGTTTTGTTTTCCAATCGGCTCGAGCCTCGATATTTTCTATGACATTTTCTTCTCGGAGAAAAACTATATAGTATTTTATTATATATATATATGTAAATATAAAATTATGTCCCTCACACTATAGAGTAGTTAGTGTTCATGCAACCTAAGTGAAAGGGAGTGACATCAGTCTAGAAGAAAGAGTACATCTAGATTAGATGTCTACAACCTTATCAAGATATGTGATAAATAAAGTAGATGATAGAATGATAGTTGGTATAAGCATGGATGATCTTATCTAAGTTCTACCTCTAATGATATAAGTTTTTTTATTTGGATCTAAGTTGTATATCATTGAATCCAATTTTGAAGATTCTAAGCTAACTCTTGATGATGAAAGTACATTCTCTTCTCTTATTTCAGATAAGCTAAGTTAAGATAAAGTTGAATATGCATGAGCCTCAAGCTCTTTTACAAAGGAGGACCTCTAGTGTTAGGACAAGATATGTGATGAACTCCAGAAAGAGCGAGACCCACAAGGAGAGGGTCATAGGACCTACCCTGAGATATATGAGAAATGATGTGGCCTAAGCTGGGTTACTCCTGAGTACATGAGTTGAGTCCTTTTGCATGATTCAATCCTATATGTGAGAGTTGGGTAAAAATGATGGGTAGGTGACTCATGATGAGAAAACATTCCTTTTGATTGAGATAGGTCCTAGCTTGAGTGACATATGTGTATGAATCTCATCATTAGTTGCAAGTGAGGTAATATATGAACTCTGGTTCTAAGAGAAAAATGCATTGTGCATAAGATACTCATAAATGTTTCTCCTTCCACTTTTCCTTCTTTATATATGATATTAGAGACCTCACTTGAGCTATATAGATGATTTATTTGTGAAGAGTCACTCTTGTAAGCATGGCCTAATATTGTCTATATTTCCTCCCTATATCATACATATGATATCCAAGTTTGAAAGCATGATAAAATTGTATTAGTATATTCTCTTTCTCTTTATATCATGCATGAATGATATAAGTTTGAAATCATGAACTAAAAAAAATAGATACCTTTGGCTCATTGATTAATAATCACAAAATATAGTCCCTAGGATCAATCCTTCTAAATCTAAGCTTCTTCTTGAGGATAACTTGCAGAATAGGGTGAAACCCTAATATTTAAGTATGATAAGCAAGCCTTTCTCTAATGATGAAATCATAGTATGATGTTGATCATAAACCACATTAATGATGTAAACATGATAATTCTAGTGACTGAAGATGTGGGATCTTGACATCATCTTACATAGGCAAGTATAATGAAAGATGAAAACATTAGTAATACTTCCTTAACTTCTTACGAGAAAACAAAACCCTTATCTTTAAGGGACTATGAGGATGTAAATCATAGAATATAAGAATGTCATACAATGACTAAGACACTAAGTGATGCTACGATTCCTTATAAAAAAATAATCCTTTCACCTATATAAGATGGGGTGGGTACACCCTTGCATGCTTAAATATCCTAAGATAACAACTTAGGGAATATTGAGAACTATGATGGATTTGAAACCTAGAAGTGTTGGCTTATATGAGATTCAAATCCTTGTTTTCACCTTAAATATGAGATTAGTTGAATTTTGAGGACGAAATTCCATATAAGGTAGGGTGAATGTGATGACCCTAATTTTAGGGTCTTGATACCTAATATGGTGTTCAAGGACTATGAATATTGTGCATATGTTTGAACCCATATTGAGGGATTGGTTATTCAGTTGTTGATTTCTTGTCACAATAAAATTCTAATTTATGATCATGACAAATAATTTATGTCAATGATGAGGAATATGTTTAGTTAATCAAATTGGGTAATTATGTACTTATATAACATTCACGATATACATGAATATGAATAGTTCATTAGGAACACTAGGTTGTATCATAAACATCGTAAGTGTATTGAAGTTGTTTGGTTACAACTTAAATATAATTGATCATTTTATTTGACCATCTACCCCTATATTGATGTTATCAGAGGAAGGAACTAATGGACAAACATATGGACCTCCAAATTGGATAAAATGTACTTTAGGATATTATTAGTATGTGTCTAACCCTCCATGAAAAATGAGGTTCCTATTTGAGGTTATGCAAGCATGAACATATTAGAAATTTTTCTTAAAGGAGTGACCATTGCAATAAGTTCACGATACCATTAGGTTCATGGGTAGTGTGGAACCCTAAACAACACCATCCAATCATGAAGGCTGGATAGATCCCCAGTCATCACTGACCTCTGAAATTGGAGGAGCAGTACCAGATTGGTGTCAAGTAGATCTGAAGAGGGTGGAAGATCAGAGGGGAATTTAGTTCCCATACTCATAATATGTAAAACCACCAGAGCTATCGACCCATTCCTACCCCTAGTCCCTCCACCTGTGCTTACAAGCCATGCCCTAGGCGGGATCTCTACACATTGTAGTCGTGTTTACATGAGCCATCTAGACTTTCCAACTACATCGTCATCCTAGAGCAGTAGGCTCTTCCTGACCATGTTAGAAAACCAGTGTGATCATCCCACCACATACAATGGTTGTCTTCCCTCAGAATGTCGCGAGAAGACTTGGAGCCATGATGCCCTTACCGATGCCTTCTGTCATGATGACGGTAGTTTTTTGTTATGGAGATAGTGTTGATACTAAGTTCTAGCCGCCATCCCGTCTGCTACCACCACGACATGGAGATTTCGAAGGAGATCTCATAGAGGCGATAGGCTAGCATGACCCTGACCATGGCGGCACCAACTATTGCTACCTACATGCCAACTACGACCCTATTCAAATGGATATTCTCATCACCCTTTTCGTAGTGGCTTTGGACAATGTTGGTGGCCATTAGAGCATGGACGGTGATGGGGGTACGACCAAGAGGGAACCTCCTTGTTGTTTCCATATCCTGTGAACCCATCATGGGCAACGAGTAGGAACAACACATGATTCATACCTTCATTCAGTGAGGGATTCATGGTACGTATCATCACAATCACTGTGATCTGGAGCATAGTCTTCTTCCCCATTACTTCCTCCTGTACGGCGGTGTTGTGATCTGGAGTGACTAATGTGCATGATGGTGATCTCATGTGAGAAGAGAAGGGTTGAGTCGTGCCTAGATATGGTATCCGAGGTCATCAAAGCAACAAGGATTAACCTTTTAAGGTTGCCGAAGGTCCACCCTACTGTTGTGTTCTGTATCTCACATGAGAGGAAAATCCCAAGCAGCGTCGGGGCGATGAATGCGAGTAAAGGGATATTGAGTTGCATCCGGTTCACACGAATTTATCCGAGTTGGTTCACTCCAGCAGCCACCTGGCTCAGGACTAAACTAGCAAAGGATTGTGATCCCATGTTTCTGATGTGGCACCTCACCTGATGGCCAGTGTGTGCAATCAAAAATCACCATCACAAGAAGTTGGGTCCCATAGCATAAGGTAAACCATTTTGATATCTAGAAAATGACTTGTTCTTAGAAAATGCCTAATAATTAGCTCCCTTGTATTAAAAATTCCCAAAAAATACCCTTAGACTCAGAAAAAAAACTATGTTTTTTATAAAACTCCTATACCAGACTTTTGAGATACTTAAGTTAATGAAATTTAATTTAGATGAGAATACTTCATTTAAATGGTATAATTAGAAAATTGGTTGAGAGTAAATTTCAGAAAAATATTTTTGAACCTCAAAATCACTTAGAAACCATATGTGGACTCTAATATGATTATAATGCCAAAATGTTATGTATTTACTTGTTAATGACTAAATTAATGCTTTTAACCTCATTTTATTTCTAGAAAATATACAAAACATAAGAAAAATATAAAATTCGTACCAGACCTTCATAATGACATATAGATCAGACTAAAAATACTGGACACCATCCTAACATCAGCTTGAGCGAGGTTTGACCAAAACCCTAATTTGGACCTAAAATATCAATGATAATGGTGAACATTGTATTAATGATGCTTAATTATTATTAATCAGGTGATGACCATGGATGTATATGAAATCTCTAAACTTAGGTATGTGGGTTTTTATTTAAGTATATGACTATGGTTTTGTTGATTGCAATCATGATATGTATGTATGCTCTCTTCTATTTGCAAATATTGGATGTAGTAACATTATATAGTACTCGATGTTTTATCACCTTAAAACATAAATGATGAGTAGATGGTTTGTAGTTATTTAAGGTGTTCATTATCCCCCTTATGAGGGAATGGATTAATGTTGAGTAGTACACCTCCCTAGAGCACAAGGTGTATGGGAGTTTCCCTAGAGTACTTGGTACATAGGGATGGGCCCAATATATATATTTTGGTACTAGTCCACCTTAGTAATGCAACTCATCTAGAAAAATGAACAAAAACGGTTGTATTTTGCTTATTAAAGAATTAATTTCTATGATTTTCCTTCTTTCTTTTGCAAATGTTTTCAAATTATGAAAACCATAAATATATGTATCTTTCCACCCATGTACATAACACATTGTGTTGATTTGTTGTTTCACGTATGTTTTAGGTTCAGAGCTAGCATGGGATAAAATATGTGAGCGAGCAAGTTGTACAAGTTTACCTATTGTGTAAATCCTAGTTAGCATACATGTTCATAGACTGTAGAATTTTCATTCAATATGTAATTGTAAATCGTGTTGTAAGAACTCACTTTATAATATATACATGTTGAATGTTGAGAAATGTTATGGTGTATGCCTATGGTTGTATGTTCATGTATGCGTATGTCACTTCTGCATCGCTCTCTGATACAATTAGCTAATGTTTTTGGATTTGTCTTCTTGGGCCTTCTATGTCTCGAGACGGCAGAATCCGGGGACGTTACAACTCCTCTTATTTCTTCTCAACCATAGCCTCACATATGTAATTCTTTTTAAAGGCTTCTATGAATTCCTCCCATGTGAGTGGAGGAGCAGCATCGTCACGGGATCCTAGAAATTTCTCCCACCAACTCATAGTAGCACTTTTGAGCATGTGAGTCCCAAAACGAACCCTAGATGGGTTAGGGTAATCTTGGTCACCAAAACAATGCACCATGTTCTGAAATTAACTTTCAGATTTGCCCACCGCATCCAGGTCTTCCTCTCTAGAAAAAGAATCCAGCTTGATCTTCAAGAAGTCAACTAGGGAAAGCTCACGGTTGACCCTTGGGTTGCACAATTGGTCCTCTCCTCTTCCCATGGTAGTGTCAAGGGCCCTGGACAAGATGTCAAAAGGTGCCATGCGGGTTTATTTATGTGAAGATACTCGGTGTTCTCCTATGTTGTGAAATCATCATCATCCCCACCCATAGGCATCTCACCTTTCTTCTTAGGTTCCATCTGTGAAAGATGACATAAACTAGATGAGATTCTGAGAATAGCCTAGTGGCCAACTATATTTTTAGCTCTTATACCATATTGTAACACCCCAAATTTCAAAAACATGCACAACACTAAGTGGAAGGATAAATCTCGTTGGGATGTCACAAAATGATTATCCTTGCATAAAAATAAATTTCATATAAAACCAACACCAGATGAAATAACAGTTCTCATACTCAAGTCCTCAATACAACTCACACATGAACAAAACTAAACATGTTTACTCTTACTCACTCTACACTTTCTCATAATACAAAACTCACACTATAACTAAAACACATGTCTCATAAACCTAAAGAAAATTTAATCTATGGATAGTTGGAACCTCACAAGGTTTGGTCTCAAATCTCCTTGCACTCTTTCTTCAATTGGTCCTTAGATATCTTTATCCTTGATGTTGGTCCTTTCCTACGGACATCACACCCCCAACCATGCATCAAACAAATTGGTAAGTGGAAATGAACATATTATAACTTTAAAAGACATATAAACTGAAAATAAACTTTAAACATGAAACATCGAGAAAGGGACACAATTGATTTTACATTATGTCTTTTATCTTGGCCTATATAAGAATTCATAAACATAAATTTCAACACATGATGAAATAACAATTATCATACTCAAGTCCTCAATACAACTCACACGTGAACAAAACTAAACATGTTTAGTCTTACTCACTCTAAACACTCTCATAATATCAACCTCACACGATAACTAAAACACATGTCTCATAAACATAAAGGAAATATAATCTATGGATGAATAGTTGGCAACCCACCAGGTTTGGTCTCATATGTCCTTAAGATCCTTCTTCAATAGGTCCTTAGATAGCTTTATTTGTGATGTTGCTCCTTTCCGACAGGCATCGTGCCCCCATCCATGCATCAAATATATTGGTAAGTTGAATTGAACATATTATAACTTTAACAGACACGTAAACTGAAAATAAACATTCAACATTAAACATTGAAAAAGGGACCCAATTTCTTTTCAATTATGTCTTTTATCTTGACCTATATAAGAATATGTGGGTTTTGCACTGAAGTGTCTATTCTCTTGCGCATCAAAGTGCCTCTTGGATTTCACCAAAGTGCCTGTTCTCTTATGTAGTGAAGTGTCTCTTATTTTGCTCCAAGGAAACTCTTAGTGAGGATCTTCTATATGTCATCTTTTGACGTTATGTTTTTCTTGAAAACTCTGAACTTTCTCTTAAACATTATTCTTGACTTTATTCTTAATGTTAATAGAAATGATACAATAATATTGACAATAATCACAACATTCAATTTATCATAAATTCATTGACTTTTAACAATTGAAACAGAAAATAATACATTCACAGAATTCATTGTACACATATACTTCAAATCAACCAATATTTATGTTCAACGTGCATAGATGACTTACCTCTATCTTAGAGAATATCCTAGTTTCTCTTGTTAAGTTTATGAAACCCTAATCACGTTCTTTGGGTTAAGAAACCCTAATTACCCTATTTTGACACTTATAATTCATTAATAATTGATATTCAACCTAATTGCTAGGGTTTTAGGGTTCTTGGTTAAAATAGGGAAACATTGAGTCAAGTCAGGGTTTGAAACTTAGTACATCATCTATATCTCAAAAAAGTGAACAAAATCCATATATAACTTGACCCCATTGGACGCACCAGTAAAAAGATATGAATTTCCCTTTATCGACCAATCAGAAACTCAAGAAAATCCATGTGTAAAGAGAGGGTCACCTAAAGACTGGGTGCCTTGCTGATATGGACCAAGGAAATCCGGTCACTTGTCCAGGTCTTTTCCACATGATCAAAAGTTAAATTAGGTGGCTTAATCATGAGTATGCCCTCATGGGCATGATAGTGATACAAAACTGATTGAGGGCAAAACTGGAAATAGCAATGGGAGTCCCTCCCCCTCGCGTACATCATTGAAGCTTCAAAAGCTCGACACTCGAACCAGGACCAGGTGATCCTTGACAAAGAAACTCACAAAATTAGATGCAAAAAGAAAATCCATCGTGTTACTTTTCTCTGACCGAGCAAGAACCCAATTGAGGGCGTAGAGGCGCCTCATGGACAAAATGGCCATTTCCTCCTTGATTGTCAACCGTGACGAGATTGAAACCTGATAAGATAAAATCATGGGGAAAATTGAAGTTTCAAGTAGCCAAAGTGCACCTTGGTGAAGGTGAAGTCGTAATAAAACTAGACAAAAGATGGGCCATTGTTGTGGATTGCAAACAACTGTAAAAGGAAAATAAGGGGAAACACAACTTACTGAAGAAGAGATCAAATTGGGCCTGGGGAAACCCTATTGAGATTACAACAAGTCTATTAGGTGCCTTGTAAGTTTCCATGAGGTCTCTACCTTTCCTAGATGGCAAATCGGTTTGGTTAAAATAGGGAAATATCACGGGGATCAAGGAGTGAGATGTTCGAAAACAAAACAAGGCCAGGTTTGGTTTCTGGATGATTGTTGTATGATTTAGGGTCTTGTTTTATATAGGCAAAGACCCATAGGGGTTTGAATATCCTTGGAGTGATAGAATAGGGGAAGGGCAGAGTGGTTCTTATCAACCATGTACTCTAGGGTGTGGAATCCCATCGAGTTTGGGATCATAAGATTCGAGAAGCTTCGAAGATGGAAAAAAGAGGCTTGGTTTCTCGAGGAATTGCGGAGAGAGAGAGTGGGGAGCTAGAAAAATGGGACATTATGTGTCCTAACCGGCCTAGGAGTTGAGAAAAGGAGGAAGTCCTCCCAATTCTGGATGCCTCTAAGTTTGAGTATGACCCGTACTCTGACTCAAGGGTCGCGTGACATAAAAAAATGTGGGCAACCATATGAAATCGATCCAATATTGTTAATCTAAGATTAAAACTGTATTAGGTCTCCTCCTAAATCAACTGGGGTATTTAGGGTTCTTCAAATCAAATGAAAATTTGCGTGCTACCCAATTTTAACACACAAAATTTGCAAATATAGGTAGTTTCCTGAGTTGACCAATTTTAGCTTATTATATTCTCTTTTTAGGATAAATGTTTAATTTATCATATAGGATTATTTAAAACGAATTTGGGGACAAAATTTTGGTTAAATCAATACATTATCAAAACCAGCTTTTGGTAAAATTATGAGATCACAAAAAACATTTGTTAGGTTAATTTTGATTTTAGACCCTAAATGTCAATTATTGGATAATTAGGGCTAAATTGATGGTATTAAGTTTCAATTTAGAGAAACAGTTATCCAATTTAGTTTATGTAACATTATTGAGAGACATCATTACATTTTTATGCCTTAAACATAAATTTCAAAATTTAGAAAATTAGGGTTTCAAAACAAATAGGCTCATTATATAATATTCAAAAAAATTAGATGTTACACATCAGGAGCAAGTATTTCTAGCACTAGTTTATCTAGAACATAGAGCTTGTGCTCCTCATGGAAAACCCTACTCAAAGTCCTAAATGAGTCATGGAAATTTGTCTCGGTAAGTTTGTGCTTCCTAACGACTTACCGCAATGATGATTTGATTGCCATTTGATTATACAAGGGAAAATTTGCATTCTGTCAAAACACATTTCGATTTTATTTGATTTGAATAAAATTTGATGATATTTAATTAGGTCTTTAATTAATTATATCTCCCATTAGTTTGTTCATATTCATATCCCTCACATATCAATTCAGAAGATTGCAGCATACAAACTTCTGGTGAGCCAAGATCCAAAACAATTTAATGATTACCCGGCCAATGCCAACATCTATAATCAATGATTAAGGTAGGTAACATTTGATAATTGCATCTTAATGTAATTCTTGGACGGATGCTATACACAAATCTTTATCGTAGTCATCTGCATGCTTCTAGGTGCTTAATCTCATTAGGATCACCTAGTTAAGCTTGACCCATTAGACAACATGATAGTAATGCACCCTGCTTGGCAGACCCACATAACTACCATCACATTTCCATGAGATGGACAAAGCACCATAATTGGCATGCTCACGTATAGTCTATCAATATTTTCATGTGTGTTTTTAATGGAAAGCATCATAGACTCAATATGTTATTGAGGGAGTTGTATTTATAAATACATATACATATCCAATCACCATGTACTTATAGTATGTATCGTATATGTGTTGTATCCCACAAACAGAAACATGCAATCAAAAATATAAGTGATGGTTAGAGCCATCCTATTGCAATTCCTTGGAGCCAAAAAAATTACCACCACCTAAGGTCTACATCATATGCATAAACCTATTGTTATTGAAGATATGTGCTTGAATCAATCTGGGTTGATTGGTTCAACCCTTGAACATATCATCTCACCTTTTGGTCATTCAGTTGGTCCTCTGAATGGTCGATTGGTCTCTATTCCAAGATCTTCTGGACACCTCTAGCCGATCGGTTTGGTTCCACCTATCATATATCATCCTCGGTCCTCTACCCAGTCGGATCATCCTATAAAATGGGTGACTTGTCTAGTGTTGTGTGTCTTCTTTATGGTAACAAGAATTAGAACTATACTAATTCTATTACATATTACATGATAATACAGAAACCTTGAGTTACATTACAGGGAAGCATAGGTAGGAGAGAATAATATTTTTACAATTGGACGAGAACGTAGAAGCATGGTATTCAAACCGAGATATAAATCAGAATATAAAAATGTAACCACCATGCACAAACATCTAGGGTTATTGGCTACAACCATGCTCCACATCCACCATCAAAACCAACTTTTAGGATGACACGTGTAAATTTCATATATATATGTGTATATATATATATATGGGTGTTCATTCATTGCCCATGCGGGTAACCTGGATTTTCGCTACCCGATAGCCAAAAAAGTAACTCTCCAGGCTAAGAAAGTAACTCTGCTGTAAAAAAAGTAACTCTGCTGGCCAAAAAAGTAACTCTGTACAAAATATACAGTAGATATATATAAGGACGGGTTTTTTTATTTTAGAGGGGCAAATGATATTATTTTTGGCTAAAATTTTTTGGAGAGCTAGACAAAATAGTCATCTACAATTGAGAAATTTTTTTTTTGAAAAAAAGTGATCGGAAGGGTGGGCGGGTAGCTACCCGCGCGGGCAATAAAGATGGGCCCTATATATATATATATATATATATATATATATATATATATATATATATATATATATATATATGTGTGTGTGTGTGTGTGTGTGTGTGTATATATCGGAATCTGGTAAGTATATTTCGACGATCCCCCTAAAAAATATTAGGGGGTCAAGAGTACATGTAGGCCCAATGCCATACATCCAAAACAACAATACAACTCACACATCTATTCAATACGTAGTCTACGTCTAATGCATTTACAAATATTTACAGCAATGCTAATGGCATTATTGGACTTTCGGTGGTGCTTCCTTGCATTCCTCTCTTCCCAAACATGGTAGTAAAGGCCCGCCAACATCAGATTTTTCTTTGCATTAGTTCCACATCTTGCTATCATCCTCTGCGGATTCCCACAGAGTTGGATTTGTAGGCTGAAATTGCTGCGTATATGCTCCTCTTCCCCACAAAGTAAGCATACAATAGATATATCATAGTTCCAGCTCTTAATTTTATCCAAGGTAGCCAGGATGTTGTGCAGAAATTTATACACACATATGCTCCATTTCGATTCATGCTTCTCACTCCAAATCTGATCACCTACTGGATCTTTTGTGCCTCTCATGCGGGACACCTCCCACATGTTAATATTTTTATCTTTGAGTTGCCATCCCCCAGTAACTTTAGCTACAAACAAATGTTTGATTTGTGGCCAAACTTCTCTCATGACATTGATGGATCGAAAATATCCTTCTCTTGTTTTTGGAATGAAATCCAGTCCCCTAGGATATCTGTCTCTCATCCACTTCCCCCACGTAGATGTGCCTTCCTGGTAAGAAAAAATCCATCTCATGGATCCCCATCTAGCAATGTCTCTTGGGGTCTTCAGATCAAGCCCACCTTCATCTTTGGGAAATGTCAGCCTGGAATACTTCATAGGACGATGCTCATTCCCCCATAGGAAGTTAGCCATCTTCATCTCCATTCTATCAAGAAACGAAACAGGGATTTCTCCTTGTTGCACCCAGAAGATAAGAAGACCCTCAATGGCAGATTTTATCATTGTTATGCATCCCGCCATGGAAGTTTTTTATGTAGGCCATCTGCTAATCATCTCCTCCACTTTGTCTATGCATTCAGTAAAATCCGTGACCTGTAAATTGCCGCCTGCAAGGGGAAACCCCAGATATTTTGTAGGGAATTCACTTCTCTCAACACCCATAGCCTGAATGAGTCTATCCTCCATCTGGAGGCAATTTTTAGACAAGAAGATATGTATTTTATTAGCATTAATACACAACCCTGTTTGCTGCACAAAAATTCCCAGAAGACTTTTTAGATTCTCCATACATTGCTGCTTGGCTTCAACAAAAACTAGAACATCATCTGCAAAAATCAAGTGTGTCATTACCTTTGTACCGTGAACTGTGTATGGTTTTATTTCCTTATGTTCTTCAGCTTGCTGCATTTTCCTCGAGAAGTACTCCATAACAATCACAAACAGAAGAGGGGAAAGCGGATCACCTTGGCATAGCTCGTTGCCACCCCAGAAGAGATTTGTAGACATGCCATTAACCAAGATAGAATAGCTAGTTGTCCCAACACACTATTTCATCTAGCGAATCCATTTTCCATTAAAGCCCATTTGCTCCATGATCCACCATAATTTTTCCCATCTCACACTATCATAGGCTTTGGAAATATCAAGTTTCAGGCAACCTTTCCTGCTTCCTCTCATGACATAAAAATTCAGCAGAAATTCTCCCGCTAACAGGGCACAATCACTAATTCTTCTACCAGTGACAAACACACCTTGGTTTACAGAAATAAGGTAGGGAAGGACCGTTTTTAGCCGGGCAGCAAGTATCTTTACAATGATTTTGTATTGAACTGAGCAGCAAGCAATGGGTCGGAAATCCGCAAGAGATGAAGTAACTTTCTTTTTTGGAATCAAAACTAGAAAGGAGTGATTAACCTGTCTCACCATATTTCCACCTTCCAGAAACCAATCGACATAGGCGAGCAAATCGTCTTTAATGATCTCCCAAGTTCTTTTCTAGAAAACAACATTAAAACCATCCGATCCGGGAGACTTATTACTTCCAATGCTCCATAAAGCATCCTTGACCTCTTGTTCATTGGTCTTCCTTGTGAGAATGTTGTTGTGAGTGCTAGTGATCTTGAACATCCAATCCACCTTTTCATTAACATCAACATCCTCCTCAAAAGTTTTATTGTAGAGAGAAGAGTAGAAGTGAGTAGCCTATTCCTCAAGGTCCTCCTACTTATTGACCACTTGCCCATCTGCATTTATAAGTTTAGAAATAATATTACCTACCTCTCTCCTTCTAACAGCCGCATGGTAGAGCTTTGTATTCCTGTCGCAGCAATTTCAGCTGCATGGTATAGCTTTGTTGGTATATATGTATGTATGTATGTATATATATATATGTATATATAAGTTTGGGATAGTAAGTAGTGTTTAATCAATATGTACATTAGTCAGTTTAAGTATTCACATTGTATGCAATAAATAAATGAAAAGCCAAAAATCTGATCATACCAACTATTCCAAAACATAGTATGATTGACGTGGCTCTGATACCATTTTAGGGAAATATGGTTATAGAGATGACATCAGAAACAAAAATTAACTGCCATATTCCCCTTTAAAATAGTAGATTGTGTAAGCAACTATGTAACGGGAATGATTGTTTTGAGGTAATACATGATCCTTGAGCATGTCTAGTGACAATTCCCTCGATGTAGTATGTGTCTTTCTTCAAGTAACACTCAGACATCGTCTAAAGTAGCTCTTGGTTTATCACCATAGACAACAGCTTGACCTATTTCTCCTACTGGCAAGCAACAACCTCCTTTCCTCTATTATAGTGCACACAGACCACTAGGAAGTCCTATCATTCTAGATGAATAAATAGGAAGGAGTTGTCCCCTTCTAGTTGGTGTACTAGCACCAACTTGTTTTCCTACAATTGTTATCCCTTGCTATCCCTCCCTTTATCGGGTAGGACTTACTCAGGCTATCTCAAATACCACAATTAGAGAAGACAACAATTGTCAGAGCAATTGACATTGTTTCTAGGAAGCCTCCACTACCCCTTTATTTATAGGAGGGTCAGAGTCAGGGATCGCAGTATGTGTACAAGTCAAAGAGTACAAGATTTCATGAATTTTCACATTCTTCAAGCGGTGAGTCGATTGGTTCATTCCTTGAATTAGTCATTTCATCATGATTTCCAATCGTGATTGTATTGGCAATTAATATCTAATTAATGCATAACATGACGTCACTAATCCTTGATCCAATCAAATAGATCTGTGCATCAGATGGTTCATCACATGAACTGATCATTCGACTGAATTTGAGTTGATTGGTTTATTTACTTAAACGGTCAGTCCATGCCCTGGTTCAACCATAATTCAGCCAATGCAATTTCCAATCAACCTGACACTCCAACCGATCGGTTCAACACTTGAAGTGGATCGTTCAGAGTTCATTTAGTCAATTGTTGTTTACATTGAATACCTAAACAATCAAGTTAATCATCATTCATGAATAAACTACTATTCCAAGTGTTTCCTATGTGTGTGACCCTATAGGTTCCAAGTTACTTAAGTAGTGAATGTACATAACTAGTTTATGACATTATAAGTAATGAGTGGTATCTAGTGACACATCATTGTTATCCAAGTGATTGTAAAGATGGAAAACAACTTCAACCTACAATATGTGATTGGCATTATAGTGTTTGTATAGTTCCTTTATTACTAATATCCATATTGAACTTGAGGCATGGAATCATCATTGTCTTCAACTTTCAATCTTTGTTCCTTGAACTAGAGCATATTGCTTGAGATATATGTAAGCTCAATATCATATATTGACTCACATGAGCATGGACATGCATTTCTCTATTTCTCTTATCAAGTACCCAAGATACCATACTCTTATAGGAGCGACAAATCCCATCTACATCACTCACAGTCATCCCCATGTGTCACAGTCAGCCGATCATCACCCCTATGGAAACCCTTATTCAAGGTCGCAGTGGATGATACATCGAATGACTTGCGATGAGTGTCGTGACTTCAGGTCTAAGAACCACAATAACCACCAACATTATAAGAGATGATCCTAGCTACCAATCATGGTTTCCATGTGTCACTCTTATGGTGGGTTTGTCTAATAAATTGTTCTCTAACAAATATTTATGTGCTTGTTTTGATATCACATATCATAACTGATGAGATTTTGTCATCGACCAACACACACTCTAGTCTTATGTGTTATTGGTGTATATCAACCTTCCACAACAAAATCTGACTATGGACATAACAAGAATGTATATTTTCTTGACATCCATATGATCTCATTGTTCAGATCATCAATCTAAAGACTTACGTCATTGAGTAATATCATTCTTTAGACATTTATTATGTTACATCAGTATCTCAAAATTGAATACAATAGAAAAAATTAGAAGATTTTCATTATTATTAATCATATAATTTGAAAAATATACCATTACAATCATCATATGATTGGATCTATGGGCATACATACCATAAAATATTCCAACTATGGTAAATGATAGACTATTTAATAGTCTATCTAACTACATTAATGCCCAAACCTTCTTCCTTCTTGGGTTTAATCACATTATTCCACCTAACAAGATGAATATTAGACTCACTATTTCTTTCCCAAATAAAGCCTCTACAAATTTTTTCGATATCAACACTTCCTGAACTAGGCAATGAAAATGAGGAATTCTAGTAGAGATATATAGTTGATAACCTTGATTGAACTAGTTCTAAATACCCATCCATTGATAGACTCTTAGCTTTCCAACCATCTAGGATGCTTTTGATCTTATCAATTAGTGGGATGTATTTCTTCCTTGATAAGTTTCCAACAAAAATGATGGATTCATAGATATCTTTGAGGCAAAGAGCCTTCTCGAATACCATAAATATCAGAAAACTTAGCTTTATACACATTATAAATAGAAGAACTTTTGGCAATATTAATTTTTAAACTATTTATAGAATAACGATCATGAAGGATACCTCTAATACACCAAGATCCATTTTCATCATCTCCCATGAATATAAGATGGGACACTTCAAAGTTATAAGTAGCTTCGGTAGGTCTATGCCTACCTTCCCTAACTACTCTTCCTAAAGTGCACAAATCATATCACTTTTGAACCATTTTTGGTTGCACAATTCACTCATTTTGACAATTATTCTACTCTCATCCATTCTAGATTGTATGCTTTTTATTTTTCTTATTTGTACTATGGTTTGAACTACAAGTACCCCTTATTGCACTCATACTAAAGGAATAATGCCCAAAATCAGATGTATTTGGTACTCTCAGAGTTCCCCCAGACTTGGAGCTTAGTGTATAGCAAACAACCCTTCACACGTCGTGATGGCCATCCAACATGGTGTGAGTTTACACATAAATATAATGCCAATCAATTCAAGCCATAGGGTGTGACCTAGATACATAGTGTGGCTACAAAGGGTCATAGATTTCTAGTAGTTTCTCACCACGTTGTGTGGCTCCTCCACACAACATGTCACTTGCGATTGTGGCTTGGCCAAATTGGAAATGGCAAGTCACACAACATGTGAACTTATGTACACGCCATGTGAGATGTAATTTTTTTGCAAGAATAGAGATGAACGCCCCTTCATTTAAAAGTTTAATTGTACCCCTTTGGGATGGTTATCACATGCCATTGGGAGCTTGTTGAGACTAGAGATGAGATCAAAGAAAGAGCAAACACATTAGGAGAAGAGGGAGTGGTTAATTGAGGTGAACCTCTCCTCTACTCCATTTCTCTTCACTAACTACTAGTAAAGGCTTCTCCTTTTCATTCCAACCACTCGGGAAAGAAGATTGTTGGAGAAGGTGAAGTTGCAAGGAAGAAACTCCGTCTCCCATCTCCCAGTCAGAGTTCCTAATAGTTCTTCCACTCATACGAATTCCTTTGTTATTCTCCTTATCTACTCATGTTTTATTTTGTGATTTACTATTTGTACATATGTTTCATCACTATGTTTGAGTTAGAGCATCATTTCTTGGGCATGGTAGAGTAGCTCCCATGTCATAACTTACATGAACTCAAATTTCACATTTAACACTAGTCGATGTAGTGCTCTAAGATATGCTTCAGTGCTTATTTTCTTGTTTGGATGATTGGCCATCCTATTTGCATGTTGCATGCTTCTTTCTATATTTTGGGAAGATATGTTAAGAAGTAAGGATTAGCTATCTTGGAAACAAATCCTTGACTACAAGAGTGGATGAGATTAAGTTAATGATCCAAGTTTTTTTGTTTGAAACTAAGCATAAGCACGAGAGTGCTATGTAGAGATAGTACTATCTCACATCAATAGGAGGTGTGTGATGGTAGCAAACCTCCTTTGTATGTTTAACTAGTATGTTTGAATTTAGTGTTTCTATGTAAGTTGTGATGTGGAACTGAAATCCCATATCCAAGATTCTCTTAATCTGATCTGAGTCTCTCTCCAAGTGATTAACATTCACTATTTTCTTTTAACTAGCAAATTAGTTTAATCTAAACCAATCATCTTTTTGTAACCGATCTAGATTGTTGAAAGTTTATGATTTTGTGCTTAGATAGCCTAGCTCCATGTGGTTCGACCTTAACTACAATTGGTCATGATAGATGACTTAAGACTTTTGATAATTGAAAACCCATTAGCCTTTATGTATCAATAAGTTCTTGGCACTATTGTTGGGGATCTATGGTACTTTAAGTTAGAGTAAGAGTATTGATTAGCATTTGAGACTATATCATCACCATCCACTAGATCCATAATCATTTCAATAATTTGCATTCTCCACTTTTATTGTGTAACTCACTCATCTTATTTTTCTATAGTACTACATGTGGTGTTCCAAAAGGGGTCTCGAACCATCCATATTTCTCGACCTAGAGATGCAATGTAAATTAATAGCCACAAGCGATCAAGTAGGAATGAAAAATCTTAAAACATGAAGAATTCATAGCCATCATCACCTCGTTCACCACCATTTTCATCAGATCACCAAGAGTCGATCATGGAGGATAATCAGCCATTAAAGGATTTTATTGTATCTACTGCAATCAACATATGTGGAGCCATTAATCGTCCAATTATTGAGTCTAATAACTTCTCTATCAATCCAACTATTATGCAGATGATCCAACTGAATAGATTTGGAGGAACTCCAATGGAAGATCTAAATCTTCACATAGTTGAGTTTTTGCAGTATATGAAACCCTTCAAGATAAATGATATTCCTACTAATGGAGTATGCCTACTGTTGTTTCCTTTTACTTTGAGGGATAGATCAAAAGCATGACTTTCTTCTCTTCCTAAGAGGTCCACTAAAATATGGGATTAGTTGTTGAATGTCTTTCTTTCTATATACTTCCCACCTAGCAAGACTACACAACTAAGAAGCCATTTCACCAATTTCAAATGATAGGAAGGTGAAACATTGTATGATATGTGGGAGACACTTAAATACCTTTAATGCATTTCCCCTCACCATGGTTTGACCAATTTTGCTATTTCAATTTTTTTACAATGGGCTATTTTACAATACATGCATGACTGTATATGTTGCTACAAATGGAATCTTGATGAATACATGCTACAGAGAGGCAAATGATATTATTGAATATATGTCTCTGAACCATTTTGAATGGAGCTCAGATAGGACCAACTAGCCTTCTTCACCAATCTCTTTTAGTGAAAAGGCTGGTGAAAGGCACACTATTGATGTGGCTGATCTCATTGTAGCCATGCTAGACGCCCTCTCTAAGAAATTTGAAAATTTTAATACCCATTATATCCAAGAAATTGAACAAGTTTGTGATGCATGTGGAGTTTCATGGCATAATTTTTCATCTTGTTTCCACACAAGTGAATGTTGAGGAGATGTTGGAACAAGCAAATACAATAGAAAGTTTTGGGAACAAGCAGTCCTACAACCCCTACTCCAACACTTACAACCCGGGATGGAGAGATCATTCCAACTTGTCCTACAAAAACACAATAAATGATCAAAATCCAAATTAGCAACAAGATCAAAATCAGCAACAACAAGTGGGTAACCAATAGCCCATGAACAACAACCCATTGGGATTCAACAACAACAACTGGAGCTACAATCAATAACAATCCCTACCAAAATCCAATCTAGAGAGTTTTCTTGGGACCTTTGCCTCAACCTAAATCTAGTAGAATGATGAATTTCAAAACCATGGACAACTTCTCAAAGATTTTATTACCCAACTCTCTTCTAAGGTAGACGACATTGTTACTTACACAAAGATGCTAGAGAATCAAATTGTACATCGATATCTAGTTAATAAAAGGGCCATTCTAGGATCATTTCCAAGTCCACCAGAAACGAACCCAACATACTACAAGTCCAATACCTTGAGCAGTTGACATGTGATTGAAAGACCCCCACAAAAAAATGAGAAATAGTCAATAATGTTGTGACAAATAAGATGATACCAATAAGAATTAAGGAATGAAGACTATAGTTGAAGCACCACCTTCGTGAAAACCCACTATTCCTTTTCCTAATAGGTTTGTACACAAGAAGGGGGATGTTAAATTCAATAGGTTCATGGACATCCACAACAAATTTTATGGCAACCTTCCCTTGGCAGAAGCTATTGATAAGATGTCATCTTATGCAAAGTTTCTCAAAGACATCTTGACTAAGAAGAGAAACCTTGACCAAGTGGAGACAGTTATTCTATTGGAGAGGATGATTTCTATCATCTAAAATAGGTTACCGGAGAAACTTGATGATCTTGGTGCCTTCACATTTCCTTGCAAGATAGGATACACCATATTAAAAAAAGGTTTGGTTGACCTTGGATCAAGTGTCAACCTTATTCCTTTTGCACTGTGACAACAACTTGATCTTGGAGATTTGAAGATGAATTAAATATCCATTCAATTGGTGTACCATTCTATCAAGTACCCCATAGGTATTGTAGAAATGTGCCTATTAAAGTTAATAAATATTACATTCCTTGTGACTTTGTTGTGCTAGAAATTAACGAAATGCCTTCTAGCCCAGTTCTTTTTGGTAGACCCTTTCTCCAAATGATTGATTGTGTAGTCTATATGCAAGAGGGCAAACTCACTCTTAGTGTAGGGGAGGAAACTTTGAAATTATCTATTTTTGATGTCATGAAATATCCAAACAAAATAGAATATATGTATCATGTTGATTGTGGTGACAAGATTCTAGAAAAAAAGGATTTTTCTGATTTCATAATATATTGTTGTGAAGAAGATGAATTGAAAACCGCCATGGAAATTTAAGTTTCAGATTCTACTCTTGTCTCTAATTCACATCGAACCAATGCTCCACTAGAGCATGATTACAGCAAGTCTACACAGGAGAAAAAGGTAGAACTAAAACCCCTACCACTTTTGTCTATGGTATGCATTTCTTGATCCTAATTCTACCTCTTCTTTTATTATAAAATCCAATTTAACCAGTGAGAAGGAACTAAAATTTCTTTCTAAACTCTATTTTTACAAAGATGTTATTGGTTACTCTATCAATGATTTGACAGGCATGCACTATATTCATTTGGAACATGATGCTAAATCGTGCATTGAACCTCCTATGCATTTGAATCAGAATATATTGGCGGTTGTGAAAAAAAAGAAAAATTTAAGATAAGATATGTAGGTATCATTTATCAATTAGTGACATCCCCTAGGTGAGTGATATTCATGTAGTACCTAAAAAGGGTGGGAGGGTTCAACTATCATTAAAGGAGATAATGAGCCGATCCAAACACATGTAGCCACAGGGTGGTGCATGTGCATATATTATAGGAGACTAAACAAGGCAACTTGTAAAGATCATTTTCATTTGCCTTTCATTGATATGATTATTGAAAGTTTTTCCAGTCACTCATATATCTATTATCTTGATGGCTATTCTAGATTTTTTCAAATACTAATATACCCATCGGACCAAGAAAAAACCACATTTACATGCACCATTGGAATTTATGCTTATATATGCATGCCATTCAGTCTTTGTAATGCTCCAGCAAGTTTTCAATGTAGTATGATGGTCATTTTCTCAAATTTCATCAAGAGAATAATGGAGATTTTTATGTATGGTTTTAGTGTGTATGGCAATTCATTTGACAACTATTTATCAAATTTATATGAAGTTTTTCAATATTGCAAAATGATTAACCTAGTACACAACTGGGAGAAGTGTGATTTTTAATCCAGAGTTGTATGAGGCCATGTGGTATCTAACAAGGGTATTGAATTTGATAGGGCTAACATGGAAGAAATTGAAAAGATGTCCAATCCAACATCCATGAAAGATGTTCACAGTTTTCTTGGCCATGCAGGATTTTACAGGTGCTTCATCAATGATTGATCCTACCCAATAGGTGAATCAGTTTCTAGGGTTGAGTCACATGGCACTACCGATAGGTAGCCCACTCCTTAACTCATGGTGTGCTAAAGTGTTGCATGGCACTACACGTAGGTAGCCCAATTCCTAACTCTTGATATCCTAGACCTTGCTCTAGGTTACCCTTTTTAGCATTTGCAAAGCCACAGAGGAGGACCAGGATCTGAGCCAGTCATGGATGCATACTTATGGTGATATTCATAGTCACTTTATAATTGGATGAAATAAAAGTCATCCAAGCAGTTATTTTCAGGAAACCGATAAAACAACCGAGAATCGCAAGTTGGTGAAAGCTTCTCCAAGTGAAGGAGAAGGTGCAAACTTCTTCAAGCTATAGAAGAAGGTGCAAAAAGCTTCTCCAAGTGAAGAAGGAGAACAAGGCTAAAAAATCGGGAGTAGAGTGTGTAAATCCTGTAAGGCAAAAGATTTGTTGCAAGAAGGGGATCTCCTTGGTGTAGGTGTGTAGCTGCTTGCAAGAGTGGGTAAAACCTTGTAGAGGTAGGAGACTATCTTCTCTGGGTAGGTAAGTTCTTTCTTGTACGGGTGTTGGATCCCTTAACCTCAAAGGGAGGCTGAGTATCCCTATATTGTAAAAGGAAGGTCAAATTGTATGCCTTATAATGGAGTATAAATATACATAGGCTGCAAAAGCATAGGATTGGACCTCTCTAGGTAGTGGACTAACTCTCTCCTAGTTTGGAGAGTGGAACCACTCTAAACATCTTGTTCAAGTGCTTGTTTGAATCTCTCTCATCTTTTCTATGCATGTTTAGATTGCCATCAAATTCACTATTTGCAATTGTGCCTAGTTGAAGTAACTTAAAGGTCTAAAATATTGTGTGCAAGTGTTTTTAGCTCTATTCACCCCCCTTCTAGAGCCCTTTTATCCAACATCATACACATTTGTCTTATGACTATTAAGTATAGATTATGAGACATATGACATTGCCATATAAGGTATTATCTTTTAAAATGAAACATCAATTTATTGATAGTATTCTTGTCCATACCAGATACATGATGTTTTCATTGATGGAAGGTACATAATAGCAATTCAATAATTCTATTACATGCCCATGAATGACAACTTCCAACTATAGTGGTAGAAACTCTTACTCCACACAGTTTCTAGCTGAATTCTTCTTAGGTCTTAAAGTAGAGATCTCTATCTCCTTCTCCCAAAGATCCTCTATATAAAGAGGACAGTTCCCCTTCTAGTGTCTAGACTAGTGACAATGGTGGCATTTTCTTTCCATAACCTTTTAAGTGAAAATGATAGAATCTGGGCCGAAGCTTTGAAGTTTGGCTTTCCTTGTATACCAGTGGATTTTAGTGATCTAATGGTGTGCAACAGTAGGAAGGATCATGCTCTTGCTTTGTGTATTTTGTACTGGGTGTGGAAAGAGAGGAATGCCAAAGTGCATGAGAACGTGGAACTCAATTGGATTAAGCTGTGGGATCTCATTTACAAGGACTTGATTCTGCTGAATGAGTGATTCTGTCTTGTTTCCCCTCTTTAGGATGCTAATCTTTTCTTTGTCGAGCTGGGTTAGGTTTGTGCTTGGTTAGTCTGGTTCTTGCCTCCTTTTTTGTTGGATGTGAGCCAATGTTTGCTCTGGATTCCAGGTTATGAAAATACCCTACCGACTGGTCGAGAAGGCGACTCCTGTGATTTAATTCTCATCTCCTGATTCTGATTGGACCTTTGATTTGCTTGATTTATCTGTTGGGATGGTCGAGTGTGAAGCCTACTTGTTATTTCCTTTTCACCCTTAAGGGGTCCTTTGTATGTATAGTTTTTCTATTTCTTTTCTGTATAGAAAATGCTGCATTGTAACTATAAAAAAAATGATAGATTCCTTTTGCACTTACCCCTCTACTTATCTTGAGTGCAGAAGACTCAGACTTCAACCTAGCCTTAGAACTCTCTTAGCCTTGACTTTGCCCTTGAACTCACTTATGTTGATTACCATCATGGATTTGTCCTTCTTCAGTCGTGCTTCTACATTAATCAACATGCCAAGTAGCCCAGACAATAGTTTGGCCAAGTTACTCAAGTGATAGCACTTGATAAACTGGCTATATGATTCAAGCAATGCTTGCAGATCATATTTGTGACCAACTCCTAACCTAAAAAGAAATCCAAATCACTCCACATGCCTAATCATATTTAGCACATGGGGCTTTATTGGATCTCCCTCTGCTAGTTTTCACTCATATAACACTTTGGAGACATTATACCTTTCTTACTTTACATTATTCTTTAAGATGTGTTATCATCTCGAGGATGTCCATGTTTTCATGCAACTCATAGTTCATACAACATAGCATAAGGTACTCAACGTTGACGAAAACATTGGGATGCTTCAAGTAAGCATCCATTTTAGCTTTAGGCATGCTTGGAGCGAGTTCCTCTGGCTCTGGTCTTTCAAGGATATAGAGATTTTGCTCACTAGTGAGAATGCTTCTCAAAGTCCTAAACTAGATGTGGAAGCTAATCCCATTTTGTTTGTCCTACACAAGGACCAATTACATTGTTTGTCATTAGATTCTACAAAAGATATTACAACTTTAATAAAAACATTTTGATTAATTTGTATCGCCCCACCTATTTTGTTCAAAGTGATAACCCTCATGAATCAATTCGAAAGATTGCATCGTACAATCTTTTAGTGAGCCAAGACCCAAAAACAATTGAATTTTTACCCGGCCAACACCAACATCCATAACCAATTGTTAAGGTAGGCAACTTTTTCCAATTGCATCTCATGCAATTATTGGATAGATGGTATATGCAACTCTTTACCATAGTCCATCTACATGCTTCTAGGTGCTTAATCTCATTATGGACACCTAGTTAAGCCTGACCCAAAACTAACACGATAGTAATGCACTCTGCTTGGTAGGCCCACATAACTACCATCACACTTCCACAAGATGGACAACACATCACACTTGGCATGCCCACACATAGTCAATCAAGATTTTCACATGTGTTGCTAATGGAAAGAATCTAAGACTTAATATATAGATTGAGGGATTTCTATATATAAATACATATACATATCCATTCGCCACATACTTATGTATCATATACATTCTAAAACCACAACTAAAAATATGCAATTATAAACATAAGCGATGGTTATGGACATACTATTATAATTCCTTGGAGACACAAGGAATTACTACCACCTAAGGTCTACATCATATGCATCAACCTGTTGTTTGTGAAGATCCATGCTAGAACCAATTTAGGTTGATTGGCTCAACACTTGAACCAATCGGCTCACCTCCTGTTCGCTCAATTGGGATCCTAAAATGGACATCTTGTCCCAGGTTCAGCCGATGTCTGGACTCCTCCAGCCGATCGGTTGGGCCACCAGTCAATCAGTTCATCCTGTAATCTTGTCTCCTTCATCCTTTAGGTGATTGGTTTGAATCCTGAGCCATTATGTTCCTCTATTGCAGGACGTCTTCTCACGACATAACATAAACTAAAACTATCCTATTTCATATTACATTTTAAAGGGGAAAACCTCGAGTAACATTCAAGGGGAAATAGGAAGAAGAGCATTAATTTATATTTGGAAAGGGGAAGAGAGGCTCTATATGCAAATTGAGTAACAAAAAGAACAAACAAACACAACTATGCACACACAGATCTAGGGTTATTTTCCATAACCATGCTAACATCCACCATCAAAACCAACTTTTAGGATGATGTGTGTAATATATATATATATATATATATATATATATATATATATATATAGAGAGAGAGAGAGAGAGAGAGAGAGAGAGAGGTCAGGAAGTGTGTATCGGCCAGTACATTTAACTTATGTGTACCGGCCATTAAAGTAGGACATGTGGAGTATGTTGATAAGATCCAACCATATAGATTTATTCAATACTATATGGATTAGATGTGTTTTAAAAAAGATAACCATATCTCGTATGGATCATGAGATATAGCAATATATCATTAAATGGTTTCTGTAATTTCTACAACTTACCGTTGATTAAAAAGTGTACATCTTCTTTCGTTGGATGATCTATGAATATCAAATTGTGGTGATTTTTTACACATCTTATTTAAGGGGTATACTTTACATCTATAAGGTTGGATTATTCAGTAGAATTTTACAATCATCATAAATGAAGATAGGTACATGTAAGTTACATGTACTCGGGTACACAATTCTTTTAGCCATATATATATATATATATATATATATATATATATATATATATATATATATATATATATATATATATATACATTTATATATATATACATATATATATGTATATATATATATATATATATATATCGTATGTGGTAATTAATTAGATATGCAAATTAAGTATTTTAATGTTTTCATTGTATGCAATAAAATCTGATCATATTCATTTAAATCCAGATACACTGTAAATTGACGTGGGTCTGATACCAATGTTAGGAAACTAGGGAAACAAATAAGGCAATGAAAACAAAATTTTAAGTCTGATTCCCCAATAAGCAAGATCGCATCAACAATTATGTATCTAGGAAGGAAGGTAACAAGAGTTATACCTGCTCATGGAGCAAGTCCAGTGACAACTCTTGTTGCAGTAGTGTGTACCTTTCTCCAAGCAGTAACAAGCTTCTTCTTCGGGAAACAACACTCAAACAGTCATCACCAAGGACCTCCTGGTGCAGCACCACATACGGAGGTTGAAAGGGAAGTTTGCAAAAGAAAACCATAATTTCAAAACAAAGTACACCAAATTTCCAATGTCCTTTTATTGAAATAATTGCATTTCAACTATGTAAAATACAAGTGAAAACCAGGTTATAACATATATAGTCTTTTTGCCTACTCTTGCATGCATTTTCAATCCATTTTCCACCTAAAGTTTCCTCTAATCATGTCAGATTTCCCACTTGATTGTTATCCTTACTCGCTCCTTGTTTGTAATCATAGGTAAAATATTTTGATGACAAAATAGAGTTAATTTGATCACAATTCGACCTTATTTAGATAAAGATAGCCAAACCTTTGTGCTCACTCCTTGCAAAAGATGTTGATTTTCTTTTCAGTGATGATTGCCAAGATGATTTCAAGAAGTGGAAGGATGCCATTATTTCTTCCCCCATTATCAACCTCCTTTGAAATACTCTGTTTGAAATTATGTTTTATGCAAGTGACTATGATATTGGTGCAGTTCTAGGGAAAAGGAAGGACAACAAACTCTAAGATATTCATTATGTCATTAAGACCATGGATGAAGCACAAATAAACTATGACAATATGGAGAAGTAGATGCTAGAAATAGTATATGCCTTCAAAAAAATTAGGCAATATCTTGTAGGATCTAAGTTTGTGGTCTACATTGAGCATGTTGCAATGAAGTATTTGCTAATCAAGAAATATGCCAAGCCACATTTGATCTATGGGATACTATTTCTTTAGGAGTTTGACCTTGAGATAAGGTACCAGAAGGGTACATAAAACAATGTCGTTGATCACCTCTCTGGGTTGAACACCGATGTAGTAGATTCTCTCCCTATTGATGATTACCTACCAGTTGAAAGATTTTATGCTATTGATTCTTTTCTAGTCCCTTGGTTTGGTGATATTGCCAATTTTCTTACCACTAAACACCTTCCCCTGATATCAATTATCAAAAATGAAGAAGTTCCTTCATGATGTCAAATTCTACTATTGGGATGACCCATTGTTATTCAAGAAAAGGACACATGGGCTGATCCAATGGTGTGTAGTTGATGAAGAGATTTCTACCATCATCTCTGAATTCCATTCTTCTTCCTATGGAGGACACTTTGGAGTAGAGAATACAACTACAAATATTTTGCAAATAGGTTTCTATTGGCCAACATTATTCTGAGAAGTTCATGCTTATTTCAAAGATTATGACAAATGCTAAAGGATGGGAAGTATATCAAGAAGAAACAAAATGCCTCTTAGCTCCATTCTTGAGATAAGAGTTATTTGATGTATAGGGAGTGGACTACATGGGCCCCTTTCCTTCATCATGTGGATACAAGTATATCTTAGTTGCATGTGACTATGTATCTAAATGGGTTGAAGTTGTTCCTACTCAAATCGCAAATGCAAAATCTGCCATGAATATGTTTCAGAAGATAATCTTCCCCATTTTGGAATTCCAAGATCCATGATATCTAAAGGAGGAACACACTTCAATGAAAATCAATTCAATAATTTTCTCAGTAGGTATGGAGTCAAACATAATATATCTACTCCATATTATCCTCAAATGGTGGGAGAGGTTGAATTATCAAATAGGTAGGAGATGAGTATTCTAGAAAAAATGGTTTCTAGTTCAAGAAAGGACTGGGCACTCAAGATAGATGACTCTCTATGGACATTTTAGACGAATTTCAAAACATATAGAGCCACAACACCATTCAAGCTTATCTATGGCAATTCATGACATCTTACTCTAGAATTGGAGCATAATACACTGTGGGTAATCAAGTTCTTAAACTTAGATATAAATAAAGTACGCAAAAACATGATGTTGCAACTTCAAGACCTTGAAGAACTCCATCTCAATACATATTATTATGCAAAAATATAAAAAGAAAGAACAAAAGCATGGGATGATAAGGAGATTAGAAGAAAGGACTTTGCATAGGGAGATCATGTGTTTCTATTCAACTCCAAGATGAAACTCTTCCTGGGAAAGCTATGACCAAAATGGTCTAGAACATTCTTAGTGTTGAGATCTATCCATATGGAAATGTGGAGTTGCAAGGCAAATAATCAGCATTCAAGGTTAATGGACAGCATTGTAAATTGTACAATGACAGAGAGAAGGTAGAAAAGGGAGTCTCATGCTCCCCCTCAAAAATCTATTGATGAAGAAACAATTCTACTTCTAGACTTTAAATGGAAGTCCTTTGTGGGAGTAGTCCATGCAACTAGATAGATTTGTTTTATGCCATTCCCTTATGTCATTTGATTTAAAGTCATTTACTTCCAAATAAAACTTCTTGGTGTTGGACTTCATATTTGCATATGGGAATTTGAGTATTCCATTATACTTTGTAGGTATTCATTAATAGAATCAAAGAGTATAAAAGAGAGAAAAGAAATACAAGAATCATTATGCAACACGGCATGTGGGCCATCCCACACGGCGTGTGTGACCATTTTCATATTTTTCCTAAAATCATAAACTCATCCAGTACATCGTGTGGGACAATCTTTGACGTGTGCTAGGTCCAAGGATTTTCACTACTATAGAAACTTTGTTCACACAATGTGTACCCTTATATACACAGTGTTTGGAATTACTAAATGCAATTCAGCAATTCCACAAAACTAGTTCACTACGTCATGTGGTCAGGGGCCATGCGTGTGGCATTTATGAAGAAAAAATTAACAAGTTGACATAACATCTCCCTAATGTCATTTGGCATGGTGACATTGTGTTCGACTTTCAAATTAGGAAATGTATCACATAGAGCATACGCAATGTAGCCTGAGGCTACTAGCATCTACTTACACCATGTCCGCAATCGAATTAGGGCTCCAATGTCCTATTTCCATTCTTTTCTCCACACGGCTATGTCATGTAAATGCTCTACACCTAAAGAATCCATTTTCGCTACATATAAAGGCTGTTATCCTTGCTTCTAGCTCACTCCTCATTTACCTCCCCTTCTTCTTCAGTAAAGCTACTAGTTCCAGTGGAGTCGGGGTCATCATCTCCTCCACCCTGCAAGATATGTTGCCATCATCTACTCTGCCACAACCCAAAGACACCAGCCAGTACACTTTGCCTCAACTCAATCCATGTCCATAAGACGAATGAAGGCCACACCATCTCCCAACTATCCCAGTAGTACATCAGCATGTCCCAATCATTGACATCCACAACATGGGTCCAAGATGGATTCCTGGCATATTTCTCAGGGTCATTATGGATACCTTCCACATCCATCTCTGCATCTAGGACCATCTTCTTTGATCGACATCATTGATCCATATTTATTGGAGGAGAACTTGCAACATCCCAAGGGGATTTTGACCCCGCCTTCTAATAACACCTGAGGTACCTAGTTGTTCAACTCTTAGGTTTGTTAGATTAGTGAGGACACTACAAAATTCAAGCTTATGGGGGAACAACCATCTGGTAGTTTTAGTTTCTTTGTATTTTTGGTTTGTGCCCTTCCTTTCATGTCATTTATTTATGTCATTTGCTTATTTATTTGCTTTTTTCATTTGTTTATATATGTGTGTTTTCAATTTGTGGTCATTTTGGTTCACCCTATCATGTTGAAATCTTGCATGATGATGAGTTGATAGTTTGGTTGTGGTCAATATCTCTCCTATTTCTTGAACCATTTTCTTACATTAATATAAAGGCTATATGATAATAGTTTGGGCATGCATCACCCTAATTGAAAATTATTGTCTATTATGGTTGTTAATCTCAATATTTAGATATTTGGATAAACATGAATTGCAATTCTCTCACTCATGTTCTAAAATCATGTATAATTCAATTCTTTGAATTCTTCCACTTTATAGCATTTATTAGTAGTATGATGACATTCCCAACTCTATAATGTATTTTTCACTGCTCTACTTGAGAAAAAAAATTACAAATGAACGAATCTATATTTTTTTATTTTCCATCTACATGACTTCCCTGAATAAATGAAAGGGTAATTTAGCATAGGATTGCATTGTTCCAAAGTGGAACCCAAATCACACAAAAAGAGGGGAACTTTGATATTTATTTGAAAGTTTAGACCACAAAAAAGATGACTATGTCACCCACATATTCAACTATTTCAATGAAGGTTGGGAATTACACGTGAAAGAGCGAAGTAAATCCCCAAATGGTATTCACATGTGTGTAAGCCTACATTGGCAGCCGAGTACCCTGCACATGAAACCTATTTGAAAATATTTTTGATTTGAATAATAATGTCATTGCATATGTGATGTAGGGGTTTTGAGTCACTTTTATAGGCTATTTTTACACTCGTTTTATGCGCTTATTGGTCATATTTGTGGTTAATATCACATGATTCAATTCCTATAGTCTATTATCCTGGTCTACATCAAATGCATCTTGTTTTACATTGTTTTGTATAGATTATCATATTTCACGGATTTCATTTGTGTTATTCTCTCATTTTTAGGCAATTCACAATTCTAGACCCGTCGATACCATCGACGATCCGTCAATAACATTGACAAAGCCACAGTGACAGAGCCGGAGAGGAAGCAGATAGTTCGATACCAACGACACTTTGTCGATGGTCTTGAAATTCCAACAGCGAGCCAAATATCGTCTCGTCGATACCATCGACGGGAATGGTCGATGGTATCGAGATGCCATCAGGCGGCTTCCAAAAATTGAAGAAAGCATCGGTACCCTAAGGTGATGATACCATCGACACCCTGTCGATGGTATCGAAGTCATCAGATTAAAGTTTTATCCAGCATGACTTCAATCAGATGGTTGCATTCTTTTCGCAATCGTAAGTGGTACCTATACCTAGAAAAATATGGCCCAAAGCCATCATTCACGTGGGATTCCATTGCACAAGTTCTGAAGGAGGAGAGAGTGAAGAACAGAGCCGAGAGCTACACCCCAGGAGATTCCAGAGATGCAGAAGGAGCTTTTCACTGCCAGAAGGCTGCAGAATGCTCATCCCGCGTCGAGGATCATCTGGTTCTTCTCCGTTCAAGGGTTACACCATCTCCATTCACATTTTGACCATGTTTTCTTGCTCCTTCATGGTGTTTTGCATTGAGATGAACATGCGGGGCTAATCCCTTTTGTCTTTAGGACCAGGCGATAATCACATTAACTAATAAATCCTTTGGAAAAGGCAATGTACGGTTAATGGTGGGAACCCAAAGACATGTTTTTCATGCACCTAGTCTAGGGCATAGGTTACTACTAGCGTGGAACCAACCTTGATTAAGGTAGTGAATTGTATCGCGGAAGCGAGCAATTCTAGCTACAAGCCACTATCAGGAAAGGGAGACGAGTAGTGATAACTGTGAAGGAATTAGTAAAATGAGAACCTGCAGTGAAACTGCAATCCTAGAGATTTCTTTTGAATTGATTAAACCAACCATTTAATCGATTGCTATGTTTTCTTTTGTTTTTATTTTTCTTTTTTAAAACAACTTCCAAACTTTTATAATATGTTTAGTTGATCGTGAGTAGTTAGTATTAGTCTATCGATAATTATGTTTCCCTATGTTCGACTCGGGCCTCACAAGGCCTATATTACATTGACACGTACACTTGCATTATACGCACAGTAAAGTCGTGTCAAGTTTTTGGTGCCATTGTCGGGGAGACGGCAAGTTTCGGCACTACGAGTGCTACAAGTGGCCACACTAGGCCACTTTTAATCATTTTAATAATTGAGAGTAAATTGTCTATCATTCACATTTTTTATTCATTTAGCACTATACTTAATCAATTTTTCACATTTCAGGTACTAGTGCATGGTGAAGACGCGTAGTACTAACTATGCACAGGAGACACCTGAGATTCTTCTTTTGGGATCGGGTGACGAGGAGGAGCATATCCACAATCAACCTGAAGACTTAGACACAGATTCTGAATTTGAAGTAATGGCTAAGGAACAGACAATATGGGAGAAATTAAGGCTTCTTCTTCATCTGCGTCCAAGGGGCCGATCAAAAAGTAGGCTATCAACATTCCTACATACAAGATTGATCCAGCACTGATAAAATTGATCAAGTCTAATGCATTTCATGGGCTAAACAATGAAGATCTAGTGGCCCACATCAGCACATTTGTGGAAAACTGTGATATGACAAAGATTGACAGGTTCCCGTAAGAAGCACTCTACTTAAAGATTTTTCCCAGTTCTCTAGCGGGAAATGCACATGAATGGCTGCACAATCTCGATGTCGAGCACGTCGAGACCTGGGACCAGATGGTAGAGGCCTTCTTCAAGAGATTCTTCCTACATGAGAAGATGAATGACCTCGTGAGAAAGATCCAAAACTTCTATCAAAAGGCCGGCAAGACTTATTCAGAGACATGGGAGCGCATTCAGATCATGCTAAGGAAGTGGCCACATCATGGGCTGGACAAGGATAAGAAAGTTAAAATTTTCTACTTTTCTCTCAATGAGCATGACAGAAGCAACTTAGATTCAGCGGGCTCGGGCTTCTTCTTGAACAATACAGGTACAAGGTGTTGGAAGATCTTGAAGAACATGGCCAAAAAGTAGTCATGGGGTAATAGAGATGCATTGGAACAAAATAGAGTTGCAGGGGAATCAAAGGCAATTAAAGAGCTAAATGAGAAGATGGACCTGATAGCAAAAAGATTGCTAGAAAAAGAGGATGAAGGATCTGATGATGAGGCAGAGGTCAAATTTATGCACCAACAAGGGTACAAGAATAATGATTACTCTTGGAGGATGGATAAGAAGTACTCATGGAAGGATCCCAATAACTTTCTACATGATCTGAATGCCAAACCACAACCTACTATAGAGGAGAAGAGTAATGAATTGCTCGATAAAATTGTGAAACAAAACCAAGAACTCATGATCACTTTTAGCAAGTAGCTGCAAACTCAAGGGGAATTTATGAATCAATTTGGACTGGTGCTACAAAGCCACGGGGCACAAATGAGGACACTTGAGACATCTTTAGCACAGATGGCAGTGAAGATTGCAAATATAAAGAAGCCCACAATGCAAGGTTTCCCGAGGAATAATGATGTTCTCGGAAAGAACCACCAAGCTAAGGCCATTCTATTGAGTTGTGGAAAGAAACTTTTAAACTCAAAGGTCGATGAACCAAGCACACCATAGCAAGAAGACATAGGTGAGGCCGTAGAGGATGTCGTCGTTATAGAGATAGTGGAGGATGATGCAGAGAAGGCCATAGAAGAGCCCATTATAGAGAAAGAGGCTGAGAAGAGGACGACTTATGTGCCACCACATCAGAGGGCACAGACCGTCTCGGTTCCTTATCCAAATAGTCTGAAGGCAAAGAAAGTTGATGCACAGTTCAAAAAGTTCCTGGATAGCTTTAGGAAACTTTCGGTCAATATTCCCTTGCTAGAGGATATTGAGTAGATACCCTCCTATGGTAAATTCCTAAAGGATATAATTACCAAGAAGAGGAAGATTCTAGACACTGAGGTGGTAGTGCTTAAGGAACAGGTCAGCGCCTTTATTCTAGGAAAGTTGCCACCAAAGCGACAAGATCCTGGCTATTTCAATATTTCATGCTATATTGGGAAGGTGAAAGTTGGTGAAGCACTGTGTGATTCTGGGGCAAGTATCGACTTGATGCCCCTCTCTACATTCAAAAAGCTTGCTCTTAAAGAATCTCGACAAAGCAACATGGCAATTCAACTTGCGGACAATTCTATGGTACGTATGTATGGTATTTGTGAGGATGACTTGGTCAAAGTTGACATGTTCATGCTTCCTGCTGATTTTGTTGTCATGGAGATGCAAGCTGAGAATGGGAATGAGCTGCTCTTAGGAAGACCTTTCCAAGCCACTGTCGATATGATATTGGAGATGGGTAGAGGTCAGTTGACAATGGGTGGATGATAGATTTGAGATAGTCATGCCGCCAAATTCAAAGCAGTTACAAGCGAATGAGCAATGTCACAAAGTGAAGCACTTTGATCATAACATCTCTCTTTGCTTATGGAAGCCATTTCTTGATATGGCTCATGTCATGATGAAGGTAGATAAGGGAACAATTGATGTGGACATCATGGAACAAACAAAAGTGGTTTCTCTTGTTAAAGTTGTGGGTTATCCCAATGATGAAGAAGATGAAGTCTCACCATCTACTAAGGAAGAAGCTATAGCAGTCTCCATGCTTGACTCATATGCACAATTACCTCTTGAAGCTTGTTTGTTTAACATAATGGATGATTGGATGAGAAGTATGTCATTACAAGAATGTGTTATGATGCTTCAAGTGCTTCCTTGCTACTATGCAAGCACTATGAAGAGCTAGGACCGCTGCCACCACCACTTCAATCTTCTTTGGTCAGCCCGACAGAGTTAGAGCTTAAGCTGCTGCCCCCTCACTTGAAATATGCATTCTTAGCGGCTGATGCAAAGCTACCGGTGATAATTTCGGCATATTTGAGTGTCGTTGAGGAAGAACAGTTGATGATAGTGTTGAAGAACCACCGTGGTGCATTTGGGTGGTCAGTTTCTAACATCAAGGGGATATCCCCTACTCTTTGCCAACACAAGATATGGCTTGCTGAAGGAGCCAAACATGTGATTCAGCCACAACGTCACCTCAACCCCGTCATGATGGAGGTCGTCAAAAACGAGGTGATCAAGCTTTTATCCACGAGCATCATCTATGCTATTTCAGACTCTATAAGGGTGAGCCCAACACAGGTAGTCCCTAAAAAGGGGGGAATCACGGTAACTCAAAATCTTTTGAATGAACCTATCACCACCCAATTGGTAGCCGGGTGGCGTGTTTGCATTGATTACCGTATGTTGAATTCTGCCACTTTAAAAGATCATTTTCCTCTCCCATTCATCGATCAGATTTTAGAGCGGCTGGCTGGCTGCTCTCACTTTTGCTTTTTAGATGGCTATTTCGGCTATAATCAGATTTCGATAGACCCTAAGGACCAAGATAAATATACATTCACTTGTCCTTATGGGACTTTTGCATATCACCGGATGTCGTTCGGTTTGTGCAACGCACCGACTACTTTTTAGAGCTTCATGCTTGCTATCTTTTCGGACATGGTGGAGCTTTGTCTAGATGTTTTTATGGATGACTTTTCCATCTACGGTGTGTCTTTTGATGAGTGCTTATATAATCTAGACAGGGTGCTACAAAGATGTGAGGACACACATTTAGTCCTCAATTGGGAAAATGACATATGATGGTTAGCGAAGGCATAGTGCTTGGACACAAGGTGTCTAGCAAGGGACTGGGGGTAGATCCAGTGAAGATTGAGGTTATTTCCAAACTACCTCCACTGAATTCAGTGAAAGGGGTGAGGAGTTTCCTTGGTCATGCGGGGTTTTATCTCCGGTTTATCAAGGCTTTTTCTAAAATTGCTAAGCCATTATCATAATTGCTTGAGAAAGATGATGTTTTTTATTTCAATGATAAATGTATGCATGCCTTCGAGACTCTCAAGAAAAAGTTGATCTCTGCACCGATTGTTCAAACACCGGATTGGACTAAACCCTTTGATCTTACGTGTGATGCATCAGATTTTGCCGTGGGGGGTGTTCCTGGGCAACGCCTTGAGAACAAACCCCCAGTTATTTTCTATGTGTCTAAGACTTTGAATGATGCCCAACTCAATTACACCACCACTGAAAAAGAATTGCTTGTCGTGGTTTTTGCATTTGAAAAGGACCATCGCCGGAAGACAGGAAGGGAAGACCCAAGCTAACCAATGAGGGACTCACCACAACTTTGGTCCCAGACTGACATGCCCATAGCAGACTTGATGATGGTGGAATGCAAGGATACCACCTACTAGACAAAGGGGACGCAAGCCCACGCCGCCCAACTGGATGTCCATCCATCACCGAGGTCATCGGGTGTAGGTTCATCCACTCCATGGGTCGTCGTCTCCACACCGCCAGAGCATGGGGAGTTACCCCATCAAGCCTGGAGGACACCACCAGCCCATGAGGACGGATCTAAGATGTTGATGAAGAGGCCCTACGGTAGAAACAGTGCAGGAGCAAACCGAGACCCCCGTCGAGGAGCCAACTCCACCTAGGACGCCAGAGCTTCATCAGATGCAGACGACGGCGCCATGAACCTGGATATCGCTGAGACACCCAGTGACCATGACCACCTGCATCCGAAACTCCACCACAGCCTTGGACAGAGTCGAGCTTGTGCCACCCAGGCTAGCTTAGGTTTCCCTTGGGAGGAGAAGAGGAGGTACTGGCGAGAATGGGGGAAAACCTTATCAGCACCAACATGATGGAGCACGCACGTGAGTAGATCTGGCTGGGAGCGGCACTCTCCCACCATCTCACTTGAATGGTAGGAGTCGCCTTAGATGAATCATCACTCTAGCCCAGACGCTAAACGTGCAGCGCTGTACATCTCCAATCCAATCAACACACCCGAAGGCACCCAACACGATACCCCATCGCCAAAGCTTCATTTTGCACTAACAATCGGAGACACCATAAGCTGTTGGAGGGCCAGGGGAGGAAGGCGTCGGGGATACACTCCCTCCCCCAGTGGAAGCCGTCGGGGACTCCTAGAGAGAGGGGAGAGAAAAACCCTAGAGAGAGGAAGTGTCTCCGATCTCTTCTTCTTTCACTCTTGATAAGTCCAATGATCGAAAATTTCTTTACATGTGAGATAATTCATGATATGTGAAAACCAAGGGTCCTTAGATTGAATGGAAAGGATTTTCTCATCCAGAAAGGTCTCAATAATGGGTATGTTGGTATCTCTCTCATCTACCCACTCTAACCAAGACAAGTGGTCTGCAACCACATTCTCAATGCCCGCCTCGTCCTTAATTTCAATGTCAAATTCTTGCAAGAGTAAGATCCACCTAATGAGTCTAGGCTTGGCATCTTTCTTTTCCATTAAGTATTTTATGGTGGCATGGTCCGTCCATACCACAAATTTAGACAGCAGTGGGCATGGTCCCTATGCAAGAACTAGGTGCAAAGATAATAAATACACTGGTACTAGAAGAACAACATGCCCAAAATATCCAGGAAAATGATGAAGAGGTTGACGCCTTCATCACTGATCCTCCCATGAGTGAAGAGCATACAGAAGTACAGACAAACGAGTTGAGGGAACAACCCAAAGACCAACATGAAAGCATTGTGAAGGAGATTCCCCAGGACAAACAAGTGAATGTGCCCACAACTCTGATTAATACATACACAAACCAGCCAAAAGATCCTCAGAGCCATGCATTGTCTCCATCCCAGATGGTAAAAGTGACATCACCACAAACAACGCCCATGATGGTTGCAACTACACAGTCACATGAACGACGACATATGACAAGCCTTGGGGAAGAGTTAGAACATCAATTTGACATCATGTGTGAGTGAATTCAACATTCTTCTTCAAACTCATTAACTATTACCTCTAGCCTGCAAACACTAACAATGTAGGTAGAAATATTAGATGAAAGAACATCACATCTACTGTAGTTCATGAAGGGTGTCATCAATAGCCAACAAACAATGATGCATACAATGTTTGAAATGGTAGAGGAAATGATGAAGATTAGACTGGAAAGGGATGAAATGCATAAGGATAAAAATGAAATGCATAAAGATCCAAATGTGTCGTCAACCCTTCACCCTCAAGAACCTTCTCAAGTCCATATGACCCAACCTCTCACAAAGAAGAGGAAGCAAGGAATTTCCCTCAGCAAAGATGGGGACAAACCATCATGAGGGACACCAAAGAGATGAATATGAATCCACAAGCAACCCCAATGCTCCAGTCACAGACTTTGACTTGATCTCTTCACCAACAGAAAATGTCCCTCCTTAAGAAGCTCAATCTCAAGAAAGAAACTTGTCCTAACAAGGGGAGGATAGCCATGCTTGATTTTTGGACACCATAAACACCACAACAACCTCACACTACCTTGATGAGATGGTTATAAACATGGATATCTATGATATTGTCTTACATTTCAACAATCGTAATGAAAACACTTTGACAAAAAATGTAAGATATGATGAAAAAATAGTTGATAAGGTGGATGAGATAGGATTTGAAATTTTAGACCCAAATCTAGATGAACCAACACCAAATAAAGCTCATGTAGCTAGTATTTTAGAATCAACTCTGTTTGAAACTCCTACAATCGACATTCCAAAACCTTCACAAGCAATATAAGAAACTACATGTGGAGATGGAACTTATGATGAATATGAAAGAAGTCTCACTTCCTTCTTCCTAGATATGGCACCTAAGAAACCCCTACCTCTAGTTTACGATGAGATGTCGCAAGACCCAATACCTCCATCCTCCCTTGCAAATTGGTAGGGATGGATTTGGTATCTACGTTTGGAATCTAGTGTAGAGATGTCCACATCCTTGCGGACATCCTAGATGACAGTCTATCAAAACAATAATCATATACAACAACTAAGGGAAAACTCTATGTAGAGAACATGTTAGGGGAATCTTCATGAAGAAATCAAAAGTCCACAAATGCCTATTAACAATCCTTTGTGCAACTACACTCGAGGAGTTCCTCCATGCTAAAAAACTTTGGCTTGTTTTTATTGAAACATCCATTTTTGCAAAGAGGTTGTACAAAGACAAGCTTGACTCAACTCCTATCAAAGAACTTCAAGCTTCAGTGACTAGATGAGAAATGAGATTTATCACCTTTCCCATATGAAACAATTAAACACTCAGAGCTGATGGTAGTCAATCTATAAATGACACATGACTATATTCAACTATTGTAGTGCAGAGCTGCCCTGCAATTCCCTGCTATTCCAAAGTAAAGAAACACATGACATTTAGAAAGTCCCCATCAGATTCTAGCATGCCATCCCAAAAGTAGGAAACCACCACATTACAACTAGAAGAATCTTGTAAAAAACAAAAAAGTCTCCCAACAAAAATCGAGATCTAGGGAGTGAGTGTTTATTGTCTTACACTTGATGGAAGCAATGAACATGGGTATCCCTTTTGAGGTCCCCTTCCTTAAATACCTGCACGGGTTGTGGGGTGTCTATGCCATGGAAGTTATCTATGATCATCGCTTCTTTAAAAATCTAACAATGCCTCCAGATGCCATCCCACACAGGATCCATACACATGTACCCCTACCTCTAAGATTGCCACAATGAGAGCAACATAAGTCTTTATAGATAGATCCTTTAGAACCTGAGTGGGCATCAACATGGAAAAAGGGATGACTGTTTGTAGAGCATCTTGATTATCAGAGCCAACCCAAGAAAAGCCAACAACCAACCACATGCACCTCATCCTGATGTGAACCAAGGAAAGAGAACTCCTACAACAAGTGGAACCAAACCCCATGTAGTTTCCATTCCAGTAATGGATCCATAGATATCGTCAAATCTTCTAGAGGAGGGGGAAATAAAGAAGAACCCCACCTCGCCCAAAAATAAGACATGCTTTAGAAAGAAATGTCTGAAGGGACAATTGGGACAATCAAGGCTAGATTCCCAGATTTTGACAGATCATCATGGGAGGATCTTTCCTTGGATTCGTTACACATGATCATGGATAGATTGAAGGAAAATGACAAAATTGGGGAAGTAGTCTTTGAGAGGGTGACATATGTGTTTTAAAGGATGACCTCCATGACACTTTGAGTACAGACGAATGAATGACTATGAGTGTGATGTTATCTTACTAATCTCTACTTGGGGTTGGTATGCCAAATACACACATGACATACTACCTACTACAGGAGGACATCATCCACAAGAATCATTCAGGAGAAAAAGACAATTGATACAACATCTACAAAGCCCAATTCCAGATTTCATTTTCTTACCAATCTTGCATGATAACCGCTAGAAACTCTTGGTGGTCAACATTAAAGCAAAAATCATAGTTCTGTATAATATCTTTGTTGCAGCCTTCCTATCAAACAAGTACAAAAATTCGACAACACTAAAGAGTGTCACAAAAGAAAAATAAAAAACTTGCATAGAAGAGATCATAACGATGATATAAGGGCATGGAAAGGGATATCAATTAGTCCCTAACAAAGAATTTAAAAAGACACAATTCTACAACTAGAGCCCTCTACAACTTCAACAATCCAATGAATGCGGCTTTAACTGCCTCTACTGGATAACAACCTTGTCTCTAAGGGATGTTAAGGTTGAAAGTATGTTGCATGAATATTACAACACACTTTGAGGAGTCTATGCTGATATATTTCTATGCTCTCACTGGGCAATCAAGGGACCGACAAACAATGAGTAAACCTCACCTGTTTGTATCCAACCTCTATCTTTGACACTCTGGGATAGTGTATGATATGTTGGGGGGGTATGATTGGGAGAGGGAGGTACTACTCTTATACCATCAAACTATTTACATTTTTATGCATCAAGCTGATGACTACCTAAACTTTTGATTTTGTCACACATAAGACCAAAATTTGGGAAATGTTTGAAGTTTCTGAACAAAAACTAGAACTTTTTGCTAATTTTAAAAGAAATTGTGTCACAAGAAAGTTTTGGATCCAATTTTCATGAATGTTGTCATAACATTCCCCCTTAGACTTCTTTGTCTTTCGGTTAACTCTTAGTGTAATTATTTCAAGAATGACATATTTGGGCTATCTAATTCGCCTAAAACTTAGTGTGATAATGTTTTTACGCCAACTTTATTCCAAGATACTATAAAATGTAGAAAGATGATTGCAATCCCAAAATGAACCCTTGACCAAAGGAGGACTCTGTTTGATACAATCCTGATTGATCACCCTATATCTCAAGTACATATTGGAAAGCACAAAACCCTGGCAAAAAGGAAGCAACTACCCTTTTGGTGCTCAAATCCCCACTAGGGATCAAAAGAGACTTGGTGGCCCACACATCTTGAATAAACCAATACCCCCATGACTTGTGAGAAAGAATAAAAGATGAGTGTGATTAAAAATATGAGAGTTGTGCCCATCAAGATGCTGAAGGGAACAAGCCAGGAAGCCAAAGCATAACCACATGTCCTTCGAAGACAATCTCACATAATCACTTGAAACTAAATCAGAACTGACAACTGGGTAATACTATCAATAAAACAATACCCATGGTTGGGTAACCCTAAGAGGGACACAATACCCCACAACCTTAGCCTTTCCATTCACCATTATCTAAAACTCTCCAAAGAAAATAAAAGTTGGGTGTGAAAGCTACGTCTAGCCACAACCTTACACAAGTACGACCAGGAAAAGGAATTTTAATGCATCATGATGGACACGTCCTTCCTTGAAAGAAGGTCATAAAAACCAGATGAGCCACGTGACTCCTAATCTAAGAGGGAGAATCTAGGGATTAAGAGAAACCCAACTGTGATACATATGTCTTAACTTAAAGTTGGTATGAAGACATTTTTTACACTCCAAAAACACTAATTTAATAAAGCCCATTGAAGTCACTCAATGCCTTAATTCTATTTGTTAGCTTGACGACAAGCTAGATCCTAAGTTGGGGGGGGGGAGGTTGATAACATCTAATTTTGTGGATGTTGTGTTCCTATTTTACCTTCACATTATGAAATGAACAACACTTTATTCCCATAAATCCACTTGTTTTAGCACTTCCATAGAAGCTACCCTAATTTCCTCTTCTAACCTTGTTTACATAGAAAATCATTAGAGATGCAATATAAAATTCTTAGTGACCCAAAAATTCTCCATCTTCGTCAACTAATATATTTCTACCCCAAGGAAAAGTTGACCGCCGACCGACCCCCACCTTCGGCACCCGATGAGCCCACACAATTGGCATTCGACAGACCCAGACCTTTAGTGCCCGATGAGCCTATACCTTTAATGTTTGATTGATCCACACCTTTTTTTCCTGATGGACTGACACCATCCATGCCCGAAAAGTTCTCATTTCTTTCAATCGACAAGCTCGAAAGTAACATGACCGCTACTCCACAACCCATGCCTATAAATAGCTGGCCAATTCAATCATTAAGGGGGGTCATGGCGGGAAGGAATGACGAATTGTTGTCATATAAACACCTTGCTATCAAGTTACCTTTGAACCATCCCCCATCGATTCATGGTCTCCAAGAACGTGTGTCCAAAGGATAATGCACCCCACCTTCACCGAGCGTCTCTAAACTTCTTCTTTGAGAGAAGAAGAGATAAAGAGTAGCAATTCTTTCCGTCGACACCAGATCCAGATTGGAAGACTTTATCCGTCAACCTTAACCAAACAGTGGTCACTGTTGATGTATCCCCCTTCTTGTTCTCTAGATCTTTCCACCTTCTTTCCCCTCCCCCATTCCATTTCCTCTTCCACCTCCATATCTCACTATATTTGTAAATTTTTAATGCTACTTACCACCATGAGTGGCTAAACATATATCTTAGGTTGGGAGTAGCCACTACAGCTTTCCCAACATGTAAATACTTATATTCATTAAATGTACATTCTTAGAAAAGTTTATCTTCATATCCTTGGTCTTAATTTCACTTGCATGATCAGCTACCATCTTGTGTTTCTTGATTGTTAATACCTTAAAAGAGTAGTATTAAATGATATGTAAGTGTTATGGAGTTACAAGAATGCATGAGAATATTGGAATGATTAAGTTAATGATCACTAATTTTTATTTTGATTATTTTTTTCCCATCTTGAGAGAGAGACAACCTTATAGTCTAGATCTATCCTAAGCTTGAGATAGGAGGGAATAAACACAAATAATGATTGCTTGTAAACTTGCTAAGGGTATACTATGGGAGTGAGTATTGCATGTTGGTGACATACCTTAGATGGTGAAAACCAAACTAAATTTCTCATCCATACTTGATACCTTATCCTTTGACTTTCTTGTTCTTTTATTTTACTTATTAATTTTTATATTGTTTTTTTACTTATTTGTTGAATTACCACCATTTCATAAGGAACACAAAACTTCATCTCACCCTTCAATTGGTGTAAATAAATTAAGGCTCTCAATTCTTAATATATACCACCATTGTCCCTGTGGATCAACCCCAATTTACTACATCAAACCCTGCATTATCATGTGGGGGCCTGAGCGTTAGGTTATAAATTAAAAGTATGACTACTCTAAATCCTCTTCTTTTGGATGTGTCATTTAGGCCGATCACTTACATATGTCAGCAGTGGAGTACCACACCATCCTTAGGTGTCATCTCGTGATTCTTTTGTTTCCTTTTCATGAGATATGTTTGATTTTCCATAAGGCATGTTTGAATATTTTTGGGGAGAATGTACATTGCAGAGAGCTATCTAGCTTCAAGTATAGACATGATCTTCTTTGAGATTTCCTCTATGACATACTCAAAACATGCCAAGTTTTTTTGAAGAAAGAGACATATGTTTGTTGACTTGAGATTTATACATTGTCCATATTTTGATAATGACTTAACCATACCATTCATATGTATCTAATATGCTTGTTTGAGATTGATTTCAGGCACTAAATACATATAAAGGATCTAAATCACCACGCCCTAGCTTGTCCAAGTTCAAGTCAAGAGCAATACAAATGTACTTTTGTGGAAAATAGTCTGAACCACCTTAGAATATTTTTGTAATCATTTGTATTGATGATATGACTTGTAACTAAGATGAGAAAAACAATTAACGACTTAATTCCATCGTTTGATCACTTAAAAATCATTTTGGAAATTTTTTCACAATAACTTAATCAGTTAAGTTTGAATCTCAACGATTAGTGTTGTATCTTTGAAAATGATTGGATCAGTCAAGTTGTACACTCACAGAACTCGTCCTACCAACTTTCTGACCAAAGTTGATTTTAGCTGATTGGTCGAGTTACCTCAGGACAAACACGATCGATTGTGTGAAAATTGGCTTTGTCTAATAGTGAAGCAGTTGAGTTATGTTTATTGAAACTCAACCAAATGTACTTTACAAAAAATGTAGAAAAAGTGATTCCAACCGTTGGAGAGTTGTTAGAAATGACAATAGATCTGTTGCAAGTTTTAAAATGGCTATTTTCATTCTTAAGTGATCCCACACTCAAAGGAACACCCCCAACTATAAATAGGACCTCTCGGAGTTCATTCTAAGGTTGCTCGTTCATGCTATCCTTGGTCCTTGCTATAGTTGAGTGTGTGAAATCATTTTGAGCCCATTTGTCTCTCACATTTACAATGCATTTCGTGATTATGAGTGAGTTAGGCATAGAAAAAGAGATTTATCTCATTGTTACCTTGTAAAGATATCCATGTTTCCACTTCCCAATCCCCTTTCTCAAAGAGAAAAGGCTAAAGTGATCTTCTTTGAGTGAAGGAGGAGTTGCTGTTCTTATTCAAGGCTGAAGAAGGTGTGAAGATCTTCTCTAAGTTAAGGAGAAGGACAAGGTGTAAGATCCAAGGAGCTTGGTGGGTAAATCATCGAGGCTGAAGACTTGTTGCAAGGAGGAGATGTCCTAGGAGAAGGAATGGAGTTGCTTGTAAGAGTGGGTAAAACCTGTCGTAAGTTAAAAGACTAGCTCTTGGATATGTAAGCCCTTGGATGTAAGGTGGTCATCTTGTATAACTTATAATATAATATAAGTACACATGGGTTGCAAAATCCTAGAGGTTAACCTCTCTTGGTAGTGGACTGGCGATCTCCTAGTTTGGAGATTGGAACCAATGTAAACACCTTGTCCAAGTGTTTGTTTCAATCTCTCTCAACCTTGATATGCTTGTTTAGATAGGACCTCAAATTCACTTTTAGAATTTGGTTTCAATTGATATAATTTGAAGGTCTAATTATTCTTGTGCAAGTTTTGGAGGTTTATTCACCCCCCTAGAGCCCTAGATCCAACAATGTTAACTTTTGGAATGATGCGCAGGAGGAGGTATCAACACTTAGATCAGATGATATCTTAATTTTTAAACAGGTTGAAGGAAAGCATGCATGTGTGAAATTGATTGGGTTTTCCCCACTTGTGGGTCTAAGAGGTGAGACATTCACTATAGGACAAGCTGCCTCAACCAAAGTAGCCTAGCGTGAGGAAGCGTGCATTGACAGCCAACACACTTTTTATACTTTTTTGTTTTGAAACTTTTGACTTCTTAGCACCAGAGGTTATTGAAATTCTCAAGAGGGTTTAAAATGTTATGCATAGTAATATCATGATTCTGAAGTCTATGAATGTAGTGTTTAGGAGGATTGGTTTTGCTATTTAGTAAGGATTGACACTGTAGTTTGTTGCCCTTCTTCCTTCCATCTTGATGTAATTCTTTAATTTGATTATATTGTAAGTAAGATAATCACCATGTTTGTATTTTAGCTCAACCTTAATGCTCTCTCTTAATTTCCACCATTAGCTGCTGATTATTTTCTTTTTGATATGAAGTTCCAATTATACTGATAAAATGTTTGCAAACTGTAAACGTATGCAAACATGAAGAGTACAATAGGGTCATGACTAACCATCACCAGAGGTGTGTTAGCCATGTGAAACATGGTCTAAAATAACTGGAAGAGATAATAACAATGCAAAAAAGTAAATGATAAGAGCCATAATATTCAGGGGAGGATCCCCTTAATAGTATGCCTCATCTAAGATGAAACTAAATGAGACATCATGAAGTCTGTCGGGCGAGCTCTAGAATTTCTTCCACGATTTAGTGGCTACTTTCTCCGTTGGTGTTTCCAAAGATGGCAATCTGGCACCTACTATCTCCAGAGTTGCCTACGTGGTCTGTCCTACAGTACAAAAGTATGGAGTATGTATGTTCAATCTCAACATGGATGCAAACAATTGATGGAGCAACATTGTTATATTTTTTGTTGTTCCTAGTCAACCAGATATTCCATAGATTGCAATCATCAGAGGTTGTGGTTCATATTGGATTGTGTTGGTCGAAGTCCTTATATTAAGGATGGTGAGTTTATATAATTTACTGAAATATGTGAATGGTAGTAGTCATTAAGTATCGAAATAGAGAGAGGGTAGTGTTTGAAAAGATGTTTAGTGATTTCTTCCTTAGATAGGTACAAGTAGCATCTAGTAGGTCCCTCAAAGCCTCTATTTCTAAGGATTTTGTTGATGAATTTTTTTTAAAGCAAGATACACCAGAAAAATTATTTAAATTTTTGCTGCCATTTGGTTTTCCAATTATGTGTGATATTTGTCATGTGTCCTATAAAGGTGAGGAAGTGGTAGGCTAGTTTTGTTGAGTATTATTTTCTCCATATCCATGAAATGGTGTTATAAGTATTAAATTCAAGAATGTAGTGATATTATCTATAGTCTCAGAGTCGAGATGTTGTATGAGAAAAGATCTGAGTCTTTTTATCTATTGCTAATAAGGAGGTGAAGAGCTTTAGCCGTGTTGATTTTGTTCAAGTTTTGGGAAATATGGAGGTTGATTCACATGTTTCTAATCATAGAGTTTTTGTACCATGGCTTATTCTAGAAGTTAATGTTCATGGAAGCGTGGGGGTGCTCATCATATGTAAGATGATGTCTGAATGTTCATTAATGAATTTCCATAGGGGTGACGTGATATTTGTTTGAGTCTGATTCTATGGGTTCTTCTTTTTATAGTTTTTTGCATGATGAATGTGTAAAGAAGTGAAAACCACTTCTCTACTAAAAATTTAAACAACAAAACATCGAGTCCAAACACACTCAGAAGGTATGATGGAGTGGGTGTAAAATTTTCAAATCTTTATATAATGGTAACAAAAGACCAAAGTATAGCAGCAGAATAAAAATATGACTATATTCAATTATAAAACAAAGGGAACATCTAAAACTTACTTCATAAGAATCCATTTAGAGGAAACCTAAACCACCTCAAGATTGTCTCCAAGCTTTAACTTTACAATCTAAGTCTGGGTCCACATGTCAAGCCATCCATGTCCTCTACCTAGGGTTGGAAGCATACCCCAGCAAAAGCGAAACAATAGGAGACATCAGCAAAGGCTGGTATGTGCATACTAAAATAAAAATTGAGCAATTTATAAAGAATAAGGGACATCAAAATAAAAGGCTTCCCATACAAGAGATAAGTACCACCCAAATGGGTATCAAGAGAAAAGAATCATAACAAAAGGGATACTTGCCATAAAACAAAACAATAAAGAATGTGCAATACTGGCACATAAAGAGAGTAGGGCACACACCCCACAATCATCATCAATAACCTGCATGCATGTGAGATAAGCATAGCCCTAGAACATATAAATAACAATGGTGGTCAAGAATTACACATCTTGAACATGGTGGGACATGGGCCAAGAATCACACATCTTGCCCTAACGGTACATGGGCCAGGAATCACACATCCTGCCCTGGCATGCGGAATCACACATCCACCACCCAAACATATATAACATGGGCCAGGAATCACACATCCTGCCTGGGTATGGGGAATCACACATCCTCCATCCCAAAGATATCACAATGTTGCCATGTTGCATTATGAGACAAAACCAATGTAATTACACTACTCTAGTGCTACTGAATCACATAGCATGTTTAATGTAGAGGCAAGTAGAAAGTATAGTCAGAATTGTACAATGTTTCCATCACACAATGGACGACACATACATCCACATGTAAGTGGGAAAAAGATATCAAAATATCCACATCACAGTGGCATATATCAACAAGTAAACTTCCACATCATAGTGGGCATTTAATATCAAAAGTCCAAATTGCACCAAGGCAACAAGATAAGATTCTAAGAGAATATCTATGATCACAACATCAATAGAAAAATAAGATACCTCACATGAAGCATGATTTCAAAAGAACAAGACAATGTGTAGGCTAATGTCCATAGGACCAAAAGTAAGACAAAAATAGGATAATTGCTCAAGAAGAATAATTGGGGATGCAAACATACCTCAACTTTAGAGTCAAATGATCTAAAGTCACATCTAGGTCCAAGCTTAGGCATCCAAAGAACCTAGAAAGAATATATGTGGAATTAGGGTTAGGTTTCCATTAATTATTCAAAACCCTAAAAACCACCTTTTTAAACATATGTCAATTAGGTTATTAAAACCATACCATATTTTAGGTTATATTTTCCTGAGTTCAAAACATATTTTATTATATTTGTCTGACTTTTATATATTTAGTTATAAATTATACAAGTTAGTCTCTTATTAATTAGATCCATTAAAATCATCTCTTTAAAACATATGATTCAGGTGACAAAACCAATACCAAAAGAAATATTACATTTTTCTAAATCCAACGAGTATTTATTTGTAATTTTCCGAATAGTGGATTATTAGTTATTGATTTTATAAAATCAACCAATGAGAAGCCAAGAAAAATCCATGTCAGCATCCGATTGCGAGAAAGCAAAAGAGAGAGAAGGGGGGCATGACCTTGCCCAAACCAGAGTATCAAAATCATTAGGTCAGGGGCCTAGCTGACTTGTGGCATGGTAAAGAAAACATGGCTGAAAAGATGATTTTACCCCAACCGAAAAACAAAACAAAGCAAGAAAAAGAGGGACATAAACATCAGACAACAAAGGATCATCTTCTTTGTTTAGAAACTCACGGGGAATACCAGGAACAAACGTTTCCAAACCTAGGTAAACACCCCCAGGAGCAGCAAGAACCAGAGAAAAGTAAACAAAAAGGCTTGTGTACAAGTCTTTACTCTCGATCAACCGAACCCAGAGGGCAAAGGAAAGAAAGAAACTGGAAGAGAGAAAAGCACGATACCGAATAGGAAGGGGAAAATTGGGGGAAAAAGGAAATGAATAGAGAAAACCTCAAGCCAACATATCCACATAGTTCTGATACCTGCTGATGACCTCTGTGAACTTCCTAGTTCAAGGGCAAGCTTCCGCAAGGGTCAAAATCTCCCAGGTGAACCAGCGGTGCACAAGTCGAGTAGGGGAAAAGTGGACGGAGCCGAAAGAGACAGAACCAACACAAATTGTTGAGGCAGAGGGACACCACAAAGGTGAGGGAACAAATTTCTTGCAGTCTGATGTCCGGTAGAGGCGAGAATGAAGTGAAAGAGAAGGAGAACAGGGGCAAGAGAGGGGACCATGGTGGCGCCTCACAAATTGGGGATATCGGGGTATAAATACCAAAGAAATTGGGATTAGAAGGTGCGAGAAAGAAAAAGTAATAAGTAGGGAAAATACTCGGATAAGGAATCAGGATGAGGAGGGAAAGAGAAGAGGAAAGGAGAAGGAAAGATCTGCAGCAGCACTGTAGCCGCGCGAAATAGGAAGGAGCGGAGGTAGGAGAAAAGTAGATACCACACGATCTAAATCCAATGCTCCAAAAGAAGCCTGAGATTCCAAAGCCAGTGTGACATATATAAATCAAAAATTGAATCCGATAAAATCAAAGTGGGGCCACATTAATGCACCTTTTTCTCTCTCTTCTGTTTAGGGTTTTACCATTATCCAAATTAAACCAAATTTTGCATATAGGTTAAATTAGGTATATAGATTCTGAATGTAAAATTAGATTTGCCTTTTGAAAACTTTTAATGTGTTAAATAAATCAAAACCTATTTTCTCTTTCCTCCTTCATTAATGGTATTAGGATTATCCAAATTTTATGAAACTTGACCCACAAGTCATATTTAATGTGTTAAATACGAATTTTCCATCAATTTTAGATTTTGGAGTTATTTTTGTAATTATTTAATATTATGAAGGTTCTACACACTTTCTCTCTCCTGATATAACCTTTTAAGCAAACTTTCTCCAAATTGGATAAAAATTTACCCAAAGGCTATATTTATTATATAGATTATGAACCCAAGATTATTTTCCTCTTTTGGAGTCATTTATTATTTTATTTGATATTTTTGTGAAAATATAGATCTTCTTTTCCAATTTGAATTAAAAGAATTATTATTATGTGAATAATGTGAAACTTGACTCCTAAGGTAATTGGGACCCAAGGAACATGAAATTAAACTTAGATTTTATTTTTGGAACTTCTTTTTATGAGATATTTCATATGGCCCATTAGTGGCCCATTTTATCTAATTAATTTCTTTAATTTCTTATTATCATCCAAATGAATTATGTGACATATTAGATTACATTTTCCATACATTAGATTATTAGGATCACTCTAACCTCAACCTTGTTTGGTCAAACCCAAAAGGTCAAACTTCTAGGTAGAGTTTGAGATCCAGTATGTTACAACACTCCACCCCTTAAAAGGATTTCGTCCTCGAAATCTATAGATCAAAACATCAACATCCAACTACTCTCTACCACTTAAAAAGGTTCAACCTAACAAGTCAAACTAAAAAAAAATTAGAGCTACCCAAATCTCTTAGTTGTGAAAGTTTTTAGAGATTTATGTTTCTCATGTATCCAACTATCAATTCACCGTCTAGGGTTGAGTTTTAGGTCCTTGTGTCTCTAACCTATCAACCCTACATGAACATCCAAAAGTCATAGGGTAAGTCAACTACACCATTATATCAATCCTAGTCACAAAACTAGGGTTAGATTCTACTCAAACTAGAGTTTCTCTTCATTGTGACTTAGTTCAAGAAAACATTGTTAAAATCCAGAGAAAACATTTTCTTTTATACATATAGTATTATATGGAAAATAATTTGTTGTGAAAAACTTTTACGATTGAAAATTGAAATTCAGGGCCCAAAATCAAAGTGAAAAACCAAGTCACAATATCTCCATAATAAGACTTATTAACATATACTCATCCTCAAACCAAACCTTATTGCATAAAAGATCATCATTGATCAAATCTAGGGTCAACATCTCACTTAAAGGCAACTATCTAAGTCAAGGATCTAACTAGGGAGACAAAATTGAAATAGTCAGATTCCAACGACCATGGGCTCTCATACCATGCTGTAAAGAAGTGAAAACCACTTCTCTACTAAAAATTTGAACAACAAAACATCCAGTCCAAACACACTCAGAAGGTATGATGGAGTGGGTGTAAAATTTTCAAATCTTTATATAATGGTAACAAAAGACCAAAGTATAGCAGTGGAATAAAAATATGACTATATTCAATTATAAAGCAAAGGGAACATCTTAAACTTACTTCATAAGAATCCATGTAGAGGAAATCTAAACCACCTCAAGATGGTATCCAAGCTTTAACTTTACAATCTAAGTCTGAGTCCACATGTCAAGCCATCTATGTCCTCCACCTAGGGTTGGAACCATACCCCAGCAAAAGAGAAATAATAGGAGACATCAAAAAAGGCTGGTATGTGCATACTAAAAAGAAAATTGAGAAATTTATAAAGAATAAGGGACATCAAAATAAAAGGCTTCCCATGCAAGAGATAAGTACCACCCAAATGAGTATCAAGAGAAAATAATCATAACAAAAGTGATACTTGCCATAAAACAAAACAATAAAGAATGTGCAATACTGGCACATAAAGAGAGTAGGGCACACACCCCCACAATCATCATCAATAACCTGCATGCATGTGAGATGAGATAAGCATAGCCCTAGAACAATATAAATAACAATGGCAGTCAAGAATTACACATCTTGAACCCGGTGGGACATGGGCCAAGAATTACACATCTTTCCCTAACGGTACATGGGCCAGGAATCACACATCATTCCCTGGCATGGGGAATCACACATCCACCACCCAAACATATATAACATGGGCCAAGAATCACACATCCTGCCCGGGTATGGGGAATCACACATCCTCCATCCCAAAGATATCACAATGTTGCCATGTTTCATTATGAGACAAAACTAATGTAATTACACTACTCTAGTGTAACTGAATCACATAGCATGTTTAATGTATAGGCAAGTAGAAAGTATAGTCCAAATTGTACAATGTTGCCATCACACAATGGACAACACATACATCCACATGTAAGTGGGAAAAAGATATCAAAATATCCACATCACAGTGGCATATATCAACAAGTAAACTTCCACATCATAGTGGGCATTTAATATCAAAAGTCCAAATTTCACCAAGGCAACAAGATAAGATTCCAAGAGAATATCTATGATCACAAGATCAATAGCAAAATAAGATATTGCACATGAAGCATGATTTCAAAAGAACAAGACAATGTGTCGGCTAATGTCCATAGGACCAAAAGTAAGACAAAAGTAGGATAATTGCTCAAGAAGAATAATTGGGGATGCAAACATACCTCAACTTTAGAGTCAAATGATCCAAAGTCACATCTAGGTCCAAGCTTAGGCATCCAAAGAACCTAGGAAGCATATATGTGGAATTAGGGTTAGGTTTCCATTAATTATTCAAAACCCTAAAAACCACCTTTTTAAACATATGTGAATTAGGTTATTAAAACCATACCATATTTTAGGTTATATTTTCCTGAGTTCAAAACATATTTTATTATATTTTTCTGACTTTTATATATTTAGTTATGAATTATACAAGTTAGTCTCTTATTAATTAGATCCATTAAAATCATCTCTTTAAAACATATGATTCAGGCGACAAAACCAATACCAAAAGAAATGTTACATTTTTCTAAATCCAACGAGTATTTGTTTGTAATTTTCTGAATAGTTGATTATTAGTTATTGATTTTATAAAATCAACCAATGAGAAGCCAAGAAAAATCCATGTCAGCATTTGATTGTGAGAAAGCAAAAGAGAGGGGGGGCGCATGACCTTGCCCAAACTGGAGTATCCAAATCATTAGGTTAGGGGTGTAGCTGACTCGCGACATGGTAAAGAAAACATGGCTGAAAAGATGATTTTACCCCAACCGAAAAACAAAACAAAGCAAGAAAAAGAGGGACATAAACGTCAGACAACAACAGATCATCTTCTTTGTTTAGCAACTCACGGGGAATACCAGGAACAAACGTTCCCAAACCTAGGTAAACACCCAAAGTAGCAGCAAGAACCAGAGCAAAGTAAACAAAAAGGCTTGTGTACAAGTCTTTACTCTCGATCAACCGAACCCAGAGGGCAAAGGAAAGAAAGAAATCAGAAGAGAGAAAAGCATGATTTCTGAATAGGAGGGGGCAAAATTGAGGAAAAAAAGGAAATGAATAGAGAAAACCTCAAGCCAACCCATCCACATAGTTCTGATACCTGCTGATGACCTCTGTGAACTTCCTAGTTCAAGGGCAAGCTTCCGCGAGGGTCAAAATCTCCCAGGTGAACCAGTGGCGCACAAGTCGAGTAGGGGAAAAGTGGGTGGAGCCGAAAGAGATAGAGCCAACACAAACTGTTGAGGTAGAGGGACACCACAAAGGTGAGGGAACAAATTTCTTGCAATCTGATGTCTGGTAGAGGCGAGAATGAAGTGAAAGAGAAGGAGAACAGGGGCGAGACAGGGGATCATGGAGGCGCCTCACAAATTGGGGATATCGGGGTATAAATTCCCAAGAAATTGGGATTAGAAGGTGTGAGAAAGCAAGAAGAATAAGTAGGGAAAATACTCAGATAAGGAATCAGGATGAGGAGGGAAAGAGAAGAGGAAAGGAGAAGGAAAGATCTGCAGCAGCACTGTAGTCGTGCGAAATAGGAAGGAGCAGAGGTAGGAGAAAACCAGATACCACACAATCTAAATCCAACGCTCCAAAAGAAGCCTGAGATTCCAAAGCCAGTGTGACACATATAAATCAAAAATCGAATCTGATAAAATCAAAGTGGGGCCAAATTAATGCACCCTTTTCTCTCTCTTCGGTTTAGGGTTTTACCATTATCCAAATTAAACCAAATTTTGCATATATGTTAAATTAGGTATGTAGATTCCGAATATAAAATTAGATTTTTCTTTTGAAAACTTTTAATGTGTTAAATAAATCAAAACCTCTTTTCTCTTTCCTCCTTTGTTAATGGTATTAGGATTATCCAAATTTTATGAAACTTGACCCACAAGTCATATTTAATTTGTTAAATACGAATTTGCCATCAATTTTATATTTTGGAGTTATTTTTTTAATTATTTAATATTTTGAAGGTTCTACACACTTTCTCTCTCCTGATATAACCTTTTAAGAAAACTTTCTCCAAATTGTATAAAAATTTACACAAAGGCTATATTTATTATATAGATTACGAATCCAAGATTATTTTCCTCTTTTGGAGTAATTTATTATTTTATTTGATATTTTTGTGAAAATATAGATCTTCTTTTCCAATTTGAATTAAATGAATTATTATTATGTGAATAATGTGAAACTTGACTCCTAAGGTAATTGGGACCCAAGGAACACGAAATTAAACTTAGATTTTATTTTTGGAACTTCTTTTTATGAGATAGGTCATATGGCCCATTAGTGGCCCATTTTATCTAATTAAGTTCTTTAATTTCTTATTATCATCCAAATGAATTATGTGACATATTAGATTACATTTTCCATACATTAGATTATTAGGATCACTCTAACCTCAACCTTGTTTGGTCAAACCCAAAAGGTCAAACTTCTAGGTAGAGTTCGAGATCTAGTATGTTACATAATGGTTTCTAGATTTTCAATGTATTGGATGTGAGAGTGTAGGTGATTTTTTTTATAAGACAGATAGCACGTAAAGATATGTCTATAATGCCCCATCCTCTGTAAGCCTTTAGTGCACAGATTGTTTTCCAATTGACCAAGTATAGCTTAGATTTCTTTGAGTTCGGGTGGTAGTGGTTCCAGATGAATTTTCTTCGAATGGAGTTTATCTTATTTTTAGTTTTTGTAGGTAGGAGAATGCAGCTGAGGGTAATGTGTGGTTGTAGGAGTGATGACACTGTTAGGTAAGGTGATCCTTCTAGCCAAACTGAGGAAAATTTTCGTCCATGATGCCAATTTATGGCTGATTTTCTCAATTATGGGTATCCATAATCTATATTTTGTGGGATGTGCTATAATCAGGAGACCAAGATATCAAACCAAAAAAGACTCAATTTTGCATCTAAGGAGGGTTTGATATCTGAGAATAATGTCAGGTGGTGTGTTAACTCCTATAATGGATAATTTTTCCAGGCCGATCCTAAGTCCGGAGATATATGAGAATATACCAATGATACATATAGTGTTGATGATGGTCTGATCCTCAAGTTTGACAAGAATCAATGTGTCATCAGCGTACAAGATAATATTTGCAAAGAATCCATGTGATGATTGAATAAGACCTTGTGTAGTTCCTAGTTTAATCGTGTTAGTGAGAAGTGAAGTGACCACGATGAAGAGGTAAGGCGATAGCAGATCTTCTTGTCTGAGACCGTTGATGTTTTTGAAGTGCCCAAAAGGTGAGTCGTTAATGATGGCGGTGAAAGTATTAGTCGAAATGCATGCATGAATCCAATCGATCCATTTGGTGGGGAATCCATAGCCATGCATGGTCTGGATGAGGTAGTTCCGGTTGACATAGTCAAAGACTTTTTCAAAGTCCAGTTTGATAGATAAAACCGGGTTCTTATTTTTGCAGCAAAGGTGAAGGGTTTCATTAACCATAAGGAACACATCATAAATGTTTCTGTGATTCAGAAAAGCATTTTGATTGTTGTCAATGATATGTTCCAAATGTGATTTGATGCGGTTACTGAGCATCTTTGTCAGTATTTTGTATGAGGTGTTGAATAGACTGATAGGTCTGAATTGTTAGATAATGTCCGGTTGTTCTACTTTTTTGGTATGGGCGATTTTGGTGTGAAGAACCTTGATGTGTTAATGGATGTTATCGTTAATGTGTATGTCTTATTTGATTGTGTCCCACATGGTCAGGTAGAATTCAGTGTTTAGTCAGTCTGGTCCTCGCGATTTGTTTTTTCTCCAACGTAGTAATGGCATCTTTGAGTTCTTCCATGGTAAAATTTACTACAGTGTTTTGTAGGGAAATGATGGTTTTCTGACAGGTATTTCCAATTAGCTGCTGATTAATAGTTTGCTGTTTTTTCTGCATGTTGCTTTTTGGAACATTTGTTTCCTCTATTGGCGGATATTCAGGTGACAAATTGTGGGGTATTAGATGTATTCAATATTAGATCAATCTCATATGGATTTCTATTCTGCACCGTTTATATCTGATACTCTTAGCGTTTCTGCATCAGAATTCAGGACGTTGTGTAAGACAAGTATCAGAAATATATTAACAGCCGATCTCATCTGGACTATTGGATGCTGTATTTGTGTTCTTTCTGTTCTGCTTTTTACTCCAGACGAATTAGTTCGAGCACGAGCCGGACGCGGATAATCCTAGGGGGAGTTGAGCGCCCGCAGCGGTGGCTGATGAACATGCCGCGCGTTCATCATCGTTCACGCTCGGGTATCATTGTTCTGTTGTCTCTTTTAGTAAGTTTTATGATATATTGTTAGAAACCATGGAATCTATATATCCAGATATAGGCATCTCCTGATATCCTTTCCTGCCGAATCTAAGGCAGCGTAAGGCCGAGATGCAGCATATTACCTGTTATTTTGCTGCCGGGTAGAGCGTACGTCACACATATGATCTTAAATTAAATCGCACGCGCATCCTCCCGGACTCCCGCCCGCTGGTCCCCTGATCCCTCCCTAAGCACGCACTCTGGTGAGTCACAGGCTGCAGCTTCCATCTACTCGAGACGGCAGCTAAAGCGTGGTCGGGAGCCTCACATGGTCCGGCTGATCGCGCGATTCGATCTCCTAATCTTGTCCGTTTGTCCAGCACCAAAGCGCTGCTGCTGATCATGGAGCCAGGCGCGCCGAGCATCTAGGGAGAGAGAGCTTGACCCAGCCATGCCAGCAGTGGATCCAATCCAGCGTTTGTGAGAGTGGATTCGACGGTTTATATATCGGCTGCATATTTCCCAGTCCTGTCAGAAAACGGTCGTCCCCACGCACGTCGCTGCCCGCTGGCCGGCCGGACTGCAAACGGGTGGAAAGAGAAAAGTAGGGTTGAATTGTATATTTGTATACAGCAAAGGTTGAGGTTCATGGTCAGATAAGCTGGCCGCCGATTCGACCTCAATCAACGTGCCCGCATGTGGGAAAGCGATTGGTGCGCCAGCCAGCCAGCCAGCCAGCCAGCGAGTGGCTTGGATGACGACGGCGATGCTGTGGAAGATGTACGTCATGGCGTCACACAGTTAAGTTGCGCCCGCCGGCAGGCTGCAGCAGCTGGTTGCCGTGAGTAGTTCACATGTAATTGCCTCTACCCGACATGGAGCATCTCCGGTCAGCTGCAAGAGCGGGGCTATCCGTACGTGCTGTGTCTCCGGAGTCCGGATTTAGTCGTTAGCCTTTTGGTGGATAAGAACAAGAGTGGGCCAGGTAATCAAAGCTTACTGCTTGTCTTTGCTAGGTACATATTGTTGGGAGTCCTGAAATTTTCAGCCTAAACAGTATTATGTGAGCTTACACTTTCCTACTTGTGTAATATTAAAAATTATGTATAATTGCTATACGAAGTAAGATCCGGTATGAAATATTAAAAATTGTATATGACTAATCAAGTAAGAATAAATAGAGATCAATACCTTTATAAATGACTTCCACTCTAGAAATTTTTATAAAGGACGACGTTCTCGTCACTCTAATAATGAATTTTCTCTTTTTTGTGTGTCAACAACTTCATCTGATTTTTCTTTTACGGAGAAGAAGATCCTCCTATGATAGCTCCATTCCTATAAGTCACTGATTTGCATATTTCTCTAGGATTCATCTCTGGTTGATTACACAAGGACCCTGAAAGTACTTTTTGGTTGGAGAGAGCATGTTGGGCAATTTGATTTTTCAAGATTCGTGCATGGGTGGTGATTCGTACGAAAAGAGTTGGTGAATGACATTCTTCATAAACTGTCCTTTTGGTGCAATTCATCATTTTGCTTTATTTGAGTTAAAAAAATAATTCTGTAGGAGTGACCTAATTGGACTTTAACTACAGTTTCAATGGAGAGTATACCATCAATAGGGAAAAGTTGCTTGACTCAATTCGTGGTTATTGATAGCTCGATTGATGTTTAGGTGGAACAACAATGTCCTTAAGAGGACAATCATCTTCCATGATTGGTTCTTCTTGTGGATCGGGATGCTTAGATGAAGATGGTGATGAGGGCTACAATTCATCAGAATTGGATTGTGGTTCACTCCTCTTTGTTTTTCAAAGGCTTCTAACAAATGCGTTTAAGTTTTAGATTGAGAAGTACAGACTGTTCAAGACTCCTTCTGGAACATCACATATAGACCTACAAATAAGAAGGTGAGTGAGAAACAACAAATGAAAATGGAAGATACAATAATGATGATGGATATGTGACCGGCCTAAATCGCACGTCCTAAAATTGGAGGCGGATTTGAAGTAGTCGGACGTTTACATTTATAACCCGAAACCTTTTAGGCCCCCGCAACTTTATTTACGGGGTCGAACACAAGGACAAGGGTGGTAGTGTTGAGAACACGGAATCGACACACTACACTCTGGCAAGGATAAAGAGATGATAAAATTCCACAAGGGAACAACAGGATAAGGTCGATAAAATAAAAGAAATCTATCTCCAACTGGAGCTATGAGGAAAATTAAGGTTTTAAGCATTTATCAGTTTTTAGGGATTTTTATACAACGGAAACAGAGAGATAAAACTAGCTCTAAAGCAAGGTACGAAGGAGAAAACTACGGTAAAACAAGCGGCAGCTGAAACGTCATGTACCCCTCCTCTCGAAGCGGGTACCTCTAACTAAGCATCAACACCCCTCTCGAGGTTGCTGGGCTTAAGTTAGAGTGGAAAGGTTACTAAAGCAACTCCAATTCTGGGCACTCTCTTACTCCAGAATCGGACCAAACACTAGAGCCACAACACCTCTCTCAAGGATGTTGCAACGGGAAAATACGATTCGGTAGCTAATCGAAGCACGATCCAAGCATACAAGCTAGAGTTCATATGTTAAACATAGCAATCATCCAAAAAAGGTACGAAACATAAAGCAGTAGATAACTAAACTCTTCTAATTCCATAAACATATAAGGGTCTGATTACATTGCAGAAGTAAAAGGAAGTAATTGCCTGAAATAACAAAGATAAACATCGCCTTCTTGATTTAGAAGGATGACAGACAGTAGCAGACTCTCCAGCCCGATACACCCGTGTCGGGCGGCACACCCTCTCGAGCGACACGCTATCGATGGAAGGATTGTATCGTGTGAGGCGCCCTAGCCCGATACGCTCATGTCAGGTGGTACCCTCTCGGGCGACACATCGTGATAGACGATGTGTATCGGGGTTCGGTATCGTGTCGGGCTTAGAGTGTCGCTTGAAGAGTCAGTCACTTGTATCGGATATCCTCATTGGCCGATATCAGCCTGTAGTGGTGCCCGGGACGACCCTAAGTGAACCATTCCCTCCCTCTCAGGATGGAGAAGTGCTCACCTAGAATCGCCCGGCACACCCTGAGGCACGATACGCTAGCTTCAAGCTCTTTACTCTGATAGCTCTCGCAGGGTTCCAACCCGTCCCATCGAAGTCTTGTAGTTGCTATTTATAGGCAGCGGTTGGAAAAAGTTATGGTGCTCCGGACGCCACGTGTTCTTTATCAGCTCCATTATTGCGGGGCCGGTGGATGGTCGATATCAGTATCGCCCGGCACAAGGATGTCGGCTGTCGGTCATCGTGATGGGCGGCGCCTGTCGGTGGGTGGCCGTATCGCGCGACACGCTTAAGTTGTCGTGGCGAGCCCGGCTCCCTGTCGGGTAAGAGGTGTATCGCTCATCCGCTTCCTCTCGCGCGGCACCCTTGTGTCACGTCAGTGTATCGTGCTACCCTATCGGGCAGCGAGCGTATCAGTCGACTTCCTGGGGAAAAAGGTCGATGCAGGTAGAACACGTTTATGGGCCGGGACGGGCCTTTTTGATGATAAATGAGTCAAAAATGGAGGAAAACTCTGCAAAAGATGGAAATATTGGGTTAAGAGCGTAGTGTGGCCTGTTATTTCAAAAGTACATATAAAAGAGAGGAAAATAGTTAAAAAGGGTAGTTTTGATAATGAAATATCAGTCAAAAACATCACAAAATTTGGTGTTATCAATATGATGCTAATATACTTCAAATGAGTGATGATATGATGGTTGTGATATAGTGTCATTTACTAATCAACACCTCTAACTCTAAAAAAATACTAATGTACCCCCCCCCACACACACACACAATGACACCAAAAACTTATTGGTTGGTATTCAAATAGGTTGTAGTACTTATAATAGTCTTGACTTGTTCTCCCTCACAAGTATATGGGTCCGTTGTAGTCAATATCGTATCCCAAAGGAGAAACAACTGTTAGGTGCAGGAATTTTGATGTTCAACAATCTATATCGAATTATCAAAGTGGGTTGTAGTTTCCATTCAAATCAATTTGTTAATTAAGATTAAAAAGAGCCAAAATAGGGATCCCTTAAATTAAGGAAGCAACTTTGATTAGAGATTCTTGGAGACATGGTTTCACTAGCATATCATATCTTGAACACCAATCAATAATAACCTAGCATGTATATTCACAAGGGTGGTTCAAGCTCCACCCCTTGCAATAGTGTAGAATAGTTCTAACTTTATATAGCATCACCTAGAATATATATAGATCAAAACCACTAAAAACCTTGAAATCCTGAATATTGTCTAGCCACTTTTGTATACTAGAAAATGAGGGTATGATTGCACCTCCTTGGTTCAAGCATATCTTGAGAACATATACAAGAAGTATATAACATACGCACAAGATGGAAAATCAAGAATACATGTAGAAATCTACAATGATGCATCATGAAAAAGTGATGAAACTAGCATTAGCTCCAAAATTCATTATACAACAAGACATGACACATGACTTACTCTCTGAGACCAAGTAAGATCGTCCATGACTGGAGATAAAAGGTACACACAATAATAGATAGATATGGACATCATATAAGAAAGAAATAAATTCCAATGCCTGTGAAAATAAGTAGGATGAAGTTATAATTCTAATAAGGAGTCAAGTTTTCATGTTTGTTGGATGAAATCTCTATAACCTCCACTCTGAGATGAAGTGATGAACTGATTGAAAATCTCTACTACAATTGTCAAGGAAGAAGGAAGATAGAGAAAGATCTCTTTTGAAAAATCAACTCGTCATCCTTGGTTGCCTCCAACTTCTTATCCCTCTTCTCTATTTCAATCTCACTTAAAATGATTTATGATAGTTGTCCCAAGTTATATTGGAGTCATATATATATATATATATATATATATATATATATATATATATATATATATATATATATATATATGTGGGGTAGTTACAATCTAAGTGAAGTGAAATCTACACATGGCACGACATGTAAGTTGGCCTACACAATGTGATATCTACGATCTATACAATTGTAACTAGTGTGACTTCAAGTGACACAACATGTTGGTAAAATGTTGTCCAGTTCTTATCAAAATGTTACATGGAAAGTAAGTTTCCTACACGTTGTCTTGATGTCTTGTTGTTAAAGTTGAGTTCGTACAATCTACACGGTGTGTTAGATGGCCAATACAACATGTTTGCATTAGTTTTTGTAGTTTTAGTCTTCTAAACTTGTAGATTACCAAGGATTTAATCAATAGGTGATATAATGATCTTTCTTTCCCATTTTGATGCTAAAGTGTTGTACCAAACATAAAAATCATAAAATGAGTATGGATTAACATAAAAGTGGAAATTGTAGCATGATTAGAAGCAAAAAGGAAAAAATGGTTTTGAGAAATATGTGAAAGAGTTGCCAAAAGTCCGAATTGTGCACATCAAGCATCTTGCATGTATGCTTCACCGGTGACCTCAAACTATTTGTAGAAGCCACCATAAAACAAGCAAGGATCATAGAAAAAAAGGAACTATATCTCAATACAATCACAAAGATCGAAGTGAAAGTGTCATCATTGGTATAATAGTCCCTATCCCTTGCTGAAAGAGCCTCTATTATCCTATCAGTTATCAATTCATTCCCAATCTATACTATGCAAACTACCCACCTACTAGCATGGATTTTTTATAAAATTGACCATGTGAAAAGGAATTCCTGAGATGAGGAATACATGAGACAAGAATCCTTAAGCTAGTGTCATAGAAAAAAGTCATTCCAATGAATAATGATGACAATCTAATTATCAATTAAGCCAGATTGCAAAACATATAATTATTGTTGAAATGTTTTTCGGACTGCATATTGAAAAAACCACTACTGTAGAACAAAGTTGCGCAAGGAAAAAAATGTCAATCACACCAATATTGCCATTCAAACAGACCATGGCTCTGGAAATTCATACAAACGAACAAGGAGCAGATGTTAGCAAATAAAAGAAAGGTATATCATCTAGTAAAACTACAAGCACATTGAAGGAAAAGTGGATACAAGGAAAGAAATGACCTCAACTACAATTAACTAAATGCACCCCTATGCAGATAATGGACCTAAAGGTTAGTTTCATGGTGAATATAGAAGGAGTTTATGACAATGCTATTTAAGTGAGACAACAAAACCAATGTACAAATATTGACCATGATCCTTGGAAAAAGACACAAGTGGGGGGATATATACATTGGGGATCCAAAACAAACCTTTTTATACAAATTGATGTACAAGAAACTACAAAAACTCAAAACTATTGAAACTTTGGACTGATGGTTAAGACTATGGAGCTAAATAGTTTCCCATCAAGTCAAAACTTTGCCCTCAAATACCATGCATGGAAACCTAATGAAAAACGGAAATCATATGAGATAAGGATTAACTACTGATTTCAAATGTCCTAGACGTGACTCAAAGAATGAAACCATAGTACATGCTTTGTGTGAATGTGATGACATCCGATAGGTTTTGGACCCTAATTCAGAATTTGACATACATAAATATGGAGAGTCCATAGTCAGAAGAGAACGAAAATCCACCAACATAAAGAACCAATCTTATCAAAAGGAGTGGTCAACTTGGTTTGGGATCGAGGTGTGGAAATTGTGAAAACAATATGTGTAAATTAGTGGTCTATAATAAAAGAACAAAACAATGCCATGTGGACTAATAAAACAAGCAATGGAGAGGATGACAGGGAATGAGACACCCACTACTATCCTACTTTATCCTCATTTGTCCAACACTCAACTTAGGGCTATAATTCCATTTGTACCACGAGAATACTAGATCATGGGTTGATTTTCTCAAATAGAAACAAGGGTACACCACCCTTGAGAGAGTTTGGATTGCTTTGAGAGGCCAAACATTCATATATTTGTAGGATGAAGTGCAAACGAATTTTTTACAATGTAACCTTTGTATTGTGTATATGTTGTTGGGCTTAAAAATCACATTCCCACCCTAGAGTGGTATCTATCTCATATATGGACTTAAGGGGTCTGTTGAAGTGATGAGCTACGGACAAGGTCTTTTCCTTATAAGATTCTCAGATGGATTTGACATGGAAAGAGTCTTGTACGGATCCGTTTGCTTTATGAAAAGAAAGTAGATGGCCCTAATGAAGTAGAGACCAAGAGATATTCTGAGAAGGTTCAACCTCACAAACATGTTGATCTGGATCACAGTTCATAGATTCCTTTGTAACTATATGATATGGTGATGTTTTCAAAATTGGTTCCTTTCTAGGAAATCCCCTTGGCATTGAAAGACTCACACACGAATTTAAGAGACTTTAGTTTGCTAGAGTCCAAGTGTATATGCCAATGAATTCATATTTTCCTAAACAAATAGAAGTTGCAAATGAGAATTTAATTCTAAATAATTCTATTTTGAATATGAGTGATTCTAATGTCTATCGCGTGTACAAACTGTTTAGTTATAATGACTGTAAGGAGGCACCTATATGTAATACCAAGAATGATTGGGTCTAGAAGAGGAGTATAGAGAAGCCAACTGATAATTTACCAAAAGAAACTCACCCAAGTAGTAGTTGACACCCTGCTAATAACATCCAAGCACATGAATCCCCTTTTTCAGGGTCATACAACTCATACCTTTAAAAAGTCAATGGAAGACTTTAGCAGTTGTGTTTTAAATTGTGGTTTATTTGAGCTCAATATGGTTGCCCGTCACTTTCCTTGGGATAATCATGAAAGTGGAGATAATTTTGTAACTTCCTTGATTGATAGTATTTTGTATGAAAATGAGATAAGGAACTATTTTTATGATTTCAAGGGCATTCTTCACACTAACATGACTAGTGACAACATAATTCTTACTCTTATTATTGGTGAAAGGAAAAAGTCAAACACTCCTTTTAGATTCATTAATGTCTGGGTTGAAAAAGAACTTTTCTCTAATATGATTAAGAAGGAATGTGATTTCATTTCTGAGGGTTTCTCTATGTTTAAAGTGTATCTTAAAGTATGGAATCTTAGAGGATTCCTTTCTAGATGGAATAAGAAGGTTGTTGGGAACTTCTCAGAGAATGCCAAATACCTTGAAAGATTACCACTAGATGCTCAACATAAAGCTGATAACTACCCTATTAATCAAAAGTTGCAAACATTGATATTACTTGTAGGAAGGATGCTCATAGTGCTATTCTTTTCAAAGAATCCTTATTCAAAAAAGGAGAATTCACTAGATGGAGGAGTGGGACTCCATTTCTAAAATAATTATATAAAAATCAGAAGACACATTAATCTCTTAAAATTTATTAACATTTATGGAGTCATGTGCATGGGCATTAATGTTATTAAACATGATGTTGAGAAGTAAGATAGTTACATCATTAACAAAAGTCATTCCCCACATATTGGGAAAGTCAATGTTCTAAATTTCCCCATTATTTATGATGTCTAAAAACCATATCTTGATAAATTTGTCTTGTTTATTAAAATTGATGATGTCATCAAGACCATGAGTTGTATGAGCATATAACTTTAATGGCTAGTTATTAAGGATCCACTGAAATGTTATTAAAGATGATGTCACTGAAGTTGTCTTGACCATTTTTAGAATTGGACGATTTCTCATAGAAGCTAAGAAAACTTTCTTAACTTATATTCATAAATCTAAGGGTTCCTATGAGATTTCATATTGGTGCCCTTTTACTCTCTACAATGTCATGTTTTATAAGTATTTCTAAAATTATGAGTAACATGCTGCAAGGGGTTATGTCTTCTCTTATAATCAAGAATCAATGTTCCTTTGTCAAAGGGAGAAATATCTAAGATGCCATTCTCTTCTCTAAAGAGCTTATTCATGTTTTCAATACAAAATTAACTTTGACCAAGGTATGCCTTAAAATTGTTTTATCTAAGGCATATGGTTCTATTTCTTGGGATGTACTCTTTTATATTTTTAATCTAATGGGCTTCCATACAGATTGGATTGTCTAGCTTAAAGCAATGTTTTGTTATATCTCTTATGAAATTCTTGTTAATGTTGAACCTTCTAGTGACTTAAAACCTAGAAATGGGGTTAAGTAGGTGATCCCCTACAGCCATATATATTATTGGCATGGAGACTCTCTCTTAGCCTTTGGGAAGTTTTGATGCCTAAAGGCTAAAAAGTTTTAAATTGTCAAAACTCTTAACCTGTCAACCCCCACAAGTATACATGATCAATTGTAGTCAAGGTCAAACCATAAGGAGCTAGGTTAGCTAGACGGAAAAGCATAAAATTTCAACAATCTAGACTCAGTTACAAAAGGGTGATTGGTTTTAGGTTTCACTAATTTGCAAGTTACAATAAAGCAATAAATGTTAATCACTTGGAGAAAGATTAGGATGAGACTAAGAGCATCTTGGATATGGATTTCACTTCCACATCTCAAATTACACATAACCACAAAATTCAAACATAAGAGTTACACATACAAAGGAGGTTTTCCATCATCACACACCTCCCAGTGATGTGAGACAATTCTAACTCTACATAGAACTCACGTGCTTATGCTTAGTTTCAAACAAAAAACCTTGGATCCTCAACATAATCCCAACCACTCCCATGGTCAAGGATATGTTGCCAAGATAGCTACTCCTTAACTAGAATATAGAAAAAAGCATACAACATGGAAGAAGGATGGCCAACCATGTAAATAAGCGAATAAGCACAGAACCATATCTTGGAATAGTAAACCAACTATCATTAAACATGAAATGTGAGTTCACATAAGTTATGACATAGGAGTGGAAGAACAAGTAGGATTTTGGATGGAGGATAGAGTTTTGTCCTTGCAACTGCTCATACTCCATAAACCTTCTCTCTCAAGCATTTGCAATGGAATGGAGAAGCCTTTTTTGTAGGCAGTGAAGAGAAATAGAGTAGAGAAGAGGTTCTCTCTAGAGTAACTGCTCCCTCTTGTCCAAATTCACCTTCTCCTTCTTTGGTTTCATCCCTGGTCTCGACAAGCTTCAAATGACGCGTGATAACCCTTCCAGGGGGTACAATTAGTCTTTTAAATGGAGGAGTGTTTGTCTCTATTTTTAATGAAACTACAACTAACACAACATGTGCATAAGTTCACACAATGTGTTAATTGTGGTTTCCACTTTGTCTAGGACACGATCGCAAGTGACATCATGTGGAGGAGACACACAGTGTAGTGAGTAACTTCTGCAAACTTTTGACCCTTTGTAGCCATGTTGTGTATCTAGGTCACATGCCATGACTTGACTTGATTGGAGAGATCTTTATTTGATAAATGCACACTGTGTTGGATGGCCAACATGGTATGTGAATGATTGTTTGTTGTATAATAAGATCCAAGTCTAGGGGAACTTTGGGAATGCCAAATACATCGAATTTTGGCATTCTTCCTTCAAAATGAGAGAAATAAGGGGTACATGTGGTTCAAACCATGCCACTAGTTAGAACAACAAAAAGCTTACAATTTATCATGAATGAGTGTAGAATTGTTGTCAAAATGAGGGAATCAATCAACAAAGAATGGTTCATAAGTGATATTTGTGCACATCAAATATCCTAAGCTTGAACCCTTTCTTATCCTCAATTAAAAAGAATTAGATATATGGCTAAAGATAAATAAATGGGCATAACATTGGATCCACATGAATATGGATTCGTAGATCCAAAAATGGCAATTTCTTTATTTCAATATGCAACTAATCATGAGATCAATTCTAACTCCCAACATGGGAAATTAAGTTCAAATAAATGTTCAAATTGCTTTTGATGAATCAACTAGAGAGAAATCAGCACAAATAAGATGACATAGCCAAAGATATAGTGATTTGATGCAAAACTCAATTTATTGTTCATATGTAATGAAGTGAAAATCCCTTTTAAGTATCCATCCATATTGACATGACTTTACCGTGTGTATAATGCAAGTGTATGTGTCAATGTAATATAGGCCTTGTGAGGCCCGAGTCGAATATAGGGAAACGTAATTATCGGTAGACTACTACTAACTACTCGTGATCAACTAAACCTATTATAAAAGTTTGGAAGTTGTTTTCAAAAAGAAAAATAAAAACAAAAGAAAACAAAGCAATCGATTAAATGGTTGGTTTAATCAATTCAAAAGAAATCTCTAGGATTGCGGTCTCACCATGGGTTCTCATGATACTAATTCCTTCACAGTTATCACAACTCGTCTCCCTTTTTGGATAGTGGCTTATAGCCAGAATTGCTCGCTTCTGCGATACAATTCACTACCTTAATCTAGGTTGATTCCATGCCAGTAGTAACTTATGCCCTAGACTAGGTGCATGAAAAACATGTCTCTGGGTTCCCACCATTAACCGTACATTGCCTTTTCCAAAGGATTTATTAGTTAATGTGATTATCGCCTCTTCTCAACCATTAATTCTTTGTCAAAAGCAATTAAAGGTATTAGATTACCATTATGGTGATCAAGAACAATGATAGCAATGGAGAAAACGATATCATATCACGGATTTTAGGGACAAATTATGATAAACTATGTAAGAAGAGTCATACAACAATTGCTCAGGCTACTCCCGATCCTAAAGACAAAGAAGATTAGCCCTGCATGTTCATCTCAATGCAAAACACCATGAAGGAGTGAGAAAACATGGATGGAGATGGTGTAACCCCTGAACGGAGAAGAATCAGATGATTCTCGACGCTGGATGAGTGTTCTATAGCCTTTTGGCAGTGAAAAGCTCTGTCTACACCTCTGGAATCTCTTGGGGCATAGCTCTCGATTCCGTTCTTCGCTCTCTCCTCCTTCAGAACTTGTGCAATGGAATCCCACGTGAATGATGTCTTTGGGACGTCTTTTTCTAGGTATAAGTACCACTTACGGCCGCCAAAAGAACGCAGTCATCCGATTGAAGTCGTGATGGATAAAACTCTAATACGACGGCATCGATACCATCGATGGGGTGTCGATGGTATCGACACCTTAGGGTACCGATGCTTTCTTCAATTTATGGAAGCCGCCTGATGGCATCTCGATACCATCGACCGTTCCCGTCAATGGTATCGACGGGACGATATTTGGTTCGCTGTTGGACTTTTGAGACCATCGACAAAGTGTCGATGGTATCAAGCTATCTACTTCCTCTCTGGCTCTATCACTGTGGCTCTGTCAATACTATTGACAGACCGTCGATGGTATCGATGGGTCCAGAATTGTGAATTTCCTAAAAATGAGAGAAAAACACAAATCAAATATGAGAAATATGATAATCTATACAAAACAATGTAAAACAAGATGAATTTAATGCAGGCTAGGATAATAGACTAAAGGAATTGAATCATGTGATATTAACCACACATATGACCAATAAGTGCATAAAATGAGTGTAAAACTAGCTTATAAAGTGGCTCGAAACCCCTGCATCAAGCTTCCCCAAGCTTGAACTTTGCTCATCCTCGAGCAACAAAACTATAGAATAAAATTGTGAGGTTCAACTAAAGAACATAATCACATAAAAGACATCACAGTATGATTCCCACCTGCAAGGCACATACCGACTCTCACTAACCATAGAATGATAACTACCCTAAAGGTGACAATGATCATCCATGAGAGATGTCCACCCCATAATCAATGAACACAATCAAATAAAGTAGATAATATAATAAATTCCTCTAGTTCATGTGTGGTGCATCTTGTGATCTCCTATCTACGTTGCTCAAATCCTATCTACCATCTACAATGGAAGCAGATCTCCTGATTATACAAGAATGAGGAGATAATCATGGGTGGCCTACTATTTTGAGCAACGGGTGGATGGAATGGGTGGCTATGAAACAATAGAAAGAACAATAAAGTTTAACATGAAAAAACAACAAAAATGACCTAAATGATGCATATGCATATGAAAATGACCTAATGCCTACATTTTAGGTGGAATGATTCATGCTCTACTATTCCATCTCAATGTGAGATAGAATGTATACAAAACCACATCATGTGCTTATTCTTCCTATTATGCAGGTGAAAAAGTTCCTTTCTCCCTCTGATTTCTACTTATCTTTTTCTTTCTTTTTTTTCTTCTTTTTTCAATTCTTTTTCAAGCCCCAATTTTCTCAATTGACTAAGGAAATATTTACAAAAAATAATTTTTTTCAGGATTATTTTCACATAACTACTACAATCGATGCATTACAATCTACTTTTCAGAGAGTATAGAACAAATTACCCACTTTTCTTATTTTGCAGAAAAAATAAGGCACACAATGTCCTATATGCTCAAAAATATGCAAAGTGCAACTACATGAAAGTAATTATGCAACTACAATGGCATGCACTCTAGAATGTGTGCATGCATAATTGATCTACAATTTTTTTTCATTTTTATGCAAAATCTTGCTACAATGCAATCCTATCTAAATGACATGCAATCAAGAGATGAAAAACGGTAATGTGCTCCCAGTTCTTTTTGGTGGAGTGTGAATGAAGTAAGGTGGATAGATCACAAGACTAAATGACAGAACCATTGGAAAATATTATATGTCCCTCCTTACTGACATGTGCACAGGGTAACTAAGAGGTTTCTCTCTCTCACTTCAAATTAAAGTCCCATTACCGTTTGGTCAGTTAATGCTCAACATTCATATCCGTCCTCATTTCTTGAACCATAAGGATATACAATTATGATCATATGTTTTAAAGTTGAACTACCCAATTATTTTCATAAGCTATGTGCTCAATTTCAAACAATTCACACATCAACCCCACATGAAAAACATTAAGATGACACACACTTACAATAGACACCCATGGATTACACTAGATAGAAAGTGGGTCCTAGAAAGCCATTAATAAAACAAATTACAAAACTATAAGAAAATTTGCAAAAAGCTAAGAAAAATTCTCAAATAGAAGAAAATAAAATAAAACTAAGATATAAACTGTTCCATCCCCCCCATGCTTGAATTTGACTATGGCCTAATAGTCAAGAACAAACTCATAAGGTGGAACAGTGATACCCTGCTACTACTGAGGTGGTGGGTGTGGTGGGTACGGGTGGGTATGGGGGTTCCACTCTGGATACTGCCCCTGAAAGTTGGGATCATAGGGTGGCATGGGTGGCGGTTGTGAATATCCCAAAAGTAGTCTCTGCTCTAGTAATGATCATAGAAAGGTTGTTGTTGCTGCTCTATCCTTCCCAACATGTCATAGACCTAATGCTGGTTGGCAAAGAGCTGGCGCTCATTCTCAAAGATCGCCTGCTGATTTTCATAGAGCCTATTCTGTGTATCCTAGATCCCTACAAAAACTATCTGATCTGACTGCAACATTGTCTGTTGGGACTCCTAGATCGACTGGAGCATGGTATACATCCCCTACATAGAATAGGGGTCATCTCCATCGTGGGAGGGCTATGGTGGCGGTGGCTAGGAAGAAGAGGATGCTCCATAGTGTCATGGATGCTTTCTCGGAGCAGCTCGTCATCGAAGAGGAATAGTGGCTTCCTCCTCCCCTTCTTCATCATCTTCACCCTCTGGAGCCTTCACCTCTTGAGATTCTTCTTCTTCCTCATCATCAAAATCAATGATCAGCCACTTGTAGCTTTGGTCTGGTCTGGTGTTGAAAGCAGGGTTGGGAAGTTGCCTCCTCTAAAAGACTCCTGCCACATGGCAGGTGGCGTAGACAGTGCCATGACGAGCTTCAACGAGGCATGCATTTACAAAATGGATCAAATTGAGCATGTTCTTGCACTCCATCTTGGGTAGCCGGACAAATCCAGGCCCAAGTACATCACAATCAGTGTAATTAGACCCCCAAAATAAATGGGAGCCCTGCGAGAAACATTCCTTTTAACTGCCATTACACGCATGAGGAAGAAAGCTCCAAAATTGATAGGTGTCTTCTCCTGTAGACTATAGAGGAAGAATAGGTCTGTCTCCTGAAATTTGATTTTAGACAGCTTTGATCTTGCAAAGAAGGTGTTGGAGAGAATCTGGTGCAAGATCTTGACAAATGGATGCTTAAAATCAGCAATGGAGGCATTGTGCCAGCTAATTGAGTATCCTGCTGGTACAGTAACTAGCTTGGCAACCATGGCATCATAATTCACATTGTGTGTTGGCTAGCAAAGGTCGTTATGGGCCCACCCATAAATTGTGTTGAACTCATGAAGGATCATCATATAGTCCTTGTTGTAGAGGTAGAAAGAAACGCACCCCTCTTTCCACTATGTGCGCGCCGGTACTAATTCATTGGGAATGACACAAATGTCCAGAGATGCCATGAACTCGATGACGATCTCCTTGTAAGTGAGCCACCCGCTGAAGAATGGATGACCGTTGGTGTGGTCACGACACCCCCTAGGGGACTCGCCCAATTGTCCTTGCGGCACATAGACCATATTGGCCTCAAAACCTAAATCCTTGATCAACTGTCGGTCTCCATACTGGGTCGGCTCGATGGAGTGCTTCCATAGCTCCTCATACACCTTTTTTACCGCCGGCAATGGATGGACTAGCCTTAGGTGAGGAACCAGTCCTTGTTGCGGGGTGGGTAGTGCAGGTGGTGCAGCCCTAGATGATGACACTCCCGATCTCACCATGGTTGCACGGCAATGAGTGAGGAAAAGAAAAGAGAATGGAGCTTGGAGAAGATGATCGGGGCACTCAGAGAAGATTGAGATCTACAAAGCTGAAGAAGATGCTCAGAGATGATCGTCAGCGGTGATCTTGGTTGCTGTTGGGCACTCAGGGATACTAAGCCTCATATGTGGAGGGTAGGCAATGAGATTGTGTGACTAGAATGAAGATTTGCCCTCCTTTTTATAAGGGATGGTTGGGTCTGCTGTCAATGCGTCGATACCATCAAAAGTCCCGTCGATGGTATCGACGGCTGTTGGAATCCGCCCCTCGCTGCAATCAACGGTTGTTGACGACTTGATGTGGGGACCCAGATCGACCTCGTGTCGATGGTAGTGACAGGGTGTCGATACCATCGACACAGTCCACAGATAGGCATTGTGGCCCGCTCGATGAAGACCTCAGATCGATGATGTGTCATCGATACTATCAACCCATGTGACGATAGTATCGACACCTGTATATTCCTTCGATCCCCACGAAGTCTGACCAATTCAATGTTACTGTAGACATGTTGATAACCTCCCATTTTGTGATGTTATCTTACTAGTTTTTCTTAATTTTCCATACTCTTGCTTAGATAAATTAGATATAATCCTTAACTTTCTACATTATTATGAATTCACCATTAAACTAACATTTATATTTTTCTCCTTATAGAAAAACCCAAAAAAATTGCAAAAGCCCCAAACGGTCCCAAGACCAAATGAAGTCCAAATGGTCCCAAGACCGAATGAACTCAAATGGTCCCAAGACTGAATGAAGTCCAAACGGTCCCAAGACTGAATGAACTCAAACGGTCCCCAGACCGAATGAACTCAAATGGTCCCAAGACCGAATAAAGGCAAACGGTTTGGAAACCGAATGAAGGCAAACAGTCCCAAGACCATATGAACTCAAACGGTCCCAAGACCAAATAAAAGCAAACGGTCTGGAGATCGCATGAAGTCAAACGGTCCCAAGACTGTATGTAGCCAAATGGTCTTGAGACCATTTGATGCCAAACAATCCCCAAACCATTAAAGACCCACACGGTCTCAAAACCATTTGGGACTCCTTGGAAGCCTATAAATAGAACTGAAGGAGTTCTCCTTAGGCATCAAATTCTTGGACACCCGATGGCTGCCCCAACCATTCCAGAGCTATTTCATCTTCCATCTTCCGCCCCAAGGTTGTCGGTCCAAGATCCACATTTCATCCTCAAGATGATTTCTCTCTCATCGACATAGAAGGTGGGAAGTGAAGAAGTCTTCATCAAGTCAACCAAGTGGTGTGAAGATAGTTACTCTCTACTCCAAGAGGTCGACCTTCCGCCCTCCTACGTGGAGATGATGCTTTCTCTCTCTCTCTTCCCGCCTCCTTCTTTGTTCTTTCCATGAGAGAGTAGTCCCATACACTAGGGTGCAGGGAGTAGCCCCGCTACCCATGTTTTCATTTCATGCATTGTAATTCATGAGTTTACAATAGAAAAACACTATCTTTCAGTTCAACATCAATCGTTTAATGAATGCCAGTTGCTTGATCATCAACTTGTGTTATCTATTATCTACTAGTATGTATGGTCTACGTTTGTACCTTTAGATTTGAATATCGACTGCTTGTTGGTTCTAAATGTATGTAGTCACCATACGTTTAGTTCAGTATCTAGGAGCATTTCTCAAGGAGTGGGGTAAACTCACCTCCATTATTGTACTTTCATACTAGGAAATGGAATCAGTTGACGTATGAAAGTACAACCTTGACAGGTCCAGGAACATACTTTGTGAGGGGAGTGATGCAAAGTAAGTGACCATTCGTCTGGGGATGGTTGGCATTGCAACGCTTCCACGTTTCTCGTAGTTAGTTATCCAAAAGGAAGCTAAGTCTACAAAGATACTAACTGTTTAGACTCTTATCTTTGCAAGCCATGTTATTGTGATGTATGTTTTGATCCATGCGTAGTGGTGGTGAAACTCGATCACATCCTAGTGGTTTCTAAATATTGTTTACAACCTTAAGTTTACTTTCTTTTTATTTTCTTTTTCCGCACATTAGTTTAATCATCAAATCAACTCTTTGATCTAAATATCAACTTTTACGTGGATAAGTAGGATTATTACGTTTTCCATCTTGTTAAATTCTTAACAAGACTGTTGTCTCATGGATTCGACCCTTAACTATACTACGATAAGACTTTCACATATCTTAGCATACATGAGTGGAGATCTTATTATAGCATACACAAGGCTAAACTGAGAGACTTACTATCTCTAGGATTTTTAGTGGTGCACACAACTCCACACGAGTGGAGGCTCCATTAAAAATTGGCGCCATTGCCGGGGACAACGGAACGTTTTAATTTTACTTGTTAACTTTCTAGTTGATTAGGATTTTATACTTTTCTTTAACCATAATTCATATCATCTTGATTTCATCATTTCTTCACATTATCTAAAGTGTGTTTCTTCTTCTACCCAGGTAGAAAATGTGTATGCAACCTTTGCATAACATCAGATTCTCCCCTGAACCAGAGTACGACTCTGAGGTAGAACGAAGCTTCCACCGATGCATCTGACTCAACTGCCAACGAGCCAGACAAATGGCCGATAAACAACGCCAAGCCGCTTTGATTATGGAAAGAGTCAACGCGGCCATAGCATCTCAAAGAGCACAACTTATTGCTGACACACGTGCTCATATTCAAGATGAGGTCCGAGCTGAAGAACAGGTCTGCATTCAAGCTGAGAATGAAGCAGCCACAACTGCTACTCAGATAGTGTTGTGAAACAAGCAACTTCAGGATTATGTTGTCCCTAAGAACTTTGAAGATAATCACCTAGCTAGGCCCCCGCTCATCAATGTTCCTAACTTTGAGATCTGCACGCAATGGATTCAGATTATGCAAGGCATTTCATTCTCTAGAGGTGTTGTGGATGACTGCATGGATCACCTAAAGCGATTCAAGTCTCTTTGCCGGCTAGTACCGCATGTCGGAGTTCCTTTCGACACAATCATGCTACACCTTTTTCACTTCACCTTGTCTGGAAGGGCATTGAGCTGGTATAACATGCTAGATGGGGAGCCAATCACCACCTAGGCTCCTTTGGAAGAAAAGTTTCTAGAGAAGTTCTTTCCACCTTCGTTGACTTATGAGATTAGGGGACAAATTAACCACTTTTCTCAACTCCTAGGGGAATCACTGGAAGAATCGTGGGAAAGATTCAAGGAACTTTTGAGGAAATGTCTGCATCACAGAATCTCCTAAAATCGGCTGATAGAAACATTCAATAAAGGAGTAGGTGATGACATTAAGAAATTTTTGGATTCCTCATCTGAGGGGAATTTCATGCGAAAGAACTACGAAGATGCTTGGAGGATTGTTACACTTGGGGTCAAGAACCAATCTAATTGAGGCATATCATCCACTGGAGGAGTTCTAAAAGTTTGTAAGGATGAAGAATCAATGGAAATGAAAGCCATCGCCGAAGCCCTAAAAACTATAGCTCACAATCAACAAATCCTTGAAATGACACTCGGAGAAAAGAAGAGCCCCTAACAGGTCAAGGCAGCTACCGGGACTTGTGAGGCATGTCATGCATTCAACCATCCCACATTATCATGTGGTCTCCTATACAATGTGATGATGGACATGCAGACACCACAACTGCAGTATGAACCAATCATCGAATGTCCTGAGGATATGTCACCAGAACAAGTCAATTCTATTCATACCATACCAGGACAAGCTTATTATAACCCAAATCAACCAAGAAACCATCCCGGGTTTCAGTATGGGAATCTTACGGGGACTGCCAACCTACAGTACCAGACCCAAGGAAGAGTTTTTAATAGATCGCCACCAGGTTTCCAGAACAACTATAATCGAAACCAAGGAAACTTCAAAGGAGGATTACAAGGATTCGAAAAACCAAGAAACCCTTCTGCATATTACCAATACACTCATCCTCCATTGCACCCGCAATTGCAGCAACCTCGGCTGCAACAACCACAAATTCAACAACCCCAATTACCTACACCTCATTAGCAGCAACCACAATAGTATCAACAAAATCCATAAAAGAATAATCCCCCTCTGCCAATAGATGAACTGTCATTGATAAGACAAATGTTTCAATCACAACAAACCATGCTAGCCAACTAGCAAGCCCAACAAAAAGCCGTCAAAGCATAGTTAGCACATATTGCAGCCCAATTAAAACCTCCAGCAGGATCATTCATTGGTCATCCAAAGATAAACCCAAGACACGATCAACCCAAACAAGAACAATTGAAATCCATTACCACAAGGTCTGGTCGTCTCCTCCCTGAAGCCACAAAAATCATTCAGAAAGATGAAGATATAGCTGTAATCACCCCAATTGCAAGCACGAATCTAGAAATTGAAAAGGCTGTAGAAATCGAGAAGGGGAAGGAAAAGGAACTAGAATTTAAAGAACCTAAAGTCCTTCCATATAAGCCCAGAATACCATATCCAGGCAGGCTGAGAGGGACCAAACTGGATACTAGATTCCAAAAATTTAAGGAATCAATGAAGAAATTATATATTGATATCTTGTTCCTTGATGCCCTATCCGAAATACTAGCTTGGGCCAAATACCTGAAGACCCTACTATCAAAGAAATGTATGACCAAAGAATAAGAGACTGTTAAACTAGTTCAGACAACTTCTGATATTATTCTCAACAAAATGCCAAAAAATAGAAGGATCTAGGTTCCTTTGGTATCCAATGCTCTATCAGAAACGCCTCTAGCAAAAAAGGATTATCTGATCTGGGAGTTGGCATATCTATTATGCCCTTCTCAATGTGTAAAAGGTTGGGTTTTACCGAATTGTTACCCACTGCAATGACAATACAGCTGGCTGATTCTACCATCACTGCACCATTGGGAATCATTGAAGATATCCCAGTCAGGATAGGAAAATACTCTTATGTCCCTTGTGACTTTGTTATTATGGATATAAAGGAAGATCTAAGATATCCAATAATATTTTCCAGACCCTTCCTTGCCACGGCCAGAGCACTTATCGACGTTGCAGTTGGTACAATTATCTTAAGACTAGGAAAGGAAGCCATTCAATTCAGAATCCTTAACAACCTAAAAGGTCCTAGCATCCAAGAAGAAGTTTTTCTTCTCGAGGCAATAGACAAAATGTCTCAACTACAATAGGAAACAGTTGAACCATCTAATGATCTGGAGAACATCTTGACAAATCCAGAAGTTGAATTTTCAGCCAGTGAACTAGTACAGCAATGTCTGCAATATTTAGACCAAGCCAAAGAAGCTCTAACAACCACCTTCGAGGAATTGAAATCCATCACCATTTTAGAAACAACAGAAGTACCCAAGGCCCCTGAAATGAAAACCTTACCAATAGGACTCAAACATGTCTTCTTGGATGAAGAAAAATTATGCCCAGTCATAATCAGCTCCACCTTCATAGATGATCAAGAAGAAAGACTTCTTGCTGAGCTAAGGGAATACAAGAAAGCTATCAGGTATAAAATGACTAACCTAACATGAATAAATCCAACTCTGTACATGCACAGACTACCCATGGTAGAAGAGTTTAAAACATCAAGGGAACATTAGAGGAAACTAAACCCGAACCTCAAACAAGTGGTTCCCCTCAAGGTCCTTAAACTCCTAAAAGCTGGTATCATATATCCCATTTCTGATTCTCAATGGGTTAGCCCTATCCAAGTGGTCCCTAAAAAAGGGGGTACCACTGTTGTTCTGAACGATAAAAATGAGCTAGTACCCACAAGGACTGTCACCGGATGGAGGATGTGTATCAATTACAGGAAGATGAACAAAGCAACAAGAAAATATCACTTTCCTCTATGTTTTCTTGATGAAGTCCTTAAACATTTAGCCCACCAAAAATTCTTTTGCTACCTTGACGGTTATTCTGGGTTCTATCAAATCCTGATACACCCAAAAGACCAAGAAAAGACAACCTTCACTTGCCCCTTTGGAACTTACACCTTCAGAAGGATGCCTTTTGGGCTATGTAACGCACATGCAACCTTCCAAAGTGCATGTCTGCAATATTCACAGGATTAACAGAGTCAACCATGGAAATATTTATGGATGATTTTTCGGTCTATGAAAATTCTTTTGATAACAGTTTGCTTAACCTCGGGAAAGTTTTACAAAGATGCGAGGAAACAAACCTAATCCTAAATTGGGAGAAATGTCGACCGATATGGTTGCATCGACCGATATGGCTGCATCGACCGATACGGGTGTGTCGACCGATACGGGTGTGCCGACCGATACGGGTGTGTCGACCGATACAGGTGTGTCGAACGATATGGGTGCACCGACTGATACAGGTGTCGACCAATACGGCCGCTGACCGATACGGTCTAGAGAGAGAGTGAGCCGAGGAGTCCATAGGGACGAAGAGAAGACCCAAGGGCCGAGATCCGACCTGCATAGGGGCCGAGGAGCGAGAGCCACCTCTCCTCTACGGGCTATATCTCTTCCCTCTTCTCTTTCATTCTACTGCATTCCTTTATTTCTTATACAAACGATGTTTATCCATCTTTTTTCGGTGCCAGCTATGCTTGTCTATGACTAGCTAGCTCCTTCTTGTCTATGTGGCCCGATCTGGGCATGTTTATATACTTTTTCCTTAAGCAAGTAGATTTATATCAGATCTAGTATGTTGCATGTTCTATTTTCTCTTTCCAAGTTATGATTTCTAGTTTGGTTGATCTCTTACTCGCTTGAACTGCTATTTCTGCCTGTATCGAGAGATCCGTTGTAGGAATAGCTAAGAGAAGATAGTTTGGATCGGAACCCGAGAGGAGGACGATCTAAGGTATTTTGTTCCTAACACCCCAGAATATCCTAAGACCCGAGAGGGAACTTAGTATATTCCGAGGTGTTGATATGTCATTCCTTGAGAGAGGGTCGACGACATATCGTTGATGGTTTTAGTCACGCATCGCAAGAGCGAGTGGGACGACCCCATAGGACAGATGCCACTATGCGTGCTAGATGCTTGCTTAGGTGTTCGAGGGTTGTCTACGCCTGAGAACGAGTGCATAGACTGTCCCATTTGTGGTTACATAGCCAGGAAATCGCTTTCTCTATTTAGTAGACTCACGAGCTTTGTTTTGTTTTGTTTTCTTTTCTTTTTTTTGATTTAAATCGTGACAACCCGCTAGACTAGTTCTAGCATTTACTTTTATCGACTATCGTCATGGCTTATCTGACTAAAGAACAAGATCTGTGGCATCCTAAACGTCACCACGTCCCTTTGTTTGACCCCGTATATCTACTTCGACCCTGTAATAAAAGTTGTGGGGGGCTAGAAGATTTCGGGTTATAAATTTAAAGCTTGATTCCTTCCTTCATCCCGCGTTCATTTCTGGACGCGTGAAAAAGGTCGTTCAACTTTTGGCGTCGTTGCCGGGGAGGTGGTTTTCCACGTTTACACGCCTAGTAGATTTTTGTTCTGTCACTATAAGCATGTATATACATGCATAGTTTTCCTCTTTCTTTACACATACTTGTTCATATATACTAAATCACTTTTCTTTTTCTGATACCTTTTTCAGCCATGGACCTTGCTTCTGCAAGACAAGTCATCTTGTCCACCTGTCCTCCTGAGTTTTTCCGCAGTTCCGACTGCTGGCAAATAATTGAAGGTCGTGCTCTGCAACTAGTCGAGTTATACTCACCTCCACTATCGTCATATGTTGAAATTCCAACAAAGGAGACTTCCAGTCAACCATCGACTCCCGTGCTATCATGGGATCAAGAACTGATCAAGGCAGTGGAGTTAGATGGAGAAAGTGTCAAGGCACTCACCTCCCTAGTTCCTCATCTCCAAGAAAACGTTGATCCGCTCCAGCAACTATTAGACAAGAAGGAGCATCATCTCAAAGCATCCACCGGGGCTCCATACCGCAGTAGTAGTATAATTCAAACCGTTGAACAAGGGTCCATCCTAAAGCATCAATTTGATACAGGGGGTTCCCCTTACATGTGCATGGCAGAATCGAAGGGTCTCGAAAGCATTGCTGCTCAAGTACAACAACTTAATGATAAAGATGTTGAACAAGGCAGGAGGCTCCAAGAGCTCATCGATCTGGTTACAATTCGGTTACAATTGCAATCACAAGACAATGAAGATGTTAGTCATCAAGACCATTCCATTGGGTATGAAGTTGAGTATGAATCACCATCCTATTCAGACCATCAACTAGATTCACCAGGATTTTTCTGTGAAGACCAACCCACTTGGGAAAGACCTTCATTCTATCCAGATGACCCAGTTGATGAACCAATGGAAGAAATGAGTCATAGACATGAATGGGTCCATGATGACGATGATGAAGACTCAAAAAGCCAATCGACCTCACAACCAGAAGGTTGGTTTGAGGAACCGGAGTCAGATATTGAACCAGATCAGACTGACATTTCTCATATTGAGACTTGTCATTTTGCTTTGAGCAGTACGTCAACCATGGTTTGGAACAATTTGTTCGACGACGACGACGATGACAGCTGCTCGACATGGAGTAGTGAGTATAGTAACGAAGACGAGTTGGAGCTGCACAAGCCATCATTCGCCACCATCCCTTTACAAGGCTTGGTGGACGTCAAGGGGGTAGCATGGACAGTTCACTACAACATGGCTGATGAGCATGAAGATACCCCTGACTCCATGCTAGGTGATAAGCTTGGGGTGGTAGAACCACAAACAGATTCTTCAGGAGGTACTTTTTGCTCAGAAGATGATTGGGTGACTCAGACTGTACATGAAGATCTATCTGAACATCCAACCTCAAGTGTAGAGATGGAGAGAGAAGATATGAGTCATCAAGATGACATCCAACCTCTCTCATCCATCTCATCTTGTGTAGACATCCCAGGACCTTCATTTTCAGATTCATATAATGAAAGGTACCTTGAGGATGATTTGCCAAGGAATTCATCCCAGTGCAGCTCAAATCAATTCCAGCACAAAGATGACTTCACCGAGTCGCCAGATTTTACTTTTGTTCTTCAGACTCGGCAGGGCCAACACATCTGCCTATTCTACTCATATTATGTGGCGGAACCCGTCGGCAAGACACAGGTGACACTGGTCCCAAAACTTAGAATTTGGGATCCCAGTGTCGGTATCGTGGGGCAGCCACCTCCTTTTCTATTACCCACCCTCCTGCCCTTTTATTACAATAAATTTTGCTTTTCATGTTCTTGCTAGTTTCTTTCCTCTAACTATTTTATATCCTTGCATCCATGCATCATCTTTAGAACTTCAATAACTGCCATTAACAATCATGCATTCCTGCCTCACTATTTCAAGTTTAAGTCTTGCTCGAGGACGAGCAAACTCTTAAGCTTGGGGTGGTAGGCTTCACCCTTCTTTCTCTTCACCCTTCTTGCATGCATGTTTATTTCTTGCATATAGCATAATCTTGTAGCTTCGCAATTATGGCTATGTGGTGCGACTCTAATAGATAAATGCTTGACTTTATGCCTAATTGCATAGTTTTCATCTTAAAAATTGCTTGACCTTTTGCTTGACTTGCTCTTTGACTCTTTCCTTGAGTTTGGTAATAAATCTAAGGTTATGTCCCTTTTTCATAGATTAAAGCTAAATTCCCTTGATCTATGTTGTGAATGGCAAATCCATGGTAAAGGACCGTTGGAATGGGCTAAATCATGATTAAAGTCTCCTAGCTGCAAATTTCACAAGCTTGCCTCTATTTTAAGGATTCTTGAATCATAATTGCTACTTCTCACACAGGTATCAAGCAGATTACGATGGGCTTTGAGCTGTGATCAAGATGAAATGTTCCTCCTTGATGGACTACGTGCCTTCTCACATTAGATTGAGTCAAAAAGATGAAAAATATAAAAATGTGCAAAAGAGGCTTGGCCGCCCACAAAATCCCAAAAATATCTATATAAGTTCTCATCCAAGCCCAAAAATAGAATGCAGATGATAAAAGCCTGAGTGTGAACAATAAATGAGCGATGTTTTCTCTTTTAGGAGAGTTGAGGATGGTGCCCAGCCGGTGTATGACTGCGCTCACGAACGCGGATATGTCGTGCCTGGTAGTACCACTCCAAATGCTCATTAGAGAGTCACTAGGAACCCCTAGGAGACCTATGAGATCATCCCAGTAGTAGGGTTGGTTCGGGCGTAGTACGAGGAGTTCATCTCACTGCTTTGGGCCAACTGGCTTAGACTGCAGGGACTGTTGCTCGTTACATGGACCAACCTGACGCAGATCGGGATTCTCAAAAGTCAGTAGAGTCTTTTTACTTTGTTTCTTAGGACATGAATAAGTGAGAGGCAAGTTGATTCCCAATTGGTATGCATGGATTCATGGTGATGGCTCATTACTCATCACCTGCTTGATCACCTAAATGACAACTCTTTCATGTTTAAATAATTATGATTCAAACCCTCATGAGTATCGACAGGTTGTAGTTAATTTGCTTAATCTTGCCTGGAAATTCTTTGATCTTACTTTGGCAGGATTGTGCTTGTTTGGTGGGGGTTTGTTCTAAGATGACATGGATCAAGAGTATTGATGCTTTAAACTATTTTTCTTAACCTTAGCATTTATTGCCAAGCTTAATTTGGATGTTATATTCTGTTCTTTGAGCACACTCTTGCTTGAGGACAAGCAAGTTTTAAGCTTGGGGTAGTTGATAACACCCAAATTAGCACATATTTTCTATGCATTTTATCTATAGTTTTGTGCCACTTTAGTCTTAATATGCACTCTTTTGTTCATGTTTTATGTTTTCTGTCTCTCTATTAGATAATGTAGTGAAAATAGCCAATAATGTAGCTAATTAGCCTATTTTAGACTTGCACGTACCGAAACTAGCCAATTTTGGGACTCTCAAGTACCGAACCTAAAAAGACAAGAATTCCAGCAGCTGACCGATAGGGCCTGGCTGATACGGCCGCGCCGACCGATACAGCCTCGCCGACCGATATGGTCGCGCCGACCGATACGGCCGCGCCGACCGACACGGTCGCACTGACTAATACGGCCGCTGCCCGATACGGCCGTCGCCCGGTACGGCCGCGCCGACCGATACGGCCGCTGCCCGATACGGCCGCTGCCCGATACGGACGTCTGATGCCTCAAGATCGAAGCCACGGATGAAGGACACGTGGACCAATAAAAGCTACAACTCTCATCAACTCGTTGCCTATAAATAGCAGCTGCCAACCTACAAAAGGGGGGAGCCGAAGGGAGGACCCGACAAGAGCTAGTGCCTAGACCAAAGAGCTAGTGTGTCGAGTTCCTCAAAAGTCTATCGACCGATACGGGTGCGTCGACCGATACGGCTGTGCCGACCGATACGGCTGTGCTGACCGATATGGCTGCGCTGACCGATATGGCTGCGTCGACCGATACGGGTGTGCCGACCGATACGGGTGTGCCGACCGATACGGGTGTGTCGACCGATACGGGTGTGCCGACCGATACGGGTGTGCCGACCGATACGGGTGTGCCGACCGATACGGGTGCCGACCGATACGGTCTAGAGAGAGAGTGAGCCGAGGAGTACAGAGGGACGAAGAGAAGACCCAAGGGCCGAGATCCGACCTGCACAGGGGCCGAGGAGCGAGAGCCACCTCTCCTCTACAGGCTATATCTCTTCCCTCTTCTCTTTCATTCTACTTCATTCCTTTGTTTCTTGTACAAACGATGTTTATCCATCTTTATTCGGTGCCAGCTATGCTTGTCTATGGCTAGCTATCTCCTTCTTGGCTATGTGGCCCGATCTGGGCATGTTTATATAATTTTGCCTTAAGCAAGTAGATTCATATCAGATCTAGTATGTTGCATGTTCTATTTTCTCTTTCCAAGTTATGATTGCTAGTTTGGTTGATCTCTTACTCGCTTGAACTGCTATTTTTGTCTGTATCGAGAGATCCGTTGTAGGAATATCTAAGAGAAGATAGTTTGGATCGGAACCTGAGAGGAGGACGATCTGAGGTATTTTGTTCCTAACACCCCAGAATATCCTAAGACCTGAGAGGGAACTTAGTATATTCCGAGGTGTTGATATGGCATTCCTTGAGAGAGGGTCGATGACATATCGTTGATGGTTTTAGTCACGCATCGCGAGAGCGAGTGGGACGACCCCACAGGACAGATGCCACTATGCGTGCTAGATGCTTGCTTAGGTGTTCGAGGGTTGTCTATGCCTGAGAATGAGTGCATAGACTGCCCCATTTGTGGTTACATAGCCAGGAACTCTCTTTCTCTATTTAGTAGACTCACGAGCTCTGTTTTGTTTTGTTTTCTTTTCTTTGTTTTGATTTAAATCGCGACAACCCGCTAGACTAGTTCTAGCATTTACTTCTATTGACTATCGTCGTGGCTTATCTGACTAAAGAATGAGATCTGTGGCATCCTAAACGTCACCACGTCCCTGTGTTTGACCCCGTATATCTACTTCGACCCCGTAATAAAAGTTTTGGGGGCCTAGAAGGTTTCGGGTTATAAATTTAAAGCTTGATTCCTTCCTTCGTCCCGCGTTCATTTCTGGACGCGTGAAAAAGGTCGGTCAACTTTTGGCGTCGTTGCGAGGGACTTAAGCTATCTTCACTCAGTCATGATTCTTGATAGGTGGTCTGCTACCTTCGGGTTTATAAATATGGACCTCAACAAAGCAGGAGATAAAAGGTTTCTACAACTTCAAAAGCTCAAAGAACTCGAAGATAGCACCTGCCAGTGGGTGGTTATATCGCCCGACATACTTGGGTTGTCATGGCGACTATGGCTCCCTGTCAGGTAAGAGGTGTGTCGTTCGTCAGTTCCTCCTTGTGCGGCACCCCTTGTCGCGCGTCATGGTGTCATTCCGCCATACCGGGCAGGGCGTGTATCGGGCGTCGGGAAGGCCGGTACAGACTTGGGTTTATTTTGTGAGTCGGGACAGCCTTCTTGCACCAAAACGAGGAGAAACTCTGCAAAAGATGGAAATATAGGGTTAAGAGCATTGCTTGGCCAATTATTGCGAAAGTGCATACAAAAGAGAGGAAAATAGCTAAAAATGGCAGTTTTGATAACAGAAAAACAGTCTAAAATATCACAAAAATTGGTGTTATCAACTCCCCCAAACTTAGCATTTTGATTGTCCTCAATCAATATTTAAACTTTATTTTGTGATGCTTCTTCTTGTTTGGTACAGCTTTCAGGCCAAGAGGTAAAGCAAGTATAGTAATTCCTTTAGAGATAATGTTGTCTCATTACGAACAGAAGATCTTATGTTTCCTGCCTTATTGTTTCAGTAGAATTTTTTTCTTACAGCTTCAGCGAGACTTTAGTGTATGATTCCGAAGTTAGCTTACATACCAAACAGCTTTATTTTCGGGGCAGAAAGTTGTGTAAAGGGTAGGTTAAGGCTTTTGGGGTTTTTCATCTTTGTTTTCCATCAGTCCATCCAGGTAAGGGTTCGTTAGCGGGAAAGTGGTCCCTGCAGTTCAAGCCAGATGGCTTTAGAGCAGTGATTTCACATCCTACGTACCACTGCCCCGGATCTACCATGCCTAAAGATGGGTACTTTTGGAAAACAAGCGGGTATATATTTTTGTTTTTTCTTCTTCTTTTATTGGGCACAACTCTCATGCTTTTATTTGCACTCATAACGCTTCTCTCTCTTTTTGGAATTTTCATTGGGTAAAGGGGAAACAAGGAGATTTCTACTGTTCGAGCAGCTTTTTCCTTCTCCATACTCGTCTCTTAGCTATTTTCGAGATTAATTTTTCGAAATTTTTGGCGTGGAAAAATGTAATCTTCTGTTCGTTTGAAGCAGCATTATCAGAAAGATATAACAGAACTTGTATCTCTTTAAGCACAAAGAAAACTAACTTTGCAAGCAGTTGCATCAGGTTTTTACTAACATAAACTTTGTACATATGTAGGGGAATTATATGAGCATATAGATGTACACATGATACAGGAAGGAACAAAAGAATAAAGGATTGGAGACAAAATTTTGTACCTCTCTCACTGGTACATGGTACCCCCCCAAACTTAGTCCACACTCTGTCCCAGAGTTGTGGAGTAGATAAGGTAGGGTAATGTTGATCCAGTGAGGGTGAGCCAATGAGCGCGCCTGCGTCAGATAGAAGCCCCCACACGTACTCTCCTCTCTTGATGTGATAATCGATGTGTTGGAGCAGGTCAGGCGTTGCTTTGTTTGCTATCCATTCCAGGACATGGATGCTGCAGTCGTTAGATAGGGGAAACTGTTGCGGGCTCCGGTGGCAGAACTGGAGTTCGTGCCATTTGCTTGCTTGTGTGTCCAAGAATGGTTGTATCATCTTTGCCACCTCGTCGTAGTATTTTCGAGTTAAGCGTTCGACGGATGTCAACGGTTCTGATGTACACGGCACTGGATGGTTCTTGTTGCTGTCCGAGCTGTTGTAAAAGATCCCTACTCATTGCCGAGTGTACACCGTCAGGAGCATCCAATGGTTATAATGCAATATTGGCAGAAAATTTTGGCTAGGGACCCCGCTTTCCAGCTCTTCCAGAAAAAACTGCTTTGATCTTGTTTCATCGGCTAGGCAGACGTCGTTGAAAAACATCGGATGGGCTATGTATGCATGTTTGAACTTTGACTGTAATATTTGGATGCAAGTGGTAAACACAGATATCGCCAGGCATCCTCCTTCTTTAACCACGTCCCTCAGATCATCTACTGGGACTACCACATTGCCTGCCTTGTAAATGACATCTCCAGTTTTAGCATCTGCTAACTTCAGAAGGATTTCATCTACCTGCTCCTGTGTGAGCGTAGCGCATGAGAAGCGGTCAAAGTTTGAGATCATTCCTTCTGTACCTATAGGCGAAGCAGAATCTTCCATCCCGTGCACTTTCTGTAGGGTCTCTAACTGCTTCCCTGCCCCGTGGGTGTCAGCCTCTAGTTCCGCTTCTTTCTCTGTGGAGCTGCTGGATTGTGAATATTCGTCCTCTTGGTCTTCGTTCAGCAGCTTATCAGATACCCCTTCATCTCGAAAATAGCGCCCGTCTTTTATCAGTAGCATGGCGTATGTGCCCATGCATTGATAGAAACATTTGCCCCTAAGGGCCCTCAAATTGCCAAAAGTACTGAGCACTTCAATTGCACTTAAGACGACTAAGGCGTTGTTACCGCTTCCCTCTTCAGTCTGGACGGGGAAGTTTTGAATAGAATAGAAGTTCCAAATGCCGCTGTGATGTTTGGCTCCTTGCTTGATAGCTCGTAGAAGACGTAGCGGTAGAAGCCTCAGCTTTTGGTCCTCCAGGCGGCTGAAAGCAGTTCCGGCGTGTGGCACCTCATTGTAATTGCAGTTCAGCAGCCGGACGACGTGGTTCTTTAAGTCTTCTATGCAGAGGAACCAAAAGTCGTGGTGCTTGTACGGTGCCAACACGAGTTTAGGGTTGTGCTCGTCAATGTGTCGCAGCATGTTGGTCACCGCAGTGGAGTCTTGTTCCCCCTTCATTATCCTTCTCGCCAAGGTCGGGGTGGCAACGTATATTTTCTTCCGCCCTGTCCTGCTATCGATATTTTCTATTATTGCATTTTCGAGGACTCTAAACAATCTTTTTCTGACGATGGCCGGTGAGCGGAACATGCCGTGGAGTGTTCCCCGTCGTATGGAGAAGTAGTTGTCGCTCCAGACGACGTCTTCTTCATCCACCCGCGATCTTAGGACCTTGTTCAGTAGTTTCTGGTCTCTGATCGTCAGGTAGCCGATGGCTCTTCTGTCGAAGTCAGCCATCTTGAAGGAAGGTATCTCATATGGCTCACGGAACCTGTCCTCCATTGAGCATTTTCCTCGGGGGAGGTGTCTTTCATTAGCTGCATACACGTCCCCTTTTTCTCCCTCTGATTCGTCAGAAGAGTCTCCCCCGATGCTGATATATGCGTTATCATCTTCAACTTCAGGGAGACTGAGGGATTTTCTTCCTCTAGACCTAAGGAGCTCTCCTGTCCTGTTGGAGCTCCGTCGGTTGACTTGGGTTGAGTCCCCTCCTCGGGCGTTGTGGATCGCTTGCTGGAGGCAGAGGCGGACCCTGCTGCGGAGGCAGATGTTGACGAAGGAGGAGAGCTACGGCTAGGGGGGCGATGGGGATCTTCTCGGCTGCCTTCGGTGCGGATGATCGTCCCCTCTATCTAACCTCTCCTCGATCTTGTCGAGGCATTGGAGAACTTGTTGCAGTGTCGCATTCAGGGTCTCTAGCCCGCCGGGAAGGCTAGCTAGAGTCAGCAGTTCTTGCTCTTGGCTGTTCAGCTTGTCTTGGAAAGACGCAAACTTGCGGGTTAGGGAAATATAGGTAGCTGAGTTGTTGTTTGTTACCTCCCGCAAGTAGTCGAGCTCGCGCCCTAGCATCATCCTGAATGACGGAGGGGTTCCTGCTGTCCTCCCTTCTATCCTTGCGACCCCCTGCTCGCGCTCTGGTCTACCAGACGAGGTAGAGTTGATCTCTATTGTCCGTGTGGCAGATGTCTCTGAGTGAGGTGTCGGCCTTCTTGCGGCTATCTCCTCCCCGCCTTCATGTCCCTGTGAAGATGGTCGTGGTGTGGGCGGATGCTACTCCACCTCTACGTCCTCGGCAATCCTTTCAGCAGCTCTGACTGGAGACACTGGTGGTGGTGTCGGTGTCAACTGCACGCCTTCGAGTCTCATCTGGAGGATCGCGGTGAACACCTCATTACGGGTGTTCTCGCCGTGGCTGGGTTGAAGAAGATCTGCCTCGGGCGGTCTTCCTCCTACACCGAGCTCACAAAAGAGTTCATGTCGTCTCTCCGATGAGTAAAGAATTATGCAGCTGAAAAGAAAGAATACGGCGGAGCTGATAGGCTCCAAGCCAGGCTGTACAACTCGGAGTACGCAATCTCCGAGAAGCTGCTGAACAAGATCTTCTCTTCCATTGAGGAGGAGGAAGATTTGATGAATAACGGTGAGACTATCACCGAAGGAGACGGGTTCAACCCTGTGGAGCTCTGGAATAAGCTGACCGGTGAGTCATCCTTTAAGCCGGGAGTCAAAGTGGTAGCGATGCACTCCTGTTTCTGGAGAATCATACACAAGTTGGTGGCATGCCTGTTGTTCAGCAAAAACGAGTCCAGCAACATTTACACAGAAGAACTCCACGTCATATGGCACCTGATGGAGGGAAGAGTGATAAACCTCGGACGGTTCCTACTGAACAAGATACACCCGATAAGGGATGCCACCAAGGAATATTGCATGGGGGCATCGTTAACCTAATTGTAGTAGGGCTCAGGTACCCTAAGGAGCCGCGAAGTCTGTCAAGGACACAAGGCGACGAGGTGATTGACCTCAAATACCTGATGAGGACCGGCATCATAAGGAAGGAGGAGGGAGGCTACTCCTACAAGTTTGCAAGGACGAACATACTCCTCCCACTCCCTCACTGCGCCACTTACGACACAGACAAGCTGGTCTTCACTACCGCGGAGATTGAAGCCGTGGCTGCAAATACGACCCATGCCACCCCCGCAAGTGTCCAAGAGAGGACAAATTCAGAGCTTCAGACGACGGCTACTAATAGGGTTGTCGTCACTCCTGCAATACCAGCTACAGCCACGACGACGGCCGAAATGGCCGAACAAGAACCGGTGATCATTGAGGTCACCGAGGCAATGACGACGGGAGCTGCCGCAGAGAAGACGACCGCAATTCCCGACATCCCTGTAATGCCAGTAGAGGCAGAGGAAGAACCGCAGCCAGACGCCAGTAATGAGGTGTTCACCGCGATCCTTCAGATGAGACTCGAAGGCATGCAGCTGACACCGACACCACCACCAGTGTCTCCAGTCAGAGCTGCTGAAAGGATCGCCGAGGACGTAGAGGTGGAGCAGCATCCGCCCACACCACGGCCATCTTCATAGGGACATGAAGGTGGGGAGGAGATAGCCGCAAGAAGGCCGACACCTCACCCAGAGACATCTGCCACACGAACAATAGAGATAAACTCTCCCTCGTCTGGTAGACCAGAGCGCGAGCAGGGGGTCGCAAGAGCCGAAGGGAGGACCCGGCAAGAGCTAGTGCTTAGTCCAAGGAGCTAGTGTGTCGAGTTCCCCAAAAGTCTATCGACCGATACGGGTGCGTCGACTGATACGGATGTGTCGACCGATACAGTTGTGCCGACCGATACGGCTGCGTCGAGCGATACGGGTGTGCCGACCGATACAGGTGTGCCGACCGATACGGGTGTCGACCGATACGGCCTCCGACCGATACAGTCTAGAGAGAGAGTGAGCTAAGGAGTCCATAGGGACGAAGAGAAGACCCATCTACAACAATACAAAGACAAAGTGCAACTTGACACGAGAAGACTTCCGTATCATCCTTCGACCACAATCGACGATGAAGACGACTATCTTCTGTGTCTTCCTTGCAAACGCTATTGAGGAATTTCGGAGCCCAAAAAGGTTGTAGCTCATCTTCAACACTTCACCCGCTCTATCCTTAAGCTTATTACATAAGGACTTCCATGGAAAGTCCATTGAGCGGCTAAAAACTGGTCTTGCATGAAGGGGACACTACATTTTCATGCCCTTCGGAGTTTCCGACCACTGGTTGCTCATGATTGTCGACACCGCAGCCCGCGACGCCAAGGTGTACAACTTCGGTGTCAACAAACTAAAGGCAGGACAAATAAATTTTGTTGGACTGGAAGCCGGGGAAGCATGATGCATACCTTTCCAGTTTCTCAAAACAATATGGGCCGCTTGCCCATCTTTGTGACATGGTTGGAGCCAACCCTGGATCCAAATCATCAACCCAACAGTCCAAACTTTAGCTGGTTCAAGGGATTGTGCTTTTTGTACAATACGATTCATAGAAGCACTCAACAAAAAAACCCCTTCACCGAGCTAGACATAGAAGATACACTCCCTATGAGGACGTTACGCCATGGAGCTTATCTGCAATAGACAGTTCTTCAAGGACCCAACAATGGCGCCAAACGACGTACCTTGATACCTTTTCTCTGTTATCTAACGTCCACAAAAGCGTCCATACAGGACAATTCTAAAGGAGTTGGAGAAAAAGCAACAACAAACTGCCAAGGTCCCTAAACAACGCCAGTGGGACCCTTATGCTTTTGATATGGCAGAGGATAAGGGGGACATCAACTTGATAACATGGGTCACCATCAACAGAGCATTCCACCCAATGGTGCCCCTATCTTCCATAGAACCAACGTTTCCAAATTTCGACCTTAATGCATGTAAGAGCCTTTCCGACAACGAACTCCGACTCATCATGTCTAAGCTATATGTAGACAATGATGAGTTGGTTTTCTTGCAAGGGGATATTCTGGTAATGGTAGATTCTCTCCGTGAAACCATACAAATTAAAGGTTCTTTATCCGTGAGTGTGATGACTGTGTACCAGTTTCTTCTAGCATGGGACCACCCTACGGTTTATATGGCGTCAACATACATGAAGGATGATCTATTAGAGTCGAAGAACTTCGGAACCACGACGTCACTTATCTCATATCTTCAACACACAACTCTGAAGTTCATTATGCTTCCCTTTCTTCATTATAAATACTGGATTCTACTGGCAAAAAACCTACACGAAGGAACCACAACAATCTACAGTAGTTCTGACAACCAGTTTGATCCAAACCAAAAATAGTATGTTGTTACAACAAAGATGCCCACAGAGGAAGTGGCAAAGGATTGTGCTGGATGACTACACGATCTCTTGAGAAAACACATATAGGCGTACGACAAAGAACATTTCCATCGCCCAACCTTCAACCATAAATGTCCCCAACAGATCAGAGAATCGAATGACTACAGTTTCCATGTCCTGTATTGGATGTATACCATCACTATTCTTGGAAAACAAGTGGAGGACATGAAGGACGTGGATTACCACACTTTACGTGGAAAATTCATAGCTAATATCCTACGATCTCATGGAGAAAACAAGGGATTAACAGAACCTTAATACCCTTGCCCATGTACTTCTCAACCTATCACTTTGACACCCTGAGGACAGAGTGAGTGATAAGTTAGGGGGGTACATTGGGCAAGGGTGAGGTATCATATTCAAACACTTTTCTCTTTACTCCTTCTTTCACCTCTATACTACTAAACATATTTTTCCTTTTCTTTGACACTTAGATTTTTCAATAATTTCTTTGATAGAATAACTCTTACATATAAAACAACTTTCGCTTCGGAAAAGAATCACCCCTAGCTAATTTAGAGAGAAAGTAGTCCTCAAACGTAACTACATAAGTAGCATCTAAGCATGTAATTGTGAATTAATAAATCACTTTCATACTTGATTTCTATACTTTTTCTTCAATTCTGCATCAGACTCTCCACAGGTTAACATCCTGGCTGAAACAAGCTAAACACTCTCAAGGACGGGAGGGAACCAGGCAAAATCCAAATCAAGGAACCTCGCAAGTGGACCACCAAGTACGAAACCGTAATAAATGCATGTCAGGAAACCCTAAGAAACAATTTTCTTTTTTTCAAAAAGAGGCTTGGAAGCCCAAATAAAATCCTAAATACCCAATTCCTAAGCCTGTGAGCATATGAATAAAATCCTGAGTGTTGAATAAAAACATGAGAGTTGTGACATGCATAAGGACTTATATGAAGAACCAATACAGATCTTTCCCGACCGGTACATTCAGCTACCCTCACAAAGGCAGATGTGTCACGCCCGGTAGTGAGATCCTAGCGTCTCCAAGTATATGAAAAAGATGATAAAGGACTCGCCCGACTGGTACATTTAGCTGCCCTCACAAAGGCAGATGTGTCACGCCTGGTAGTGAGATCCTAAAAGTTTAGATAACCCCCCCCCACCTAAAGGGGGAGTTACACAGAAGACTTTATCCAACTGTCATACCTATCTTAGATTTTGGTAGGAATTTCAAAGAAGTATAAAACTTCTTAGAGTCAAAGACATGCATGGAATGCGATCGAGGAAAAGGCGGTCCCAGTGCGAGTTATGCGATAGGGAAGAAACCTGAGATTCATGAAACTCTCGATACCTGAAAGAGTTAGCGTAAGAGGAAGCCCCGATAAAACTCTACGAGATCTCTGGTTTATAATTGAAGCAAGAGTATAGAAATCTTCACTAAATAAAATCACCTTGCCACTACGTGCCTTAGCTCTATCCAGTTTGAGGACAAGCTAGACTCTAAGTTAGGGGGGTGATAACCTCCCATTTTGTGATGTTATCTTACTAGTTTTTCTTAATTTTCCATACTCTTTCTTAGATAAATTAGATATAATCCTTAAATTTCTACATTATTATGAATTCACCATTAAACTAACATTTATCTTTTCTTCTTACAGAAAAACCCAAAAAAATCGCAAAAGCCCCAAACGGTCCCAAGACCGAATGAAGTTCAAACGGTTCCAAGATCGAATGAACTCAAATGGTCCCAAGACCGAATGAAGTCCAAATGGTCCCAACACCGAATGAACTCAAACGGTCCCAAGACCGAATGAAGTCCAAACGGTCCCAAGACTGAATGAACTCAAATGGTCCCAAGACCGAATAAAGGCAAACAGTTTGGAAACTAAATGAAGGCAAACGGTCCCAAGACCGTATGAACTCAAACGGTCCAAGACCAAATAAAAGCAAATAGTCTAGAGACCGCATGAAGTCAAACGGTCCCAAGACTATATGTAGACAAACGGTCCCAATACCATTTGATGCCAAACGATCCCCAAACCGTTAAAGACCCAAACGGTCCCAATACCGTTTGGGACTCCTTGGAAGCCTATAAATAGAACTGAAGGAGTTCTCATTAGGCATCAAATTCTTGGACACCCAAAGGCTGCCCCAACTATTCCAGAGCTATTTCATCTTCCATCTTTCGCCCCAAGGATACCGGTCTAAGATCCACACTTCATCCTCAAGCTGCTTTCTCTCTCATTGACATAGAAGGTGGGAAGTGAAGAAGTCTTCATCAAGTCAACCAAGTGGTGTGAAGATAGTTGCTCTCTACTCCAAGGGGTTGACCTTCCTCCCTCCTACATGGAGATGATGCTTTCTCTCTCACTTCCTTCCTCCTTCTTTGTTCTTGCCATGAGTGAGTAGTCCCATACACTAGGGTGCGGGGAGTATCCCCACTACCCATGTTTTCATTTCATGCATTGTAATTCATGAGTTTGCAATAGAAAAACACTATCTTTTCAGTTCAACATCAATCATTTAATGAATGCCAATTGCTTGATCACTAACTTGTGTTATCTATTATCTACTAGTGCGAATTGTCTACGTTTGTACTTTTAGATTTGAATATTGATTGCTTGTTGTTTCTAAATGTATGTAGTCACCATATGTTTGGTTCAGTATCTAGGAGCATTTCTCGAGGAGTGGGGTAAACTCACCTCCATCATTGTACTTTCATACTATGAAATGGAATCAGTTGACGTATGAAAGTACTACCTTGATAGGTCGAGGAACACACTTCGTGAGGGGAGTGATGCAAAGTAAGTGACCATTCGTCTGGAGATGGCTGGCATTGCAACACTTCCACGTTTCTCATAGTTAGTTATCTGAAAGGAAGCTAAGTCTACAAAGATACTAACTATTTAGACTCTTTTCTTTGCAAGACATGTTATTGTGATGTATGTTTTGATACATGTGTAGTGGTGGTGAAACTCGATCACATCCTAGTGGTTTCTAAATATTGTTTACAACCTTAAGTTTACGTTCTTGTTATTTTCTTTCTCCGCACATTAGTTTAATCATCAAATCAACTCTTTGATCTAAATATTAACTTTTAAGTGGATAAGTAGGAGTATTACGTTTTCCATCTTGTTAAACTCTTAACAAGACCGTTGTCTCATGGATTCAACCCTTAACTATACTACGATAAGACATCCAAAAATATTAGTATACATGGGTGGAGATCTTATTATAGCATACGCAAGGCTAAACTTAGAGACTTACTATCTCTAGGATTTTTAGTGGTGCATGCAACTCCACACGAGTGGAGGCTCCATCACATGTCGATACCATTGACCAGTGTGTCAATGGTATCGAAATCATTAAGACAATTCGTCTGAAAATCTCTAGAAAACTCACTACAATCAACAACGAGTCGATACAATCGACGCCTGATCCTTTTTCTGCCTGTTCCAGGTTCGATACCATCGACGAGGCCATCGATGGTATTGACATAATGAAATTTTGGTAGAATTGTCCTCTGTTCCAAATTCAATACCATCGACCCAGATGTCGATGGTATCGACCGTTCCCCAGCCTGCACACTCAACAAACACATCAGGGTATCATTTTTAGAGACTAAGTGTTAAATTAATTAAAACTACCTAGGAATGTGAAAAATTTAAAGAAACAAATATGTACACTACCAAGGTTGGGTTGCCTCCCAACAAGCGCCTCATTTAACATCTTGGGCTAGACGCATGCATGTTTCTCATTCCTCATTTAGTGCCATGAATTTGATCTCATGCACTTTCCTTGTGTAGTCTTCCCCATAATAGTGATTCAACCTTTGACGATTCACCAAGAATGTTCTTTCACCATATCTCACCATGATAGCACCATGGGGTCACACCTCCTCTATAACAAAAGGTCCACTTCATCGAGATTTCAATTTCCTGGGATGCGACTTTAACCCCGATTGAACAATAGAACACTCTCACCCTTCTTGAACACTCACAATTGAATGTGGAGATCATGTACTTGCTTTGTCCGCTCCTTGTAGATCCTTGAGTTCTCGTATGCATTCATCCTTAGCTCATCCAACTAATTGAGCTCTAACATCCGCTTTCTCCCTACATCATCCATACTCAAGTTTAGCTTCCTTAGCACCTAGTGCACCTTGTGCTCTAATTCCACCGACAAGTGAAAATCCCACTCGTAAGCCAACCTAAAAGGTGTGGTGTCTATAGGTGTCTAGAATGTGATTCTATATGCTCATAGTGTGTCTGGTAGTAATGCACTCCAATTCTTCCTTGATGAGGCCACCATGCGCTCCAATATCTTCTTGGACACCTCCACTTGGACCTACGTCTGCGGGTGATATGGGGGTACCTACATTATGCTTGACCCCATATTTTCTCAATAGTGTGGCAAATTTCATGTTCATGAAGTGGGTGCCTCCATCGATAATGATCATCTGTGGCACACCAAACCTACAAAAAATATGCTCCTTCATGAACCTACACACTACCGCAGCATCATTAGTCCTTGTGGGTACTGCCTCTACCCACTTCGACACATAATCAACAACAAGCAAAATATACAAATTAGAATTAGAGGACACAAAGGGTCCCATGAAATCAATGCCCCACAAATCAAATACCTCAACATCTTGAAATACATTGAGGGGCATCTCTTGACATTTTGAGATGTTACCTGCCCTTTGACATGAATCACACCTCCTCACATAATCATAGGCATCCCAAAAAAGTGTAGGCCAATAAAGGCCACTCTCTAATACCTTTGTCGCAGTCCTTGTACTCGCATGATGACCGCCGGTGGGCAAAGAATGACAGTGACTGAGCACACTATCATATTCACTCTCAGGTACACACCTGCACAAAATTCCATCCCTCCACTGTCTCAACAAAATAGGGTCATCCCAAAAATAATATCTCAAAGAATGGAAAAACCTCTTTTGCTCTTTTTTTTTGTTGGCAAAAAACTCTGTTGCTATTGTGATTCCAAAACTTTAGGTACATCATATGCACACCCCTTAACCTTCTGAAAATGATTACCAAGACAAAACCAAAAAGAAGAAACAAAGGTCTTACATAGAAGACCAAAACAAAACCAGAAAACCCAGATATAGAAGACAACACAAGCGCAACCATACAGACACAAACTGGTATGACCATCACCCTGCTCAATAGAGGAGCTTCACTGACAATATGCACACCCACAAAAACTGCAGACTCTATCGACAGGCGGATGACTACCAACTAAAATCCATACTTGTGCTCCTATGATGAGAACCATCTGAGCTCAGACTAACAAAACACTGATGAAGAGAAACATCATCAGCCGCATGATGCACCTGAGTGCAGCAAGGCATTCCATCAAACTCCTTGAAGGAGTTCCAAATCAGGTTGAAGCAGAGAAAGCAATTTGCAATGCAGGACCCTTCCATTAGCTGACCTTCAAATGATGTCCTTGAACTAGACACCAACCTATCCACCATTGGCGTTTACTTCATTCCCTGAAAGTGTGGGATCCAAGTGGGCATCCAACCCCTCTTCATCAAACAATAGTCACCTAATCAGGGACCCTGAGTGCTAAACTTGATGCAAGAGCAGGAAGGAATTGAACAGGAGAAGAAGATCATTCCACCCCTCTTCGATCCCAACTACAAGTAACCACCAGAGAAGCAAGCTTGAATCCTCACGTTGCTGTTACCAGTTGCATTTCAACAAACACCTTGAGGGTGATCCGTATTCTGAAATAGGAAAACTGGGAGGAGAATAGAACGGCCCCCTTTGTCCTGCACAGCACCTTGTGGCCAAAGGCCTCTCGTTGGTGAGGATCCCACAGAAGGGAACTAGCATCACTGAATGGCTTTTGTGTATCCAATAAGTAGATTTGGGTCGTAGATATATGTGGTTACGTAGAGGAAAAGTATTGAATATCTTCCTTTGGGCAACTTGATTGTATGGAAAGAGAAAAGAAAGGAAAATCATAAAAGAAGTCTATGGAAGGGAGTATATAGTCAAGTTAATGAGAATAGAAATATTTCCCATATCAGTAAAACACAAATCCACAATTATCTTACATATAAGTTTGCGAGAAAGGGAAACATTGACCTCCCTCTCCCTTCCTTTCATGATACTTGGGAAACCTTTAGGGTTTTAAGTAATGTGCCTATATAAAGAGATCATACGTAGCCCTCTTGCCACCAGGAACACCCTACACCAAGTTGTCCATCCTGGATGTGGATTTTCCACCATTCCTCATTGTGCTATGCCCTTCCTCATCCAAGACATCTTAGGGTTCTCTGTGAGGCAAGATGCATGTCAACCCAATGAGCTAAGGGAAATGATGGATGATCTGCTTCAAGTTGCTTTGTTTTGACCTTTCCATGGGAAGCAATCACAACCTCCCGCATGATCCAAACCAACGACGCTCGAGCTGGAGCCATACCAACAGCGCCATGGAATCCACCCCTTTTATCCTTGGGACTGCAACCCTCGAGGGAAGAACACTGACTACTGAGAAGCAGTAGCATTGAAGATCATCCAGGTGGCGCGAAGGAGGAGACCAAGGTAGCGGCGGACATCACTGCATGTCCAAGCGTGGCCTCGGGACTAGCATGCACAAGTCGGAGGAAGATGACATGGGATAAGAGATGCTCCTAAGGTGGCGGTGCTCTGGCCGTCGTGCCACATGAACCCAGGCAGCCGCCACACCCTGCATGAGGGAGAGAGGGTAGGTGGCATCGGTAGACTGACGCACCAGGGAGCGTCAGTGTACCGGGGAGAAAGGCGGCAGATCCTAAATGAGAGTAGTAGTGGATGGCGTTGTGGAGAAGGCAGTAGTGTAGCCAGCGATGGTGCTCTATGGCCTGAATCACTGACCGGGGATACGCAGACCTATAGGCGTTCAGAGGAGGAAGGGACGAGGTCCCTATGATGCTATGCGTGCTCCTACTGGGACTAGGTCTAGTACTCGCATGCAAAAGAAGGAAGCTTTGTCGGGGCTTGGAGCTCCCACTGGCATCGGCTTGAGCGACAGCATCTGTGGGATGAGCGCGGCAGGGCTCAGCAGGTTCTCACGACTCGTGAGGATGAAAGTCTGGACTCAGGTTTGCGGGTTAGTTGGATCCCATCAAGAATTCACAAGTCAGTGCTTAAAGGAAACACAAGAGAAGATGAAAGGTAACTCTTTTGATGATGTGGTGTCTCCTTATTGGCTTAGAAATTCTACAATTGCATTTACTCTAGAAAATGATTGGTAACTTGAAATATAATGATATTATATATCAATTTGATCAGGAAAAGAAGAGTAATGCAAATAAAACATCATTGAGACCTAATTCTGATCCTAATTCTAAAAGTAGTACAATATACATTAAAGTGATGGTGAATTATGATGCTTAAATCAGTAAATATGGTTAATTTGAGATGTTATCTTACATTGATTAACATAATGGTGATTTAAGATGGTAATGATGCTATTAATGATATGTAGGATCCTTAATGTGTATGATCTTGCTTATGAGAATTAGGGTTTTAAAACTAAGATATGGTTAGTGAGTGTAAATTGGATCTAAGTGATCATAACGAGCAGATTTGTTGGATATATTAATTAGGGTTACACATGATGTCTAATTTGGACTAATAACTCTAATAAACAATTATGCGATGGAATTAGGGTTTGTACCTCTATTCCTTAACCAGACCCTAATACCCTAGATTTGGACCGAGTAAGGTTACTTGGGATAATATGTGATGGTGACAATTTAGGATTTACATATGTGCAGATTAAACGATCAATTGCTTGGTTTGCTTGCTCGGATCTATTGATTGGTTGATGGAATCTACTTGAAGCATAACTGTATATTCTGCATGGAAAAGGTATGTTGTTACACTTATGAATAATCGCTTTAGTTTCATGGCGATTTCCGAACGTGTTTATCGGTTGCTTGAAAATAACTGTTGGATGTTTTTTATTTCATGCAACTATAAAGTGACTATGATTATCACTATGAATATATATATAACCGGCTTAGATCTGAATCCACCTCTATGGCTTGTAAAGGCTAAAAAGGGGTAACCTAGAGTAAGGTCTAGGTTATCGTGGGTTAGAAACTGGGCTACCAAGTGTAGTGCCATGAGACCCTTTATCATGACATGAGTTAAGGAGTGGGTTACTTACGGATAGTGCCATGTGACTCAACCCTAGAAACTGGTTCACCTATGGGTAGGACCATGAGGGGTTTAATGGGGATCTACTATAAGGAAAGTAGTATCCAGGTCCACTGTAGGGACAGCGCAGAGGATAGGAAATGCATGGATCGCGCAGTTATATTTAAAACGTAAAATTGTTTGTTAAATGGTAATTGGATGCAATACATTGTTATCATAGTTGCACGATTATTGTTTCACCCACATACCAGCTTCGGATGACCGTCATTTTGTTTGTCGGCATTTTAGGTACAAGCCAAAAGGAAAAACAGTAAATCATCATATTGTGAAATACATTAAGTAAAATACAAGGAGGATTAGTTAGAGTAGAATCCATAAGTGGATAGAAGTTTAGAGATCTAAGTTTTCAAAAAGGTATGCAAAAGTTTATTTTCTTATAGCTTTTCAGTTTAGTCTTTTAAAATTTAATAATTGTTCTTGGTTAATTGTCAAACCTTTGATCCGAAAATTATGGGTTCAACTTCTACTTCTCGGTCTCCCTTAATTGGGGGTTACCGGAAGGTGGGGTCATAACATTTGGTATCAGAGCATAGGTTCCTCACTTAACCATTAATAATTATTAAATTTTACAAACTCCATAGAACCCAAGGGAGTTATTAGAGGATTATCTGAAAGACAGAGGTGTCTAGAAAAGGATCACGATCGGGGGCTGGTAATATTATCCTCCGTGCCGCTAGTCAGAATACGAAGACTCCCAGATCTGTGTGACTGCCTGGCCAAAGTCTTAGGGTATGAATTGAAATCTTGATTCATCCCTTCTCAACTCAAATTCTATTAAGGACCTTAAGCATTAGGGTTTTCTCTCTTCTCCTCACCCTCTTGAGGTATGGGTAAGGTTAATAAGGTCTAAGTAATCCTCCATTAAATTAATGAAAAGCATGTAAATAAGATGTCATGGACATAAGCTTAATAGAGTAAGCGCAAACTAAAGGATAGATACATACGTAGGTCGTATGACATAAGTTGTCATGCCCTCAGAATAGACCTGAGGCTAGACCTTCTTGTCAGCATGATAAATAAAGAGAGTTAGTCTTGGAGATAGAGATCTCCAATTGCAAGTAGAGACATGGCACATCCTCTGAGGATGATGCTAACCCTAACCCTAAGTGAAGGTTAGAGAGAGAGATGGCATGATGAGTTGGACCAGGTGTTTGAAAGGACATACCTTTGGGATGCTATATGATCCATGGGTGACCTAGCACCTTTGGCAACCCAACCCTAGGAAGGGTCATGCATGTTAGGGTAAAGGATAGCTCCTTCGATGATGATGTTAGTGAAGGACCTGTAGAAACCCTATAGGCTTATGCGAGTAGGGCATAGCACGCACCCAGGGTACGGTAGTAGTGTGAGCAATAGGTTGAAACCCTGACCAAGAGAGTATGAAGGATGGCTTATGAAATAAGCATAAAGAACTATGGATAACCTTGAGCGAACATAAGTTGAACATAGGCTTCATCCAAGTAGGGGCATGCTTTTGAGGTTGACCCTTCATGAAGAGAGGACCTCTAATGGTAAGGTTGGTTGTAGGGTTATCTCTAGAGAGAGAGAAGAAAACCAAGCAAGAAGGTTGGAATCCTAGACTCCAAGATATGAGGAAAAGTAGGGAGTTGAGGATGATGCGGCCTAAGTGGATGATAGTGGTCGCCACATGCTTGATTCCTAGAGGTTGATGATGTCTTGGTTGCCATGATAGGAACCAAACCCTAGAGAGAGGATGAGTCGGTTGGTACCTCTGTACTTATGGTGTAGATAAGAAGAAGTGTTCCTTAGACCTAGAGAGGTTTAGTAAGTAGGTTGTGAGGCCTTGTACCTTGTTGGATGACCATGAGGAGGACTCAAGTTCGAGGTGTTACTCATATAAAAGGGTTAAGGAAGTGTGTGTTATACCTTATACATGCCTGATTCGTGGTTAATAGATTCAGCATGTAGTTGGTCATCAAAAAGTGAACCTAGGGTTCCTACGCCTAAGAGGGGAAAAGGTGTACCTAATGCTCATGACGAGAATTAAGTTGCTACAGTTTCGAGCATGGTACTCCTCATGTATAGAGGAAAAAGGAAGCCCCTTAAGTTTAAGTTATGTTTGATGAGCCACTCACAGCTAAGTTGATGACAAGGGAAGGTATGATCTTGAACCAAGGTTGAGGACGAGAATAAGTGTCACCTAGCCTGGTTTAGTGGTCTGCTTGTGCCTTAATAGCTTACTAGGGTTAAGCATATGGATGTAAACCCTAGACCTAAGGGCGTTTGTGACCTTGTTGTCAAGAGATAGTTTCCTCCCATCCTGGGAGAGGGACCCTTTTGAAGGGGGTACACCAGTTTTTGTGAAAACCTAAAGAGGTCTCATAGGATCTTGAGAAGCTAAGTGAAGAGTACATGGTAAGAGAATGAACCTGTAGACCCATATATAACCATCTCTAAGTGCATACTGATGTGTTACCATGGAGGTAACCGGTATGGGACCTGACCAAGGTAGAAAGGTCACCATGACCCCTATGATAGGATGAAAGTCAGGCCTTGAATGCAAAAAGAGAGATGATGAAGGCTTGGGTAAGGTTCTAAGTTGAACATGTACTATAATAGAATCTTAAATCTATCCTAGGGTCAGGTGGGGATAAGACCGATGAAAGTGGGAGTTGCCCAATTCCCTAGTGCATATGACCATAGGCTCGAGAGGTAACAGCTATCATTGTCTGAGGGCCATGGGTTAGGAGATTGATCACCTTCATGAACTCATGGGACCCAAAGGGTAGATGAGTAGGGCACTCTCTGGATGCATAAGGGAAGAGGGAGGACCCCAAAAGTGTCAGCACCCTATAGACCTAGAGGAGATGACCAAGGATTTTGCTTGGACTAAGTAGGTTCGAGACCAGTTTCCATGGAAGTAACTTTGATATCAAGATGATTGTAATATAGAGGTATAAACGACACGTTTCAACTTAGATTTAAAGGTGTACGGGCAAGGTGGGATGTACCATCTCTACTCTTAGAACATGAAGAACTCTGTATTTAGACTGCAGCCAAATGCTTATTTCCTCTTATTATGGGAGTGAGAGATAGGACAGTATGCATGCCATACACCAAGGATAAAGATGATGTGGGTTGGAACGTTGCCACAAGATATGGGGGCAGAGAAGATAACATACCCTGGTAAAGCGAATGATACATGGATGGTTTGCAAACACTAAGAGGAATGAGGTAGTCACCTTATGAGGATGTTTTTATCATGAGATATGAGTCATACAAGATTGAGTTTGATCACCAAGAAGATGAGCTCAAAGTGTTCTCAATGAAGATAGACTTATGGTTTGAGTTTGAGATGATAAGTGAAATATATGGAACTGTATGTTTTCAATGTTATCTAATACCTAAGGATGTGAAGTGGTAATGATTCTCTAGTTGAGATATATCTGACTAGTTTGGCTAGAAGCTAGAAGAGGTTGTTAGGCTAACCCTAAGTTTGGAAAGGAGATGGGTTTATCTAATGCTCAAATGTAATGAGATCTGCTGAACAAGTTAATGGTTGTTTGGTTAGCCAGCCTAGTCCTTGATGTAATAAAAGGATGGTGGTAGGACCTCAGATACTTTTCTTCAGATAGGAAGGTAATGAAACCCTGATGAGAGTGGTTTAGGGTTTCTGAGGAATCAATCTTGAGGAATCATGACATACAGGAAATTGTGATTTTAAGATCACCATACACCATGGTACTACTTAGATAATGAGTGGTAGCAGTACTATGGATGTTGGAGATGAGGCTGCATGTGGTATGCATGACAGAAGGTGAAGGATGAACATCGGTAACCCAGTGCACTAATATAGAGGATAAAGAGTCCCCCAAAGAGAGAGGGAGTTCATCCCTATGGATGTTGTAAGTCTCCCCTGAACCAAGGAAGGTTGAGATGCAATATGGGTTATCGTAGGTCGCCTTACCTAGATGACATGAGAAAGAAAGAGTTCTATCGAGGGAAAGATCTGATTGAACTATCCATGAGAGAGATGGTTCAACTACACCATGATGTGAGTTCAAAGGTTCTTGAGTTTGACCTAAAGGTTTCCTTCCAAAAGGTGGAAGAAGGTACATGAAGAATTCGATGTTAGTACAGTTTATCACCCCTAACTAATGGTTAGTATAATCCAGACTAAAAGGGTCTGATGAGAGCATGTGTGCTCGTTCAGGGTGATATCTAGAGACAGTCCTTGTCCTAAGAAAGACGTGATGATAACCACCATAGCCATTATCGGGATTTAAAGAAGCTCAGTAAGGGAGGTTGTGTCGGCCAACACTTCAGTAAGGTGATGTTGGTGAAAGGACAACGTGATGGTTAGAAAAGGACCACAGTGTGTGTAGATGAAGTCGCTTTGATCGTACAATGGCTGAAAGTAGCCTAGAGATGACAAGAGTCGTGAGTGGATGCAAAGTAGACTGGAATGCAGCTCACTGTGGGAAATATGTGACATGAAAAATCCGACCCCTCTGAGCTACAGCTAAGAAAGATGGGTCCCCGATACATGGATCCATTTGAGATGGATTGGTGGAAAAAGTTATCATTGACTTTACCCCTCAGGAAAAAGTAATGTGTGATAAGTTACATGTGTCCAATTTAGAGCACTATGTGAGGTACCCTGAGCACGTGCTGAGCAATGAACCTAGTGAGCCCCAAGGGAGGCTGAAATGACCTGAGTCACATGTGTAGTTTATAGATGCCAGGATGAAAGAACTCAGAGAAAAGAATATGTGATGATAAAGGTTCTTTGAAAGTGCCATGAGTACAGTAAAGCCACATAGGGGCCAATGATCGACATGGAAAAGTCTTATCCTGAATTGTTTGTCTGCTTGATAGAATTTTGAGGACAAAATTCCTATAAGAGGGGAAGGATGTTACAACCCTAATTTTGGGTTCATTGGGTGAGAAATGTAATTTCTCACATTAAAGATATTTGGACAAATAATGATATAATTTGTTTTGAATAAATGAAGTTTGTTTACAATAGCCTTGATGATTGTTTGTGGGCTTTATTGGATATTTGGCCCAAATAACAAGAAAATTCAATTAGTAAATGAATAATTAAGTTTTTGAGAAAAGAGAGATGTGGAAACCTCTAGAAGGAAAAAGAATGTAATCCAATGATGGATTTCGTGCCTCTTGGGTTCCTTGGGTTCCAAGGAGTCCAAAGTTGAAAAAAAGAAAGCAATAAGAAAAGAAAAGATCAATTAAATATTTCTTTATTAAGAAAGAAATTGAAAATAATGATAAAATGTGGAAAATAAGTGGAAAGAGGTGGAATTGAGTTATTCATGATGTAATTTCGTATTCCAAGGATTCCTAATGTTAAAAGGAATACCAATGAGGAAAATAAAAGAGAAATCCTCAAAATAGATTTTTTTATAAGGAATAAACAAGATATTGAGAAATAATGGGTATATATGCATAATGAGTACCCAATAAAGTTCCATGTACTTCCATATGTTCTTTAATGGCTTTTGTGTATCCAATAAGTACATTTGGGTCGTAGATATATGTGGTTACATAGAGGAAAAGTATTGAATATCTTCCTTTGGGCAACTTGCTTGTATGGCAAGAAAAAAGAAAGGAAAATCATAAAAGAAGTCTATGGAAGGGAGTATATAGTCAAGTTAATGAGAATAGAAATATTTCCCATATCAGTGAAACACAAATCCACAATTATCTTATGTATGAGTTTGCGAGAAAGGGAAATGTTGACCTCCCTCTCCCTTCCTTTCATGATACTTGGGAAACCTTTAGGGTTTTAAGTAATGTGCCTATATAAAGAGATCATATGTAGCCCTCTTGCCACTAGGAACACACTACCCCTAGTTGTCCATCCTGGATGTGGATTTTCCACCGTTCCTCATTGTGCTACACCCTTCCTCATCCAATACATCCTAGGGTTCTCTGTGAGGCAAGATGCATGTCAACCCAATGAGCTAAGGGAAACGATGGATGATCTGCTTCAAGTTGCTTTGTTTTGACCTTTCCATGGGAAGCAATCACAACCTCTCGCACGATCCAAACCAGTGACGCTCGAACTGGAGCCATACCAGCAGCGCCATGGACTCCACCCCTTTTATCCATGGGACTGCAACCCTCGAGGGCGGAACACTGACTGCTGAGAAGCAGTAGCGTCGAAGATCGTCCAAGTGGTGAAAAGGAGGAGACCAAGGTAGCGGCGAACATCGCTGCATGTCTAAGCGTGGCCTTGGGCCTAGCATGCACAAGTCGGAGGAAGAGGACATGGGAGAAGAGATGCTCCTAAGGTGGCGGTGCTCTGGTCGTCGTGCCGCATGAACCCAGGCAGCCGCCACACCCTATGCGAGGGAGAGAGGGTAGGCGGCACCGGCAGACTGACACACCAGAGAGCGTCAGTGTACCGGGGAGAAAGGTGGCAGATCCTAAATGAGAGCATTAGTGGATGGCGTTGCGCAAAAGGCAGCAGTGTAGCCAGCGATGGCGCTCTACAGCCTGAATCACTGACCAGGGACACACAGACATGTAGGCGCGCGGAGGAGGAAGGGACGAGGTCCCTATGATTCTAGACATGCTCCTACTGGGACTGGGTCTAGTACTCGCATGTAGAAGAAGGAAGCTTCATTGGGGCTTGGCGCTCCCACCGGCGTCGGCTTGAGCGACAGCGTCTGTGGGACGAGCGCGGCAGGGCTCAGCAGGTTCTCGCGACTCGCGAGGATGAAAGTTTGGACCCAGATCACGGGTTAGTTGGATCCCAGTAAGAATTCGTGAGTCAGTTCTTAAAGGAAACGCAAGAGAAGATAAAAGGTAACTCTTTTGATGATGTGGCATCTCCTTATTGGCTTAGAAATTCTACAATTGCATTTACTCTAGAAAATGATTAGTAACTTGAAATATAATGATATTATATATCAATTTGATCAGCAAAAGAAGAGTAATACAAATAAAACATCATTGAGACCTAATTCTGATCCTAATTCCGAAAGTAGTACAATATACATTAAAGTGATGGTGAATTATGATGCTTAAATCAGTAAATATGGTTAATTTGAGATGTTATCTTACGTTGATTAACATAATGGTGATTTAAGATGGTAATGATGCTAATAATGATATGTAGGATCCTTAATGTGTATAATCTTGCTTATGAGAATTAGGGTTTTAAAACTAAGATATGGTTAGTGAGTGTAAATTGGATCTAAGTGATCATAACGAGCAGATTTGTTGGATATATTAATTAGGGTTACACATTATGTCTAATTTGGACTAATAACTCTAATAAACAATTATGTGATAGAATTAGGGTTTGTACCTCTATTCCTTAACCAGACCCTAATACCCTAGATTTGGACCGAGTAAGATTACTTGGGATAATATGTGATGGTGACAATTTAGGATTTACATACGTGCAGATTAAATGATCAATTGCTTGGTTTGCTTGCACAGATCTATTGATTGGTTGATTGAATCTACTTGAAGCATAACTGTATATTATGCATGGGAAAGGTATGTGGTTACGCTTGTGAATAATTGCTTTAGTTTCACGACAATTTTCGAACGTGTTTATCGGTTGCTTGAAAATAATTGTTGGATGTCTTTTATTTCATGCAACTATAAAGTGATTATGATTATCACTATGAATATATATAATTGGCTTAGATCTGAATCCACCTCTGTGTCTTGTAAAGGCTAAAAAGGGGTAACCTAGAGTAAGGTCTAGGTTATCGTGGGTTAGAAATTGGGCTACCAAGTGTAGTGCCATGAGACCCTTTAGCATGCCATGAGTTAAGGAGTGGGCTACTTACGGGTAGTGCCGTGTGACTCAACCCTAGAAACTGGTTCACCTATGGATGGGACCATGAGGGGTTTAATAGGGATCTACTATAAGGAAAGTAGTATCCAGGTCCACTGCTGGGACAGCGCAGAGGATAGGAAATGCATGGATCACGCAGTTATATTTAAAATGTAAAATTGTTTGTTAAATGGTAATTGGCTGCAATATATTGTTATCATAGTTGCACGATTATTGTTTCCCCCACATACCAGCTTTGGCTGACCTTCATTTTGTTTGTCGGCGTTTTAGGTACAAGACAAAAGGAAAAACAGTAAATCATCATATTGTGAAATACATTAAGTAAAATACAGGGAGGATTAGTTAGAGTAGAATCCATAAGTGGATAGAAGTTTAGAGATCCAAGCTTTCAAAAAGGTATGCAAAATTTTATTTTCTTACAGCTTTTCAGTTTAGTCTTTTAAAATTTAATAAATGTTCTTGGTTAATTGTCAAACCTTTGGTCCGAAAATTATGGGTGCGGCTTCTACTTCTCGGTCTCCCTTAATTGGGGGTTATCGTAAGGTGGGGTTGTAACATACGGGTCCCCTAGTTTCTTTTTCTAATTGAGCCTTCTTTGATGCCATTGTCTTTTTGTTCAGTGGTCTTTCCAGGGTTGTACATGTTGCTTTATGTATTCCCTTTTTCTTCATTTCCTCTTCACAAGGAAGGTACTCTGAAGTATTTGTAGTAGAGTATTTTTCTTCCTCTTCATACTCAGTTGATTCATGCCCTAACAAGAGAAGTAGTTTCTCCCTTTTTTACTATAGTTTCAAATGTTTGTCTTTGGACATGTTTTGGTTTTTGTCAAGAAGTTTTGTTATTTCCTTGATTTTTTCCTCGATCCCTTCCAAAGAAGTGGCTTGCATATTAAAGGAATCAAAAGTGGTGGACAACATCCTTCTGACTAATGAAAGATGATTTTATTAGTAGTGGGAGATTGGTTGAACTCGGACTATCAAAATGGAGGCTTTAGGAAGATTCAGTAATCAATACAGAATCGTATGTAGTGGGAGGTATTTGATTGATGAGATCTTTATTGATGTTACGAATGCCTAACATACAGAAATCTGACGATCAACGAAAAATAAAAAAGTGTTGGTGTGTATGCCCAGAGAGACAATCATGCGATGATTGTAATGGGGCATTAGATACCTAATTTGATAATGATATAGGTAATTTGTCTATTATGCTTGTATCAATCATGAGATGATGACACAAAAATAGTAGATGTATAAAGAATGATCTTACTCAATGACATATGTCTTCAGGTTGAGGACCTGAACAATGAGATCATATGTGTGATAAGAGTATATACATTCTTGTTATGTCCACAGTCATATATTATTGTGGAAGAAAAATAGGAAAATAATAATACATAAGACTAGAGTGTTTTTTGACTAATGATAGAGCCTCATTAGTCATGATATGTGATATCAAGTCAAACACATAGGTGCATGTTAGAGAACAATGTATCAGACAAACCCACCTTGAGAGTGATACTTGGATACCATGGAATGGTAGTCAGAATCAGCTCTCATAGTGATAGTGGAGATGGTGGTTCTTATACATGAAGTCACTACACTCATCACATGTTGTTTGAAGCACTTTGACATCATCCAACATGACCTTGAATAAGGGTTTTCATAAAGGTGATGCTCGAGTACATTTTGGTACATGGGGGTTGAGTATGGGTGATGTATATGGGATTTGTCCTTCATACAGGAGATTGATATCCATGCCACTTAGTAAGTGAGATTGAGAAATGTATGACCATACTCATGTGACTCACTATATGATATGTGAGCTCACATGAATCTCATATAGTTTGCTCTAGTTCAAGGAACATGGATTCAATGTTGCGAGGATGACGATTCCATTCCTCAAGTTCAATCTGAATATCAGACACAAATGAACTATATCATCATTGTAACATTGATAATGGATTGTAGAATGAAATTGTTCTCAAACTTTCCAACTACTTGGGTAGTAATGATGTGTTCCTAGATATCGTGCATTGCTTGTGATGTCATAAGTTGCTTATGGACATTCACTGCCAACGTAACTTGGGACCTATAGGGTCACATGCTTAGGATGCACCAGGAATAGGAATTTATTCATGAATGATGTTTAACTTTATTACTAAAGTGTTTAGGTATTCAATTTCAACAACAATGGCTGGAAATTAACTGAATGGACTATGAACGGACTGGTTTAAGTGTTGGAACAATCGAATGAAGTGTTAGGTCAATTTAAACAACATTGGCTAAATATGGCATGAACTGGGGCATGAACCAACCGGTTCACTTGGTGATCTGACTTTCAAGGTCTAAAACGATCAGTTTAAGTGTTGAACTATCCAATTCAATGATCAATACTATTAGATCAAGGATTGATGTTGACGTCATGTTGTGCATTAATCACAGCATTGAAAGACAATGTGTCTGTGAATAGGAAGCATAGTGAACCAATTGTTTCACTGATGAACCGACTGGTTCATCAGTGAACTGACTGGTTCAACATTTGTAACTTCTAGAAAATTTATGAAATTTTGTCTCTTCAACTACCGGATGAACTAGAAACCATGATCCTGGGCATCCTATATAAAGGGGGCAGTCTAGTCTTTAAGAGACACAAAAATAATCTTTGACAATTTTTGTCCTCTCTGGTTGTGGTGACGAAGAGATCCCAAGAAAGTCCTACCCATAAAAGGGAGAAACATCAAGGGAGAGACAACATGGGAGAGTGAATCAACCCTAGCAGATTGATGTTCGAATGGAGAACTCCTTCCTCTTGGCTCTAGTAGCACAACATGGAGTTCCCAGTGGTCTGCATGGACTACTATAGAGGTATGGAGGTTGTTGGCACCCTCTAGGTGGATTTCGTCAACTTCCATTTGTGGTGTTGCACCAAGAAGTTGTTGTTGATGACTTCTCAAGTGTTGCTTGAAGAAGAACATAATTGTAAGGATAATCGATGGACTTGCTGGAAGACCAAGTGTATACCTTGCAATCTTCCTTCCTAGATACATTGTTGTTGATGCGATCTTGCTAGTTTGGGAACCGGGCATTAAAATTTTTGTGTATGTTGTCTTATCTATCTCCCTGATTTTCCAATAGTGGTATCAGAGCCACATCAATTTACAGTGTATCTGAGATTTAAATCGATATGATCATATTTATTTTATTGCATATATGTGAATACTAAAATGATTAGTGTACATATCTGATTAAATACCATATATGATCCCACAAATATATATATATATATATGTAATCTATATGTGTCACCCTAAAAGTGTTTTCATGGTGGATGTATGTGTGGTTATGGACAAAACTCCTATGGATTGTGTGCATGGTTTTTTGGTTTATTTCCTATTATTATTTGGTTTGCATACCGAGCCTCTCTATATCTCTTTCAAATGTAAATTCCTATATTCCCCTTGTATGTAACTCGAGGTTTTCCCTTTCACAATGTAATATTGAATAGGATAGCTTTAATTTATGTTTTCTTATTAAAGGTGTTCCGCACCAAACAAACTGCCTGGATCAGATGTTGAACCGGTCAACTGAAGGATCAAGGAGGCTAGAATATAGAAGGAACTAATAGACTGATGGCCCAACTGATCGAATGGAGGAGTCCAGCATCGCTTGAACCAAGAGACCAAACAACTGATTCAAGACACCAACCGACTGACCAGGAGGCCTATTGATTGGCTCAAGAGTTGAATGATTGACCCAGACTAGTTGTGGCACAGATTTCTACAAGAACATGTTGTACATATGATGTGGACCTTAGGTCGTAGTGATTCCTTTTGGCTTCAAGGAATTGTAGTAGTGTGGCCATAATCATCACTCGTATAATTCCGATTGCACAATTTTCATTTGTTGTTATAGTATGTATATGATACATATTGGTATGTGGTTATTAGATATGTATATGTATATACATTTATAAAATCCCTCAATAAATATTAAGTCTAAGATGCTTTCCATAAGTAGAACACATGAAAATATTGATTGACCAAGCATGGACACACCCTAGTATGGTGTGCTTTCGATCTCATGGAAGTGTGATGGTAGATATGTGGGTCTGCACTACTAGGGTGCATATTCTATCATGTTGGTTTTGGGTCAATCTTAACTAGGTGAGATTAATAGTATTAGGTGGCTAGAAGCATGTGGGTGGACTATGGCAAGGATTTGTGCATACCATCCATTGAAGAATTGCATGGGATTCAATTGGAAAAGGTTACCTACCCTAATAATTGGTTATGGCTGTCAGCGTTGGCTAGGTATTAACTTAATTGTTTTGGGTCTTGTCTCACTAGAAGATTGTATGCTACAATCTTTAAAAATTTCTAGTGAGTTCTATCAATTTGAACAAAATTGTGGGAGCTATTATTAATTAAAAGCCTTATTCATATCATCAAACTTATCAAATCAAATCAAAATGTTTTGATAAAAAATGCACTTTTTCTTTTGTAGAGTCTAATGGTAAATACAAATATGTTTTCTTTGTCACCGGTCCTTGAGAAGGACAATCTAAATGGGAACAACTTCCATGATTAGTTCCAAACATTGAAAATCATTCTCACTCAAGAGTGTAAGCTCTATGTCCTAGAGGACACCATATCCAGATGAACCCGCTTCCAACATGCCTAAGGATGACATGGATGCTTACTGGAAGTACTCTAAATATGTTTTGGATGTCAAGTTCCTAATGTTTTTCTCAATGTACTATAAGTTGTAGAGGCAGAATGAGAACATGAACATTTTTTAGATGGTTATACATCTTAAGAACATGTACCAAGATCAGGCAAGACCAGAGAGATATGATATCTCTAAGGTGTTGTTCAACTAAAATATGGCTAAAGGATGTCTAGTAGGTCCCCATACAGTCAAGTTGATTGGGTATGTGGAGAACCTTGCTGGACTAGGATTTCCCTTGGTTCAAGAGTTGGACACATGTGATTCTAAAGTCACTGTCAGAATCATACAACCATTTTGTCAAGAGATACAACATGAATGAATTTGACAGGATATTGTCAAAATTACTTGGCATGTTAAGGATAGCTGAAGTACAAATGAAAAAGGACAAACCCAAATATGTGATGATGATTAGCAGAGGGAAGTCTAAGAGAAAAGGCAAAGCGAAGAAGAATTCTAAAGCTAGCCAGAAACCAAATTCTTCTGCACTAAAAGCTAAGGGAGGAGTAAATAGGGAAGGGAAGCGCCACCACTGACACTAGTCGGGACAATGGAAAAGGAACTGCCCTATTTATATATAGGAACTCATGAAGAAGGAGATAGAGATCTCCACTTACAAACCTGAGAAGAAGTAAGCTAGAACTATGCGGAGCAAGAGTTGTAGACACCATAGTCAGAATCTATCATTCATGAAATGGGCAAGTAATAGAATTATTTAATTGCTATTATGTACACGCCATCAATGAAAAACATCATGTATCTTATATGGACAAGATTATTATGAATGTAATTGATGTTTTTCTTTCAAAGATAAGATCATTTTTGGCAGTGGTACTAATGTTTCATAGTTTATATTTGATATTTCGAGAGACAAATGTGTATGACACATATACTAAATGACTTGATCACTCAAACAATGAATACCTATAGCATCGTCATCTAAAGCACACAAATGAGAAATGCATTTCTAAAATCCATAATGATGGTTATCTAAAAACTTTTTGTTATTGAGCTAATAGAGACATGCAAGTGTTATTTGTTGGGCAATATGACAAAATCACCTTTCACTAGATGTAGTGGGAGAGCGAGTATTATGTTATGGCTCATACATATTGATGTATATACACCTTTTAGAATAAATGCTAGAGGTGGTTAATAGTACCTCATTATATTTATTGATGATCTCAGTAGATATGGTAGTCTATTTTTAATGAAATACAAGTCTAAATCTCTTGAAGCATTCTGGGAGATCAGGAATAAAGTACATAACCAGCTTGGAAAAAGTATTAAAAACACTTGATATGATCGATGTGGAAATATTTTAACTAAGAGTTTCAGAACCTTTTGGGAGACCATGATAGTGTATCATAATGAACTCCACCTAAAACATAATTATAGTGTATCATGATAGTGTATCAAAAAGAAGGAATCACACCTTGTTAGTCATGGTTGATTATCAATAAATTTAGCCAATCTTACAATTTCCTTACTGGAACATGCTTTAAACTAAAACTATGCACCATCTAAAATGGTTCAAAAGACACCATATGAGATATGACAAGGGGGTGTCCTGATATGTCTTTATGAATATCAAGATTGAAATATTATATAAAAAATAGTTTTTTGTAAAGTCTTAGTCCACAAATCACATACATGTTATTTTGTTGAATACTACTTTATATTCCAACCCAACAAAAAAATTGTTTGTTTCCAGGATGGATGTATTCCTACAGGGAATTTAATTCCAAAGGAGTCAACAGGAGAAAGGTAGAACTCGAATAGTTTGATATCAATAAGAAAACATTGAAACTATAGAGGTACAATAGGAACAAAAAGAATCACAAATTATTGTGGGGTCTCACGTTCCTTATGTAACACAAAACCTCATAGATCTAGTAGATCACACCTTGAATTTTAAAGATTAGGATATCTTATAACTCAAAAAGGTGGTGAGATGGTCATAGATGATGAGCTAATAACCTACCTAGAAGCTATTGAGGGACCAGAGTCTAAGACATGGCTTGAGGCCATGAGATCCAAGATGGAATCCATGTACACTAATAAGGTATGACCTTGGTGGATCCACCTAAAGGGGTAAAACCCATAGGGTGCAATTTGATCTTCAAGAAGAAGACCGATGTGGATGGTAATGTACAAACCTATAAGAGTAGATTGGTTGAAAAGGGTTTCAAACAAGTTTAAGGTGTTGAACATGATGAATTTTTTTTAATCAGTTGCCATGGTTGAATTCATTAGGATCATGATTGCCATTACAACTTAGTATGACTATAAGATTAGGAAAATGGATGTCAAAACTACATTCCTTAATAGGAGTAATGAAGAGGATGTGTATGTCACATGGCCTGAAGGTTTTATAAATCCAATTATTGCAAATAAAAATTTGTAATCTACAAAGGTCAACATGTGGATTGAAGCAAGCATCTTAGAACTAGAATCTTCAACTTGACAAGATTATCCAAAGAGTTTGACTTTAGTAGAAATTAAGATGAAATATGTGATTACAAAAGAATTAGTGGGAGCATTTTATATTGCACATGATGATAGGGAATAACATCCTCATACTAAAAATATTAAAACATGGTTGGGAGATCACCTTCTCTATGAAGAGTTTAGGTGAAGCATCCTATGTGATAGGAATCAAGATCTATAGATATAGAATCAAAAGGCTTCTTGACCTAAGTAAGAGCAATTACATTGGTAAGATACTAAAGGGGTTCAACATGCATGAGAGAAAAGTTTTCCATGTTCCATGGAGTTAGTTTCTCAGGAGTTCAGTGTACCAATTTTTGTGAAGAATGGAAAAAACATGAGTAAGATGTCATATGCATTCACAATGGATCTATCATGAATGCAATTTTATGTACTCATCTAGTTATCTCATATATATTGGACGTGATGAGAGAATATGTAGTGATCCAGTTATCTCGTATGTATCGGACCTGACAAGTGGATATTAGTCAGATCCTAGTGAGAGTCACTAGACTGTCATAAATAACATCCTTATGTACTTGAGAATCACTAAAAGGGTCGGTTCTTTGATTATGATAATAAGGAAGAGTTGGGTGTAAAGGGTTACTCTGAAGCAAACTTCCAAAATGGCAAAGAAAACCATTGATCACAATCGAAATTTGTGTTTGACCTTAAATGAGAACTATAAGCTGGAAAGTTCCAAGCAAGAGAGAATTGTTTAATTTTACAATAGAAGTTGAGTACCTTGTTGTTTAGAGAACATCAGAGGATATTGTATCGATCTAGAAGTTCATATAGATGAACTTATGGGAGGTTCCAACCATCGATGATGCAGTAGAAATGTTTTGCAACAATGGAGCTACTGGATAGGAAAGGAATCTGAGATAGCATATTATGACACTTCCATCTCATATGAGAAATCGTACAACAATGAGATGTGAAACATGCAAAGTACCAACTAGAAGAAAACGTTTCTAACCTACTATATATGTGCTTGCATAGTAGTAACATGATGGACATGCTAAGAACACTTGGAATAAGATTTGTGGGTGATTGGCTCTAAGTGCAAGTGGGAATCTATTGGTATGTATGCCCAGAGAGCCAATCATATGATAATTGTAATGGGGCATTAGATACCTGATTTGGTAATGATAAAGGTAATTTTGTCTATTATGTTTGTATCAATCATGAGATGATGAAACAAATATAATACATGTCTAAAGAATGATGTTACTGAATGACATATGTCTTTAGGTTGAGGACCCGAACAATGAGATCATATGTATGATAAGAGTGCATGCATTCTTATTATGTCGCTACTAGGATATTAATGTGGAAGCAAAATAGACAATAGTAAATAGATAAGAGTAGATTGTGTATTGACTGATCATAGAGATTCATTAGTCATGATATGTGATATCAAGTCAAACACAGTGGTACATGTTAGAGAATAGTGTATCGGACAGACCCACCTTGACATTGATACATGGATGCCATGGAATGGTAGTCAGAATCAACTCTCATAGTGATAGTGGTGATTGTGGTTCTTAGACATGAAGTCACTACACTCATCACATGTCATTCGTTGTACTTTGACATCATACAACGTGACCTTGAATAAGGGATGTCGTAAAGGTGATGCTCATGTACATTTTTACACATGGGGATTGAGTATGAGTGATGTATATGGGATTTGTCCCTCATACAGGAGATTGATATATAGGACACTTGATAAGAGAGATTGAGAAATGTATGACCTTACTTATGTGACTCAATATGTGATATGTGAGCTCACATGCATCTCATATAGTTTTCTCTAGTTCAAGGAACATGGATTGAATGTTCAGAGGATGATGATCCCATTCCTCAAGTTTAATCCGGATATTAGAGACAAAGGAACAATACAATCACCATAACATTGATCACGGATTGTAGGTTGAACTTGTTCTCCAACTTTCCAATTACTTGGGTAACAATGATGTGTTGCTATATACTTCTCATTTCTTGTGTTATGGAGTGAGATTTTAATGTTCTTGGATGCTTAATTGGATAATTATATTCCTATATATTATATTTGTAATGAGTTTTGTGTTTACACATCAATATGGTGATGATGTCATATTTCCCTATTACATGTGCTCATGAAGATAATTACAAGATTAGAGGATTTAATGGACTTTTGGGTCTCAACATGATTTTAATGGATGATCATATGATGAGGAGTCTATGAATAAAATTTGGTGGATTTTAGATGTTCCTACAATAAATGTACACATCAATAGATGATGGAACAAGGTTTGTAATTTTGTTATCTAAGTTTTCAACTAGCTATGTGCCATGCAGTTGGTGTGTAAGCATTAACCACACATTTTACTTTATAAGAGTTGATTATCGTATAGATGAGGATTTCATCTTCCTCGTAGCTATTACGGTAAATAGGATTCAAACTTTGATCGATCCCCACATTGTGGTTGTGGCTCGGTGAAGTAAAGGAAGTGGGTGGTTTCATTATATTGCTAAGACCTAAATGTCAACCTCTCATTTAGGCTAGTTGGAGCATATCCAAGGTAGATCCACCCACCCATCTCTATTGCTTCTTCACCACGAAGAGAAGGTGGTGGTCGAAGGTAGAGAAAAGAGAAAGAGTGAATATTGAGGAAGATAAGGATTGGAGATAGATGCACACTCTGCGTCAAGAAAAGAAAGAAAGAGTAGCCTTTATGAAGAAGGAGTTTGGAGCAGAAAAAGATGTCTACTTGTCTTTGGCGCATACTAAGAAGGTTTCATCGGAGTACAAGGAGCTTGGAGAAGCAACATGCCATGGATTCCTCACTAGAGTAGAGCCCAGCGGTGGCGCTAGAACTAGGACGGAGGCACTCCAGAGGAAAAATCGAAGGTATCCATAGCAAGATTGGTAGTCGAGGGAAGATAAATCCAGACCTTTTGCTTACAGGTGATCTATCTATACGGCAGTAGTGAACCCCTCAAGCAACTAAGAGGAGATTCCAGTGGTGAGTGTGAGAGGCTCTCAATGCATCAGGTGGTCCAACGACTGTCTTGGAATCAGTAGGTGGTGATGAGGATGTGACATTGAAGATCAACCCATCACAAAAAATCCACATTACAGAGGCATCTTTGCATTGAGTACAAAATATCATGTTCTACAGAAGAACGACGATGTGAAGAAGATATGGCGTCATTGCTTCATCTCGCTCGAGTATCGAGATGCAGCATTTCTATGCAGCAAGAAGCTCAACGTCGAGAGGTAGCATTGAAGAAATACAGGAGAGCCTCACAACAATGAACATGGACAGAGCAATGCCTATTGCTCGTTGGAGGAGAGCCAGTGGAGGCAGCTCTTTTTTGTGGGAGAATGGGAGTCTTGATCGCATGAAATCGCAAAGGGGAAGAAAGAGAGAAGGTTGAGCTAGTCCAGGTCAAGAAACCTGTCCAGCTCAACCCTAAACCAACTGGTTCATCATGAACACATGAGAAAAGGGTCACACCCTGAGGAGAGACGTGGCATCTCTTGAATGATTGCCAAAGATAAATAATTCAAATATGTACAAATCTTTGATAATTCACAATAATTAGCTTGTTTGTCCAAAAAATGCAAACAAGGTACCAAAATTCTCAAAAAATATGTAGAACATAATGGAATAGTAAAATTGGGTTTTTGATGCACTAATGTCAAGAATATCATGTAAGTTGTGAAATTCTCATATCATGTATTATAAATAATAATGGACATTCGAACATTCTCAAACTAAATTATTAACTCCATGAACATGTTCATAACTCATATGAATTCTATGATACTGAGTTAGTGTTATGTAATATGCTTCATATAGATAATTAGGGCTAATAATCCTATTTAATGTGCAATAATTATAAATATTCTCCATAAATTGTGTAACTTGCATAATATGGTAATAATAGTATAGTAACTTTATGAGGGACCAATACATTAGTTTTACACACGAAATTCATGTTATATCAAGATGTCTCATAATATATGGTTTGAAACCCTAATTGGATTAATGCATGTAACCTAGGGTTAATATGTTCATATATTTATATGCAACATAATATTCAAATATATCTATAATAATCTGGAAAATAATTGGAAAGTGACATCAGCAAGATAATTCCAGGAAGATAAGACAAGTAATGGTGAGCATATCTTAATGAACTACTAACCCTAAAATGGAAAAAATAGGGTTAAGATGATGAGACCTTGATGGTGATGTATGATCTTGTCTTAATCAGGGTTTGACTAAGGTTAGAGTTTATGTGAGGAATGTGATGACTAGATTATCTCAGTTTAAGGTGCGCTTTACCTCTAACTTGGCCTATTATTTAGTATGGTTGTGTTATTTGTGTACAAATACTTGGCATATGATATTGGATGAAATGATTGTTCTTATATGATATCTTACTTGATTTTATGTACATTTAGTTATAAAACATCAAACATAATACATTTGTCCCATTATATCCAAGCACTCAACTCTTTGGTAGTAAAGTGCTACAAAGTAAAGTAATGCAACTCTTTGGTAGTAAAGTACTTGGAAGTGATCCAACTCCTTGCTAGTAGATCACATTATGAAATGATCCAACTCTTTCATAGTACATCATAAAGGCCTTAATTAATTCAAATCTCAGGTAGTAAATGCATGGAAGATATAATGGAAAATATGCCTAAAAGACATGTTCTTTTTAGTTAATAAAGATTCATTATTCAAGTATTCTTTTGTTATATTTATTATTACTCTCAAGTTCTAGTTTATCTTATTTCCAACTCTTAGTAATGAGAGGTATATAAAAAGACATGTAGGCATACTCAATACAATATTTTAGAATATTGTGTTGACGTGTACCACTAGTAATATTTTGTTTAGGTTGTGGACATCTGGTCTTGAAGTACCAAGATAGTTGAGAGTTGTGTGATGAGTTGATGTACAAGTGGACCTATTGTCTTTAGATCCTATTTTAGTGTAGTAAGTGCATATGTAAAGTTTGTTGTTCAATATGTAATATCAATTTGTAATGAATTCATTTTGTAATTATATGTTGAATGGTGAACATGTGTTGTATGGTTTTGTTCTTATTAATGTGCATGTGATACTATTGTTTCCTTTGACTCCCTTGATTTTATTCTTCTTGACCTAGTGTATGCGTTTTAATTGGGATTCTCGTTGAGGTGAGGGATTCAATTTGGACGTCACACAATAGATCAAGGCATTCAAAATCTAAGGATGTCACAGCTTGTGATGTCATAAATTGGTTATAGACATTCACTGCCAATGTAACTTGGGATCTATAGGGTCACACGCATAGGATGCACCTAGAATATGACTTTATTTAGGAATGATGTTTAACTTGACTAAAAAAGTGTTTAGGTATTCTTAAACAATAATGGATGGAAATTAAATAACTTGACTGTGAAACCAACCAGTTAAGTGTTGAATCGATAAATTCAAGTGTCATGTCAATTTAAACAACATTGGCTGACCATTGCATGAACTGGGGCATGCACTGACTGGTTCACTTGGTGAATCATCCGCTTCAAGGTCTAAAATGACCAGTTCAAGTGTTGAACCACCCAGTTCAATGATCAATACCATTGGATCAAGGATTGATGTTAACTTCATGTTTTGCATTAATTGTAGCATTGAAAGCTAATATGTTTGCAAATAGTAAACATAGTGAACCAAGCATTTCATATGTGAACCAACCAGTTCAATGTTTGCATCTTCTAAAAAATTTAGGAAATTTCATCTCTTCAACTCCCAGATTAACTGGAAACCCTGACCCTAGCCATCCTATATAAAGGGGAGTAGTCTAGGATTTTCGAGACACAAAAATATGCTCTAAAAAAATTCTCCTCTCTAGTTTTGGTAACTAAGAGAGGTCGAGCAAGTCCTTCCCATTAAAGGGAGGGACAGCAAGGTAGAGACAACATAGAAGAGCGAATCAACCCTAATAGGATGATGTTCAAAGGGACAACTCCTTCTTGTTGGCTTTGGTAGAACAAAATGGAGTTCCCAGTGGTCCATCTGGACTACTATATAGGTGTGGAGGCCATTGTCACCCACTAGGAGGACGTTGTCAACTATCGTCCATGGTGTTGCACCAAGAGGTCATTTCTAATGACTACTTGAGTATTTCTTAAAGAAGCACACTGATACAAGGATAGTCATTGGATTTTCTCCAGGACCAAATATATACCTTGCAACCTTCCTTCCTAGATACATTATTGTTGATGTGATCTTACTAGTTTGGGAATCAGGCATTAAAATTTTTGTTTCCTTCGCCTTATCTATCACCTTGATTTCCCAAGAAAAGCTTGGCGGTTGATATAAAATCAAAAGCTTCAGTGATCGAAGGAAATAGAAAATCGTGTTAGACGAAGAGTCGCTTTAGTTTTTGTGGTGAAGGAATTTTGCAGAGCAATAGAGAGTCAAAGATGGAAACAAAAACAAGTTTGAAATACCCTAATCCTTAATGACTATGGCATTTAACTACACAAGAGGGATGGTGGATTGGAAAGGTTTGGAGATACCGTCTGTTAGGTGAACTTCTTATTGATGAAGCAACGATATACTCCTTGCTTTTGCTCATGTTTTCTTGCTTCAGCTGGGTGGTCAGCCAAGCTAGGTCCCTTTGGTGCAACAGTCTCAAATAGAGGAGTCAGTGATGGCGAGTGATTCCAAAGGTGGAAAATTGGTGGCATTGGCATAGTGACTTTGATGGATCCATAATGGTGGGGAGTGTTTGTGTAAGTGGTGATTCTAGTATGTTTCAGAGCAGGTGTAGAACTGGTCATTGAGGTGTTGATAGGGTTATCACAAAAAAAAAATTTGAGTCATATTGGAGGTCCATCAGGTGAGGGAAGGGTTAATATACCCTAGTGCCTTGATTGGTAAGGGAGCTCATAAGTCGACAAGACTAAGGGAAAATCCATATGTCACTGAGGGTTTGGGAAATCCATCGATCACTGAGGTTTTGGAGAACCCAGTGGACGATGAGATTTTTTGAGATTTGTTGGTCGATGATTCTATTTAGGTCTTTTCTTAGAATTGGTAGTGCCTGAAGTAAAGGTACATATCTTAAATTCATCGCCGACTGTATTCTATATACACTAGAAATTAAGAGACAAAGGCGATCAAATAACAACTAAATAAAATCTATGATGGAATTTAGTAAAATCTAGACTAATGAGAAATAAAAAAAAATTAGAATTCAAGAAAACCTAATAGAATTCCATGGGTTTCCTCCCAAGAAGTGCTAATTTATAGTATGTAACTTGACTCTCTTTGGGAAATTTGCTCATTTTTCTTCTATTCGTGTAGGTGGCAATTCATCCAATTGAACCTCAGTTCTCTTGGTAAAAGATTCATCGTCACAATATATTTACACTCTATGTCCATTCACAGGGAATGCCCCTATCTTTTCACTATAAATCTCTATCATCCCTGATGGGAATATCTTTGATACAGTGAAGGTTTCTGACCAACTTGACTTCAGCTTCCCAGGAAAAAGTCTAATTCTTGAATTGAACAGAAGAACCTTGTCTCCTTTATACACATCTTTTCTTGTTTTTGTGGGCATCATGCCACAACTTGGTTCTTTGCTTATAAATCATGGTGTATTCATAAGCATGGATCCTAAGTGCCTCTAATTCTTGTAATTATAAAAATTTCTTCTTGTCGGCCAACTTTGGGTTCATATTCAAGAATTTGGTTGCCCAAAAAGACGTGTGCTCTTATTCAACTAGTAAATGACATGCCTTGCCACATATAAACATATAGGGAGTGGTCTTAGTTCATATAGGAGTCTTATAAGCAATGTGATATACCCACAGGGCATCATCAAGTTTCATTGGCCTATCTTTTATGGTCATGCTGGTAGTCTTTTCTAGAATTTTTGAATCTATTGAATGTAAACCTCCACTTATCTTGAAGTTTATGGGTCATAAGGTGTGGCAACTTTGTGCCTTGCTCCATATTTCTTTAGCAGCAAAGCAAATTATCTTTCCTCAGAGTGGGATCATCCCCCATCACAATGACGATGTGTGTGACTCAGCATCTGGGAAAGATGATCTTCTCGAACAATCTTATCATGGCCTTTGATTCACATGTGGGGGTAGCTACAGCTTCCACCCACTTGGATACATAATCAACGGCAACTAAAATGTATTGATTTCCTCATGATCATGGGAAGGGTCCCATATAATCTATTCCCCAAACGTCAAAAATCTCAAATTTGATCCAATCAAATATAGGAATTGTAACACCCGGGCCCACTGCCCAAGGCTCTAGCAAGGTTTCAGGAATGATGACTGGCCCCACAGACCACCACTAGCCTTAAATGTGTGCTTTGTCCTCACTCATGCGCAAATCGGGGTCAACTTCCCGACTGGTCACCCATCCTAGTACTACTCCAAGTCAAGCATGCTTAACTATGGAGTTCTTTAGTGATGGGCTCCCAGAAAAGGAGGTACACCTTGGTGATATGGGTAGTCTAATCATTCCTTTTAAGAGAGTTTTATCTGAGGCCTCAAATCCTGGGATGTTACAGGAATCTCATTTCTTTTGGAAATATTTCTACTATGTTGACACTCCTTACAGGTCTTGACATATGCATGTGCATCCTTAAATAGAGTAGGCCAATAAAAGCCAAATTGTAGAATCTCTATGGATGTCCTATCCCCACCGAAATTTCCACCCTAACAAGAAGAGTGGCACTCATGAAGGATTTGTGGCACTTCTTCTTTTGGAATGCTTCGACAGAATAGATTATCAACATGCCTTTTAAAAAAAAGTGGGTCATCCCAGTAATAGTTCTTCAGGTCAGGGAATAGCTTCTTTTTATTGCTGTAAGTGATTTCTAGTGGCATATGTCGGCATGTAAGGTAGTTTCATATATCAGCAACCCATGTTACTTTGGGCTCAATGGCTTTTTCCATCATTAAAGTTTTATCTAGATAGTTGTCATTTACCGGTAGTGAGTCGTCATCGGCTATGACAATTCATGACAAGTGGTCAGACACTACATTCTTTGTTCCCTTTTTGTCAATAATCTCATGATCAAACTCCTATGGAAATAGTTCCCATCGCAAGAGTCTGGGTTTGTTGTCTTTCTTTTGCATGAGATAATTGATGCCTCTGTGATTAGTGTATACTTTTGCTTTTGATCCTATCTGGTAGAACCTAAATTTGTTGAAAGCAAAAAATATTCCCAACATCTCTTTCTCTGTAGTGGTGTAATTCACTTGAGCTTCATCAAGTGTTTTTCTTGCATAATAGGTCCCATGGTGCTTCTTGTCTTTCTTTTGGCCAAGCACAACTCCAGTGGCATAGGCACTTACATCACACATCACCTCGAAAGGAAGCTCCCAACTTGGATCCTAGAGAATTAGTGCATTCGTCAAAGCACTTTTTAGGGTTCAAAAGCTTTCAGGCATTTTTTTATGAAATCAAATATGGCATCCTTGACTAGTAGATTAGACATGGGTTTAGAGATCTTGGAGAAATCCTTGATAAATCTTCTGCTGTATTCGGCATGTCCTAGAAACTTCTCACCCTTGTCATATATGTAGGTGGTGGTAGTTTAGAAATGTCTTCAATCTTGTTTAAATCTACCTCAATGCCTTTCTCTGAGATTTTGTACCTAAGCACTATACCTTCTTGGACCATAAAATGGCATTTATCCCAACTCATAACTAACTACTTCTCTTCGAATATTTTCAAAACTGGAGATAGGTTCCTTAGATAGCTATCAAAGTCAGTGTCATACATAGAGAAATCGTCCATGAACACCTCCATGATGTCTTCCAAAAATTCTACGAACACTAAAATCATTCACCTTTGAAAGGTTGTTGGTGCATTGTAGAGGCTGAATGGCATTCTTTGAAAGGTGTAAGTTCCATAGATACAAGTGAAGGTGGTCTTCTCTTGGTCGTCCAGGTGAATGGGAACCTGGTAGAACCCCAAGTATCCATCTAGAAAGCAAAGGTACAAATGGTGGGTTGGGCATTCCATAACATGGTCACTGAAAGGCAATGGGAAGTGATCCTTCTTGGTTGTGGCATTGAGCTTCCTGTAATTGATGCACATCTGCCAACTCATTACTGTTCAAGTCACCGTTTCATTACCTTTTTCTCCCTTCACCATTGTCATACCTCCCTTCTTAGGGACCACATGTATGGGAATCACCCAATTGATATCACGTACTGGGTATATTATATCGATATCTTGGAATTTTACAACCTCTTTCTTGACTACCTCCCTCAACTTTTAATTCAACTTTATTTGAGGTTGGAGTAGAGGTTTGGCATTTTCTTCTAGGTGTACTCTATGCATGCATATAGTTGGGCTCAGCCCTTGTACATCTTCAACAAAATACCATATAGCTTTCCTTCTCAACTTGAGTTCATCCAATAGCTTTTCCTACTATTCTTCTATCAAGATAGAATTTATAATAACTGGGTTCCTCTCTTCATTGTCAAGAAATTAATTTTTAATCCATTACGAAGCTTCTTCAACTCCAATTTAGGTTTTGGTGTTGCCTTCTCTTTTGGAGTTTGCTCCAGAGAGGCATATATGATGGTCTCAAAATATACATCTTCTTCATCATTGCAGTCATCTTCAGGTCAACTACCTTTGTATCTTCAATATTTGGGCTAGGATTGTTCAAATATCTCATAAGTGGGTCAACCATAGCATTTTTCTCTTGGAATTCTTGACAAAACTAGTTGTACCTATTCATGAAATAGATTGACTCAAAAAGAGATGATCCTCTCATGGAGTCTTGAACATGAAAATCAATATGATCATTCCCCACTCTAATAGTGATGATTCTCATTTCAACGTCTACCAACGCTCTCCCAGTGGAGAGGAATGGTCTCCCAAATATCATTGGACATGTTGATTCATATATTGTGTCTACCATGATTGTATAACACAATATGAGGAATCATCCCACTCAGACAGGAACATCTTCTGCAATTCCTACTAATCTTGCAAAAGGATGATCTGCTAATTGAATTTGCATCCCTATTTTGACCATGTCAGTTAGAACTAGGCTCTGAGTTAGACTTACAGGCATAAGTCTAATTGTTATCCACATCCCACGATTACCACTAATCATGAGATTAGTGAATAAGTTGAGGATTAAACATAATATGAAGAACACCATTAACTTTTTCTTTGATTTCAATCTCTTTGTTTACTCACATTCAACCATATAAACTAACTTTGCAAGAGAAATAAAACCTGATTACTCCAAAATGATTTCAACAATAAAGATATACATCTAAACATTTATTCAGTTTCTCAACTTCCATGTACATACTACATGATACCTGAATACATTTTCATTTAAGAAGAATATAAAGTTATACATTATCATTTACCACTCTCTCATCTTTATACAAGGACCAAGAGTGATAGGGACCAACTGAACTTCAACTAATCTCATACTTAAATCATGTGGTAGATGTAATCTGATGAACGACGTCTTCATTCCATGGGTTATCCCTAAAAATTGTGAGTGGAGGGGTGAGCCTACTCACTCAGTGAATGAGTACTTCAAAGAAACAGTCTAAAGCACTGATATAATTACAAATATAATTTTGAGCAACTAATATCAATTATAGCAGTAGTAAGCTTTAAAGAGACTAATTTTTCACAAGCATAAATATGTCAAGATACTCTAGATATCTACAAGATTGAATCAATATATGAACATGCTTTATTAATCATAAAAAACTAATCTTTCAGAACATAGAAAGAATAATTAAATTACATCACACACTTGTTTAACCTCTCGTTCATCTTATTATGCCCTGAACCCACATGAGGTGTACCACAATATGTGAAAGAAACGCAACAAGCTATGATCTCACTGTATAAGGCTTAGAATCATGTCTGGGTTCCTAAGCCTATCTCTCAAGTAAGACCTTGTATGCAACGGGCCTCAGCATGTTTGCAGCTAATGGGAGTGGTCAGATATCTCAGATGCCACCTCTCAACCTAGGTACTCAGGCAGTGAGTCAAAGCCCTCATGCTTATTGTGCATCAGTGGACCTACTGACCACTGATCACTACAACATGTAACATAGGTACCACTGGCATTCCCAGGTTGTATTGGGTACCACACAATTGTAAGGAGTCTTCCGTACTGGTTAAGACCCCCACACCCTACTGGTGCGCTTTGGCTTACCTCAATCTGGACTACCTCCAGTCGGGAAATTGTTTCCTCCCTATAGTGTAGGCCTCATCCTGTAAGGATTCTACAGTGTTCAGGGCATCTAAATGTCTAATTCACTCTTTAATTCACAATTCAATCATCACATCAGCATATCTTAGTTCAACTTTGTAAATTGTTCATTACATAAATCACTTGATAACATTCACCACAACTGAACTGTTAAGCATAACCACATCTCGTACTAAGAAACATTGATATCACAATACTTGATTCATTGAACACCCTATCCTTAGGGTTCCATTTACCTCATTCACTTATCACATGACTCGCACAAGGATTTAATGTGTCATAAACATTCACTGAAAAAAGATTGCTCTCAACTAGTCATATACAATCAACAAATGTGTGAAATCTTAGGATTAAGCTAAATTAGGGTATCCACACCATTCATTGAGATATCATGAATGAAGAATAACATTGAATAAATAAGGTCTATGATGTCAAGAAAAGCACTTCAAATGCATTTCACAATATCTATTCGCAAATTTCCAACTTTCCACTCATCTAGGGTTTTCACCCTCTTTACTGAGATATCAAGAAAACACTATTCACAACACATAAAATACAAGATAATATCTGACATATATGTACAACACATTTAGATAATAATCATTCATAATCAATGAGATTCAGATAAACAAATTTCTCTATCTAATTATACAACAATTTCAGTCATAGCTAAAAACCCTAAAATTCAGTTTACTCTTGTAACCTCTGCAAATACTTAGGGAATTCTCATTAAGATGGATTTTATCCATTTATAATATGTTTTTATCATCTGAAATTCATCAAAACAGAGGAATAATCCATTTCATTTCATTTTGCAAAAGCTAGATCAAAAAGGCAATATAGGGTTTGTACTCGCATAATAAGCAATTGAAGATTATTGATTATTTAACTTATTTTCGTGCAATATACTATTTAAAGGAAGTTCCCACTCACCCTAAGGTGTGAAAATACCTTTAAAACACATTCCATCTCTAAAATTCTCAAACTCATATCAAAACCCTAGCAATTCACTGGATCCTTCTTCCTTTCAACTCAGAAACCCTAGAAATGGGGGATTATGAAGAAAGAGTGAGAAAAGGGGGAAATTTGATACCATTTTGAATCAAATCAAAGGAGGGACGGAATATGGAAATATAAAAGAAGATTCACCATGAAAGGCTATGCAAAGAAGCTAAACTTACTTGATTTCATCATATCTCAGATTGAGAAACCCTAGGTCAGCATCTCCACCACTTTATCCTCTCAAAACCCTGGCTCTCCTCTCTCTCTAGAATTTCATTTCTCTGGAATGTATCACAAAATATGAGAGCTCCTTGGGTGCTAGCTTGCTCATATAGATAAATTGAGGTTCTTGGGTAATTTACACATTAACCCCTCACTATACTTTTTCTTATTTCAGTAGATTTTTCTGTTACAAAAAAGTTACTATAATTCTCTTATATTTCCTTGATTTCAGATTGGATAAAGTGACACAATTAGTTATATAGTTCAGTTCTCTTTATCCATCCTTTCTTCTTCATTTTGTATGTTGTAAACTAATGTATGTCTTGTATCTATATCCCTCTTCCTTCATTCCCAATTTAGGGTTTCTTATTTGAGACCCCAAAGTTGGATCTCAGATATCAGTTCCAATTGATTCTTAATTATTCTAATCTTTCCCTTATATTTCAACATCTTAGTGTATGTACATTCTCACTTTTATGTGGGTCTAATTTATCCAAATTCTACTCTTATTATGTTGTTAATAGGAGTCATTAGATCCCAATAACGCACCTTGTCAGCTAGACCAGGTTGAACCTGTAGTCCTGAAGCCAAGAGCTACTAAGTATTAACCAACTCATGTTCATATCAAACATGTGGAAAGAATATCCACTTATGGCAAACTCATTTAAAAACAACTTCTGGTCTACGTGATACAGAGAATGCAAACAATAACTAAATTCATTTCATAGTGTACAACAATCTTAAGGGACCACATATATTTCTAAAAATTGAATATCTAAATTCAAATATATAAGAGTATTTTTGTTGGTCTCCAATCAAAGAAGCAATATAAAGCAAGATTTGTATCACATTCTATCTTTAAGCTCTTACTCCTTCATTACTTTCCGGTATCCTAACCCTAATTTTCTAGGGTTTCTCTCTAGCCCATCCTTCCTCTGCATACATGGCCAAGGCATCCAAACAAGAATAGACAAAGTATCTTGATACTGGTCAACCTAAGTATTTAGATATTGGGTCAGGGTATCTAAATACTCAGACCTCCTAGAGATATTAACACATTAACTCCTAACTGCTACACTTATAACTTTGGCTTTCTATCCTAATGGTCCCTGATGACTCAGCCTAAGCTTTGATACCAATTTGTTACACCCACATCCCAGGATTACCACTAATCATGAGATTAGGGAATAATTTGAGGATTAAACATAATATGAAGAATGCCCTTAACTTTTTCTTTAATTTCAATCTCTTTGTTTACTCACGTTCAACCACATAAACTGACTTTGCAAGAGAAATAAAACCTAATTACTCCAAAATGATTTCAACAATAAAGATATACATCTAAATATTTATTTAGTTTCTCACACTTCCATGTACATACTACTTGATAATCAAATACATTCTCATTTAAGAAGAATATAAAGTTATACATCATGATTTACCACTCTCTCATCTCTATATAAGGACCTAGAGTGACAAGGACCGACTGAACTTCAACTAATCTCATACTTAACTCATGTGGCATATCTACTCTGATACAATGACTTCTTCAGTCCACTTGTTATCCCTAAAAGTTGTGAGTAGAGGAGTGAGCCTACTCACTCAGTGACTGAGTACTTCAAAGAAATAGTCTAAAGCACTGATATAATTACAAATATACTTTTGAGCAACTGATATCAATTATAACAGTAGTAAGCTTTAAAGAGATTAATTTTTCACAAACATAAATATGTCAAGATACTCTAGATATCTACAAGAGTGAATCAATATTTTTTTAACATCGGTTGCCATCATATTGATAAAGGACATACGGCATATACATAGAGGAAGAATCTAAATGGACTTAACAACCAGAAAGAATGAAATACATCAACTTTTAACAGATGGGATTGGATACAAATAAGACGCTTCAATTTGTATTCCTCCCCAAATAGCTCGCCAAAGGAGCTTCTAACTGGAATCAAACCACAATCCTAGGTAGTATCTGCGTAGTAGATAATTCTTCCATCAATCCAAGTCCAAGAAAGATTCTTATCTGTGTATACACCATCCAACCTCCGTGAAAAGACCAGCAAAAAATAGCACCCAAAACAACCGACCACAATAGAAGAAAGGGGGGAAACCCCAATCATGATCGAGACAGAGGGGGAAACCCACTACCTAGCCACCTTCACAACAGAAGGACTACAAACCTTTAATAAAAAAGGACTGATGAAAATACACCCCGACATTGCAAACACCGATAGAAAAAACTGCCCTAAACTAAGAACTCAAACCTATAAAGAAAATGAGAAACACAGAAAGAGGAAGGGGGCTCAAAGCCAGCAGATCTGTCGAGCAGTAAGCCACTAGCACATCTTCTGATCCAATGACCCGGGGAGAGGTTGATGTCTCAACACTAGCCCTCACAAACCCCGACGTATGCAAATCCAGCCCAGACAAAGTGAATCAATATATGAACATGCTTTATTAATCATAAAGAAAATTAATCATTCAGAACATACAAAGAATAATTGAATTACTACTCACACTTGTTTAACCTATCATTCATCTTATTATGCCATGAACCCACATGAGGTGTACCACAACATGTGAAAGAATCACAGCAAGCTATGATTTCATTGTATAAGACTTAGAAGCATGTCCAAGTTCCTAAGCCTATATCTCAAGTAAGACCACATCTACAGTGGGCCTTGGCACATCTGCCTCTCGGCGGCTAATGGGAGTGGTCGGATATCTCACACTCCACCTATCAACCTAGGTACTCAGGTAGTGAATCAAATCCCTCAGGCTTATTGTGCATCAGTGGACCTACTGACCACTGATCACTACAGCATGTAACATAGGTACCACCAGCATCCCTGGTTGGTGTTGGGTACCACACAATTATAAGGAGTCTGCCCTACTGGTCAAGACCCCCGCACCCTACTGGTACGCTCCAGCTAACCTTGATTTGGACTACCTCCAGTCGGGAATATGTTTCCTCCCCATAGCACAGGCCTCATCCTGTGAGGATTCTACAGTGTTCAGGGCATCTAAATGTCTAATTCACTTTTTAATTCACAATTCAATCATCACATCAGCATATCTTAGTTCAACTTTGTAAAACATTCATTTCATAAACCATCTTATATCATTTACCACAACTAAACTGTTAAGCATAGACACATCTCATACTGAGAAACATTGATATCACAATACTTGATTCGCTGAATACCATATCCTTAGGGTTCCATTTACCTCATTCACTTATCATATGACTCACAAAAGGATTTAATGTGTCATAAACATTCACTGAATAAAGATTGCTTTCAACTAGTCATATACAATCAACAAATGTATGAAATCTTGGGATTAAGCTAAATTAGGGTTTCCACACCATTCATTGAGATATCTTGAATCAAGAATAACATTGAATAAATAAGGTCTATGATGTCAAGAAAAGCACTTCAAATGCATTTCACAATATCTATTCGCAAATTTCCAACTTTCCACTCATCTAGGGTTTTCACCCTCTTTACTGAGATATCAAGAAAACACTATTCACATCACACAAAATCCAAGATAGTATCTGACATATATTTACTACACATTTAGATAAACAATCATTCATAATCAAAGAGATTCATATAAACAAATTTCTCTATCTAATTATACAATAATTTCAATCATAGCTAAAAACCCTAAAATTTAGTTTACTCTTGCAACCTATGCAAATACTTAGGGAATTCCCATTAATATGGATTGTATCTATTTATAATATTATTTTATCATCTAAAATTCATCAAAATAAAGGAATAATCCATTTCATATCATTTTGCAAAAGCTAGATCAAAAAGGCAATTTAGGGTTTGTACTCGCAAAATAAGCAATTGAATATTATTGATGATTTAACTTATTTTCATGCAATCCACTATTTAAAGGAAGTTCCCACTCACCCTAAGGTGTTAAAATACCTTTAAAACATAGTCCATCTCTGAAAATCTTGAACTCATATCAAAACCCTAGCAATTCATCAGATCCTACTTCCTTTCAACTCAGAAACCCTAGAAATGGGGGATTATGAAGAAAGAGTGAGAAAAGGGGGAGATTTGTTACCATTTTGAATCATATCATAGGAGGGATGTAATATGGACATGTAAGAGAATATTCACCATGAAAGGCTATGCAAAGAATCTAAACTTACTTGATTTCATCATATCTCGGATAGGGAAACCCTAGGTTAGCATCTCCACCACTTTCTCCTCTCAAAACCCTAGCTCTACTCTCTCTCTAGAATTTCATTTCTCTAGAATGTATCACAAAATATGAGAGCTCCTTGGGTTCTATATTTATCATATAGAGCAATTGAGGTGCTTGGGTAATTTACAGATTAACCCCTCACTACACTTTTTCTTATTTCAGTAGGTTTTTCTGTTACAAAAAGTTATTGTAATTCGTTTATTTCATAAGTCAAACATATTCCAAAAATTATAAAAATTTATAAATATGTCTTCAATATAATTTTAGAGCTCCATTATAAATTTTACATTATTTTTAGTTACTAATAAATAACTAAAAATCAAACACTACACTACTAAACAACACTTTGTCAGCATTTCGGTCGAAGCAAAGTTTGACTGAGAACCACATTCATAGAACATCCAAATATTCTGAAAATTTTATTAAAAATGAATAATTGAGTTATACATATCATATAAAAAATTCAATTAAATATAAAATTCTTAGAAAATATGAAAAATAATTTAGCACACTGCTATCTTAATCAAATTCCATATTCACTTACTATCAAAACCCTAATTTTTGTAGATTAGGGTTTACATACCTCAAACCCTAATTCTTCAAACTAAAATCATAATTAGAGTTTATTGTTATGTTTGAAACACCAATTGAGAAACCATCATTAATTTAGTATAAATGATGTTCATTCTAATCAAGCATGTAATCATTCAGGGTACCCTAGTTTACCAATTAAGCACAAATACGGTCATAACAATTCTCACCCCCTTAAAAAAAATTGTCCCCGAAACATAAATATGTAAACAAATTATATTCAAAGTTTCTTTTAAACTTCTAAAATCTTATGTGTCACTATACTCTTGTATTTCATATGTGTATATTGTTTTCAACATTGAGTCATTTATTTCTTTTCTAATCACAACATGTTTAAAGCATGGATTCTCAATGACAACACAAGAATTATCGTGCCACAATCAATCATAGGAAAGAGAAAGACAAAGAGAAACAACCATTTTCAATATTTTCTTATTCGTGAGGTGTTACCTCAACATTGATGATATGATCCAACTATCTCAATTCATACAGCTCAATATGTACTATTGTTCCGTATTACCTTTGAGTCACAAAATAGAGTTCAACATGTTGTTTTGAATTTTACTACAGCAAATCAGTCATGCATTGGAAGACTAGATTCAACAACAGTTGTACATTACTAAGCTAGATTACTGATATGAATGACTAAAATTATCAGACACCTTTAATTAATATATTGCTTGCACATGTACAACTGAAATCATATGTAAAAAAAATTTACATCCCTTAATATACCTTCAACAAATTATACTTCTAAAAACAAATTCACATACTATTAAAAGCATTGTTTTCTCTTATTTCTCTCCTCATTCATTAATACTTACTTTTTGCTACTTATCCTTCTCATTTTGATTATATAGAATAAACATCCCTAAAATTGAAACATATGAGGTAAGAATAGATTATTCATCATTTTTAATATCACTGCAAGAATTTATTTCATATTGCATTGTGATTGTGTTGTATTTCTCCTTTTGTTCAAAACACACTTGAACCATTTCAAATTTATTTCTTACTCTTTACTCTGAATCATTTCCATATTGTTTATCTACCTTTCAGATTTTCTAGCTTTAAACTGTGTATTACTATCAGTACGAGTTTTCTTCTCAGAGTTCTCATCTCATGATCTTTTTTACAGAGATTCTAGTATTCAAGTTCAAATCACTAGTGATATCACTTGAACTACAACAACTCTAAACATTCTAGAGTTTGATCCTTATCAGTGACATGACGCTATTGTGATGTGACTTTACTCCCTTAATTTGACATTCAGACTTTGGATCTCAAAATTTTTACTAAGGTATTCCTTATCTTATCACTTGAATTTCCTTTCTCTTACTTGGCCATTATATAGATTACTTTCTTAATTTTCCCTACTAGGGTTTCATCATCAAATTATGTCGTTGAATACATTTGATAGATGTCTCTACAATGGTGTGTATGCATCATATATGATTCATTTTCTTATTACTTCATCCCCACATTACTCCCATTAGGGAGGATGCAAAAGAGAAGGTGATTATGAGATGTAGAATTCCAATCTTTAAGTATTCACTTAACATGTTTCTTATATCTAGGTTTACTTACTCATCATCAAAGAGACTAGATTACATAGCATCTTCTCGCATCTCCCATTCTCTCTCTTTTATCATCTATATTACTCCTACATGTTTCATATACTTTTTTATTTTCCATAAGTGTATTACCATATGCTACTCCTCCACCTATCATCTTTATCTTCTACTTATCTCTTATGATCATGTTTCTTATTCTCGTGTATGATTCCATATTTTTTGTCATATATACTCCTTATCATCCTTTTACTTTTATCAAGTTGAAAGTCTAGATCAATATTCTCCTTAGTAGTTTCATCTTATGTGTAATACACTACATGTCTTTTATTTAAAATCAAATGACTCATGTAGGTTTCAACCATAGTTTCTTTCTCAATCAAGCTTTTCATACCTAATATAATCCGCTTCTATGTGATTTGTTCATTTGTTTGGCTACACTTTGTTCTTCCTTTGAGAACTAGTTCCAATTCATCACCAGGAGGCTATTGAACACCTCAGATGGAAACTAAGTTGTTGTTCTGTATAGACTTAGAATCCAAAGGTAGTAAGGATGGATGTATTGAACTTCATAATAAATGTACACATTCCATGCTCTCAATTATATCATGTAACCCTCATTCCTTAATCAAGCTCATTGTTTCCAACCTTTCTCTTTGTTTCATCAAAGTTTCTTATCCTAGTCTTATGATTTAAATGTTTATCTAGTTCTCTTCACTTTCATTCTTCTGAACTTCACTTTGATGTACTTATTTCATACTCAACTCTTTTCTCCTATTTTCCTTTTGTTGTAGAGTACATAAGTACATTTTTCTCAATTATATGATCCATTCATTCTAATTGATTCTTTTTATCTTGGCTTTTCCTGTAGTTTTCTCTTATCTTTCCTTGATTTCAGATTGGATAAAGTGCCACAATTAGTTATATAGTGTGGGTATGTATGCCCTGAGAGCCAATCATGGGATTATTGGTGGGATACATTAAGATTGATTTGATAAGCATCAAAGGCAAGATTCCAACTCTTTCTGGTTCAATCATATGCGATAATGATAGAATGGATTGAATGTCTAGAGAATGACAGTACTCAATGACGTATGCTTTCAGGTTCAGGACCTGAACGATGAGATCATACAGATGCTAAGATTTTGTACATTCTTATTATGTCCCTAGTCAGATGTCATTGTGGAAGGTAGATAGACAGCAATGACACACAAGGCTAGATTGTGGTGTTGGTTGATGACAGAATCTCATTAGTCATGATATAGAGATATCAAACCAAACACATATGTACTTGTTTGAGAACAAGTGTACCGGACAGACCCACCGTGAGTTTGACACATGGAACCATGACATGGTAGTCACAGTCAGTACTCACAGTGATGGTGGTGAGTGTGATTCTTAGACCTGAAATCACTGCACTCAACACATGTCGTTGGGCACACTTTGACATCATCAAACGCAGTCCTAAAACATGGGTTGTTATAAAGGTGATGATTGGGTGGCTTTGACACATGGGGCTTTTGAGGGGTGAGTGATAGATATGGGATTTATCCCTCCTGAGGGAGTTTGATATCCATGGCCACTTGATGAGTAGGATTGAGATAGGTGAGCACGCATGTGTGAATCAGTATGAGATATTGATGTCATACATATCTCCTCCAATCTACTATGAGATCAAGAAAGTGAATGAACGTTGAAAGGATGATTGTTCCATGCCTTGAGTTCATTCGGGATGTCAATGATGAAGGAATTATACATTCACTGTAACACCATTCATGGATTGTAGGATTGAAAGTTGTTCTCCAAAAAAAATTTCACTTAGGTAGCACTGATGTGCGACTAGGCACCGCTCTTTGCTTGTGAAGTCATAAGTGTTATGGACTTTCACTGCCAACGTGAAATGGATATGCAGGGTCACACACATAGGATTTAACCTGGAAGAGGAGTTTATCCACAAACGATGTTTAGATTGATTACTAAAGGAGTTTAGTAGTTCAATTAAACACTCAATCAATTGATAGCTCAATATCATAATGTTCAAGGTGTTGGACCGATTGATTAGAGTATCAGATTGATTGAAACTGCAATTGACTGATTTGCACAGTCTGCTGCCCCAACCGATTGGCTTACAGGGTTGAGCCGATCGGCTCAAGTTGATGAACTGATCAGCTCAAGTGGTGAGTCGATCGGCTCATGTGTCAATGAAACGGTCGGCTCAATTATTGAACCGATCGATTTGTGTGACCAACCGAGATCGTTTGGAAAGCCAGAAGACTATTTTGCAAATACAATTTGTTTCACTTGTACAAATTCAATTTGGACAAGGATTAATTTTTAATTAGTTGGAAACAAATATGAAAGTCAATTTGAGTTGGACCAGGACCACAAACCGATTGGCTCAGAAGTGAACTGATCAGCTCAGGTGTCCCAACCGATCAGTTCAAGTGTGAACCGATCGGCTCAGGTCCCCAACTGGCCATTTCATGCTTGAAACGATCGGTTCAGGTGGCGCAGTTGGTTCTTTTGTGGAAAATCTCGAAGCCTTCTACTCCTGCTTTAATCCCGCATTGTCCGGGGTAGAGAACCTTGTCCCATGACCCTCCTATATATATAGGGGTATTGGGGGCTTCTCAGGAACAACAACTCATAACACTAGTTCCTCTATAGAGTTGTTGTTCTCTCTTTTTGTGGTAACCGAGAGAGCCTGAGCAAGTGCTACTCGATAAGGGAGGCACAGCAAGGGAAAGACAACTACAGAAAGGCAACTGGTTGTAGGAGAGTGTGTCGGTGACTAATACGCCGACAGGAGGGTGCGACTTCTTCTGATTCTTTGTGGGACAAGGAGATCGGAGTTCCAGGTGGTCTGTGTGGACTACTTCAGAGGCTGGAGACTACTTTCGCTCAGAGGACAGCTATCAATCCTGACAGTCCCAGTGAGACTAGGAGCTACATAGACACCGTCCAAGACCGGAGGTGAAGACCGTGCAAGCCATGAGGTAACGTCTCCAGGCAAGTCTCAGGACAAGGTATTACTCTACAAACCATCCTTCCTATTGTATAGACGTTGACGTGATTCCTTTATTCTGGGTTTAGGAGAAGAAGAAAAATTTGTTTCCGCTGCCTTCTCTGTCTCCCCTTAAAACCCAACATATAGTTCAGTTCTCTTTATCCATCCTTTCTTCTTCATTTTGTATGTTGTATACTAATGTATGTCTTGTATCTATATCCCACTTCCTTCATTCCCAATTTAGGGTTTCTTATTTGAGGCCCCAAAGTTGGATCTCATATATCAGTTCCAAATGATTCTTAATTATTCTAATATTCCCCTTATACTTCAACATCTTAGTGTATGTACATTCTCACTATGATGTGGGTCTAATTTATCTAGATTATACTCTTATTATATTATTAATAGGAGTCATTAGATCCCAATAACACACCCTGTCAGCTAGACCAGGATGAACCTGCAGTCCTAAAGCCAAAGCTACTAAGGATTAACCAACTCCTATTCATATCAAACATGTGGAAAGAATGTGTACTTAAGGCAAACTCGTTTAAAAATAACTTCTGGTCTACTTGATACTTAGAATGCAAACAATAACTAAATTCATTTCATAGTGTACAACAATATTAAGGGACCACATATATTTCGAAAAATTGAATATCTAAATTCAATTATATAAGAGCATTTTTGTTGGTCTCCAATCAAAGAAGCAATATAAAGCAAGATTTGTATCACATTCTATCTTTAAGCTCTTACTTCTTCATTACTTTCTGGTATCCTAACCCTAATATTTCTAGGGTTTCTCTCTAGCCCGTCCTTCCTCTTCATACCTGGCCAAGGCATCCAAATGAGAATAGACAGAGTAGCTTGATACAGGTCAACCTAAGTATTCATAAATCGGGCCAGGGTGTCTAAATACTCATACCTCCCAGAGCTATTAACAAATTAACTCCTAACTGCCACACTTATAACTCTAGATTTCTATCCTAATGGTCCTTGACGACTCAGCCTAATCTCTGATACCAAGTTGTTACACCCACATCCCAGGATTACCACTAATCTTGAGATTTGGGAATAAGTTGGGGATTAAACATAATATGAACAACACCCTTAACTATATCTTTAATTTAAATCTCTTTGTTTACTCACATTCGACCACATAAACTGACTTTCCAAGAGAAATAAAACTTGATTACTCTAAACTTATTTCAACAATAAAGATATACATCTAAAGATTTATTCAGTTTCTCACACTTCCATGTACATACTACATGATAATCGAATACATTCTCATTTAAGAAGAATATAAAGTTATACATCATCATTTACCACTCTCTCATCTCTATACAAGGACCTAGAGTGACAGGAACCTACTAAACTTCAACTAATCTCATACTTAACTCATGTGGCATATCTACTCTGATACAATGACATCTTCAGTCCACGAGTTATCCCTAAAAATTGTGAGTAGAGGGATGAGCCTACTCTCTCATTGAATGAGTACTTCAAAGATACAGTATAAAGTACTGATATAATTACAAATATACTTTTGAGCAACTGATATCAATTATAACAGTAGTAAGCTTTAAAGAGACTAATTTTTCACAAACATAAATATATTAAGATACTCTAGATAACTACAAGAGTGAATCAATATATGAATATGATTTATTAATCATAAAGAAAATTAATCAATCAGAACATACAAAGAATAATTGAATTACTACACACATTTGTTTAATCTCTCTTTCATCTTATTATGCCCTAAACCCACATGAGGTGTACCACAACATGTGAAAAAATCACAGCAAGCTATGATCTCAATGTATAAGGCTTAGAAGCATGCCCAGGTTCCTAAGCCTATCTCTCAAGTCAGACCCCGTCTACAGCGGGCCTCGACATGTCTGCCTCTCGGCGGCTAATGGGAATGGCCAGATATCTCAGACTCCACATCTCAACCTAGGTACTCAGGCAGAGACTCAAAGCCCTCAAGCTTATTGTGCATCAGTGGACCTACTGACCACTGATCACTACAGCATGTAACACATGTACCACCGGCATCCCTGGTTGGTGTCGGGTACCACACAATTGTAAGGAGTCTTCCGTACTGGTCAAGACCCCCGCACCCTACTGGTCCGCTCGGGCTTACCTCGATCTGGACTACCTCTAGTCGGGAAATTGTTTCCTCCCCATAGTGTTGGCCTCATCCTGTGAGGATTCTACAGTGTTTAGGGCATCTAAATGTCTAATTCACTCTTCAATTCACAATTCAATCATCACATCAGCATATCTTAGTTCATCTTTGTAAACTGTTCATTGCATAAACCATCTGATAACATTTATAACAATTGAATTGTTAAGCATAACCACATCTCATATTGAGAAACATTGATATCGCAATACTTGATTCACTGATCATCCTATCCTTAGGGTTCCATTTACCTAATTTACTTATCGCATGACTCGTACAAGGATTTAATGTGTCATGAACATTCATTGAATAAAAGTTGCTTTCAACAAGTCATATACAATCAACAAATGTATGAAATCTTGGGATTAAGCTAAATTAGGGTTTCCACACCATTCATTGAGATATCATGAATCAATAATGACATTGAATAAATAAGGTCTATTATGTCAAGAAAAGCACTTCAAATGCATTTCACAATATCTATTTGCAAATTTCCAACTTTCCATTCATCTAGGGTTTTCACCCTCTTTATTGAGATATCAAGCAATCACTATTCACATCACATGAAATCCAAGATAGTATCTAACATATATGTACTACACATTCATATAAACAATCATTCATAATCAATGAGATTCAAATAAACAAATTTCTCTATCTAATTATACAACAATTTCAGTCATAGTCCAAAACCCTAAAATTTAGTTTACTCTTGTAACCTCTACAAATACTTATAGAATTCTCATTAAGATATATTGTATCCATTTATAATATGATTTTATCATATGAAATTCATAAAATAGAGGAATAATCCATTTCATATCATTTTGCAAAAGCTAGATCAAAAAGGCAATTTAGGGTTTGTACTCGCATAATAAGAAATTGAAGATTATTGATTATTTAACTTATTTTCATGAACTCTACTATTTAAAGGAAGTTCCCACTCACCCTAAGGTGTGAAAACACCTTTAAAACATAGTCCATATCTGAAAATCTTGAACTCATATCAAAACCCTATCAATTCACTGGCCCTTCTTCCTTTCAACTCAGAACCCCTAGAAATGGGGGATTCAAAAGAAAGAGTGAGAAAAGGGGGATATTTGATACCATTTCGAATAAAATTATAGGATGGACATAATATGGACATGTAATATAATATTCACCATGAAAGTCTATGCAAAGAAGCTAAACTTACTTGATTTCATCATATCTCGGATAGAGAAACCCTAGGTCGGCATCTCCACCACTTTCTCCTCTCAAAACCCTAGCTCTCCTCTCTCTCTAGAATTTTGTTTCTCTAGAATGGATCATGAAATATGAGATCTCCTTAGTTTCTAGCTTGATCATATAGAGCAATTGAGGTGCTTCGGTAATTTACACATTAACCCCTCACTATACTTTTTTTTTATTTCAGCAGATTTTTCTGTACAAAAATGTTACTATAATTTGTTTATTTCAGAGGTCAACCATCTTCCAAAAATTATAAAATTTATAAAGATGTCAGAAATATAATTTATGAGCTCCAGTATAAATTTCACATCATTCTATATTACCAATAAATAATTAAAAATCAAACACTATACTTTTGAACTACACTCTGTCAAAAAGTATAGTGTTTGATTTTTAATTAAGTCAGCCTCTGCATGACTTAATGGACTATGCTCCTTACGGGATGGGGTTGAGCTCCCCAGGTTGGGCTCAGTGAAAGCCTTACGAGTCTCCTGGGTTACCAAAAAAAACTACACTCTGTCAGCATTTCGGTCGAAGCATAATTCGATCGAGAACTACATTCACAGACCATCTGAATATTATGAAATTTTTCTACAAAATGTATAATTGAGTTATCCATATCATATATAAAATTCCATTAAGAATAAAATTCTTAGAAAATATGAAAAATAATTTAACACACTGCTATCTTGATCAAATTCCATATTCATGTACTATCAAAACCCTAATTTTTGTCGATAAGGATTAATATTCCTCAAACCCTAATTCTTCAAACCAAAATCATAATTAAAGTTCATTCTTATGTTTGAAACATCACAATTGAGCTACTGTCATTAATCTAGTCTAAATGATGTTCAATCTAATCAAGCATGTAATCATTCAGGTAAACCCTAGTTTACCAATTAAGCACAAATACGGTCATAACACTAATACGTTCTCCAAGATTGGATATACCTTGTCTTACTCATTATCTCGCACATTGTATGAGATGGTGAAAGCTCTTGGGTCTTTTTTCTTGGAAGGAATCTTTGTTTGGACGAAATTGTTGGACATTTTTTCTATCCTGACAGTTTCAACATGGTCTCCTCACCTTCTTTATGTGATTATATCCTTGAAAAACTTTGCATACATTGGCATTTCTACAATGGCATCCAGGCACAGAACATCTAGGTGTAATTTCCTAACAGCTTCTATGAACTTTTCCTATCACTTCTTCAAATGGGCTTTGATCAGCTTATAAGTAAAAGGAAGCCTTGATTAATAAGGGTCCCTACCTGCTAAAACATCCTCATTTGCTTATGGTTTCTTCTCCTGTACTATTTTCTTTCCCTTACCCTTCTCTTTTTCTTTAACTCGGTAACAACTTCTATTTTAGGTTCTTCTTCTACTTTGGTAGTTTCATATAAGCACTTAGCAATAGGAGTGACCTTCTAAATAATCTTAGCATTTGGTTCTTCTAGTACCTTTCTAGATCTAAGAGTGTCCATTTTAGCAGTTTTAGTATTTGAGGATATCCTTCCCTATGGGTTCTTTATTAATTTTGACAGCTGCACAAGTTGCTTACCAATTTGTTTTTAGTGTATTTGCATATTAGTCATCTAAGATTTCATGACTCCCAACTAATTCTGCATTGTATTCAAAACAATAGTATTGGTAATGGTGCTCTGAGTTAGTTTTTCATTTATAGTGGATTTCCTCTTTGCAAAAGCAAACATTTTAGACATTAAGTCCTATTGGTTAGAAGCATGCCCTGGACCTTGGCTTCCTCCTCTGGCATTTCTATTCTGGTTTTGTCCTTGCCCTTGGTAGTTGTTTCTATTTTTTTGAAAGTTCATGCTATAAGTGGACGCAGATGGTCCTCCTCCCCTACCAAAACTAAGCGGTCTCTTGGGTGGTTCATTCAATTGGTGGGAATTTTCAGTCACATATTTGTTTCCATAGGAGAATCCAGGGTGGTCTGGCCTCTTGAAGTTGATATTGGATATGTTTTTAGTGTCATCTTCTTGATCATCCACTTTGGGTTGGGTATAAATGCAATTGTTGATTCCATGTCCTCCTTCTCCATAGGTGACACATTTCATGACATTCTCTTCTTTGTTCTTCCCTTTGTTTCTAGACTCTTTCAATTGTTTCCCGTCTAAGTCAATCTTATGAATCTAGGCAATTATATCTTCTAAAGACTTGGTTTTAGTAGTGGTACCTTAAGATGGTATTTTCTTGGTTGTTCCCCGGTCATAGTCCAAATCGTCTTGCAAGGATTCCATGTTGTCAATGATCTTCATGGTCTTCTTTAGGTTCTTATCAAGGAAATCACTTCCTACATTAGCATTCAGTGATGTCATTTCAGTAGAGGTATGCCCATTATAGAAGGTTGTGACTAGAAATCCCTTGTCATATATGTGGTGAGGGAAGTCCCTATGGTATTCTTGGAATCTTTTCCATGCTTCATACAAGTTTTCACCAGGATTCTAGATGAAACCAGTGATCTTGTGCATGTTTCAAAGAGTCTTTTCTACTGGATAGAACTTGGTGATAAAAGTGTTAGCCATTGTTCTCTATTTGTTGATGGTTTTATCCGGTAGAGCAAGGTACTACGATAGATCTTTCTCTCTTATATAAAAGTTGAATCCCTTGTAGTAGATTACTTCTTGTGGTACCTTGTTCATCTTTATGGTGTCATAGATATTTTTAAAGGCATCCAGGTGATGATAAGGGTTTTCTTCTCAGAAGTTCCCCCAAAATTCTTATTTTGGATCATGCTTATGATTGTTGGTTTTAGATCAAAGTTTAGATCATTGAAGCAAGGAATGATGACTGGGCATCTAGATTCATTGGCCCTGGTGGTAGCCAACTCACACAGAGAAGGTCCTCCATCATCTTCATCATCGTTCTTATTGTTGTTGTTGTTTCTTCTCTTATTCCTTTTGTTTTTATCATGGTGTTCTTCCTTAGGGTGTTCTTCTTCACACTCTTCATGTTCCTCTTCATGATGCTCTTCATTGGGGTCTTCTTCCTTATGATGATCTTCTTTGCATTCAGAATCATGTTCTTCATTAGGGTCTTCCACCATTGGAATGGGGATGACTACCCTAGGAGGAGGCATGATCTTCATGGAGGGTATTGATTTGGTTACGACCAGGTTCACTCACTCTACCTGAAATAGGTCACACAATCGAGTTAGAAATTGGATGTGTCATACATGGTAATTAACATGGTTAGAGTTATCGGACTTAAAATGTGTGGTTGAGTCTATCACTAGACTTGAGGCACAGGTATATACTAAGTAAAGTCAAGTTCTTAACAGTATCAGTTGTCTTGTCACCGGTAATGGTGCTAAAAAGTTAATCAATATAAATCACGTCCCAAAGAAGAAGATCGAGATTAATTAGACTTTTGAATTTCCTAGCATTCAAGCCCCCACAACAATAATATGGGGTATGATGTAGTAAATCATGGTCGATTCACAGGGACAAGGTTGGTATCTGTTAAGAATTGAGAGCCTTAGCTAAGTTACACCAACTGATGGTGAGATAATGTTTTGTGTTCCTTATGGAATAGTGGTACTTCAACAAATAATTAAAAAGCAATATATTCAAATCAAGAAGTAAAATAAAAGAACAAGAAAGTCAAAAGATAAGTATCGAAGATGGAAGGGAAAGTGGATTGTGTTTCACCATCTAAGGTCTCTCACCAACATGCAACACTCACACCCATGGTATAACCTTAGCAAGTTTCCAAGAAACAATAATGAGTGTATATTCCCTCCTCTCTTGAGTTGAGGATAGATCTAGAGTATAAGGTTGTATCTCTCTCGAGATGGCAAACAAACAATAAAAATAAAAGCATATCATCATTAGCTTAAGCATTCCAACATTCTCATCCATTCATGCAACTCCATTACACTTAGATATGGGTTAATACTACTATTTCAAGGTATTAGTAATCAAACAACACAACATGGTACCTAATCATGCAAGTGAAACATTAGGACCAAGACTATGGTGATAAACTTTGCTAAGAGTGTATATTCGATGGATATAAATATTTACATGTTGGGAGAGCCTTAATGGTTACTCCCAACCCCATAAATATGTTTATCCACTCATGATGGTGAGTAGCATTATGGATTTACAAGTATCATGAGATGTGGTGGGGGGAGATGAAAGTAGGTGGATAGATTTACAAAAAAAGAAGGGGAATACACCAACAATGACCACGGCCTGGTCAAGGTCTATGGATAGCTTCTTCCAATCTGGATCTGGCATCGGAGGCAAGGATTTCTACTCTTTCTCTCTTCTTCTCTCAAAGAAGAAGTTTGGAGATGCTCGGTGAAGATGGGGCATTCTATCCTTCAGACCACAAATTGATGGGGGATGGCGCATCAGAAGTCGATGGCAAGGTGGTTGTGCGGAAACACTTTATTGTCTCCTTCCCGTCATGCCCCCTCAATGATTGAGATGGTCAACTATGTATAGGCAAATGCCACAGGGTAGTAGTCTCATTCGTTGCAAGCATGTCACAAGATGGAAGTGAGAACTCATCAAGCACCGAGGGTGTAGGTCTGTTGGACATGAAAGGTGTGGGTCCATTAGGCATAAAAGGTGCAGGCTCATAAGACACTGAATGTGTGGGTCCGTCCAAAGGCAACCTTTTCCTTGGGCTATAAATCCATCAATCGATATAGATGGAGAGTTGGTCGGTCACCGATCTTTCAATGTTTCTCTCTGGTGATTTTTTGTATAAACAAGGTAAGAAGGGGAAATTAGGGTAGTTTCCCTAGAAGTGCCAAAACAAGTGGATTTATGGGAATAAAGTGTTGATAAGTTGATATTGTGAAGATAAAATGGGCACTCAACATCCACAGAATTGGATGTTGTGAGTAAGCATAATCCATCAATATGAATGGTAAGGAGAAAATCTTGAACATGATATGCTTGTAGACACCAAAAAACTATGTTTTGCTTAACGGACATCTCAAATTTAACTTTCATGTCCTAAATAATTTTACTGAAAAGGACACTCACTGAAGCATGTTTTTATCTAGGGAGATAGTGTCCTTATTATAAAAACTACTATGGTTGAAAGTTAGGATAGTGATACAAAGACTATCTAAAGCACTATTGAAATCAGAGTCCAAACTACAAATCACGTTGCCTCGCAAAATATGATCTTAAAGAACATAAGATTGGACCCTGGAGGCAACAAAAGAATATGAGGAAGATTCTATCACTGATTAAAGACCCAAGCCACCGATATGAATCAGAAGGGAAGAGATTTGACAATGAAGGTCCTCAATGAAGGGACATCCATAAACTAAAATGTCATCAATAGACCTTCACAAACCCTTGTCGAACAATGTTGCAGCCTCCTCCATGTATACAGGTTGATAAGAGAGTAAGTCAAACATCAGCTTGGCAATACCCATACAATAACGAAGCAAAAGAAGCTCACTCTATGGACCACTTAATTGTGGAAGAAGATTCATTATCTCAATAGCCTTTGTATCTCTCCTTGTGGCTAACTCCTCGATAAAGCATATGTTCCTGCTCAGTGATCCTCCAAGTAGCTTCACTCCCAAAAATGTATCTCGATGTCAATAGGGAACAACCTCTTATGAATACTCCTATCATCACATGTATGCCCCAAAAATCAATTTTACAAACATTCAAGACAAGACAAAACATGGGCCATCCTATTGAATAATAGCAAGCACATTGTAACCTCCTTTGTGTCTCCAATAATAGTCCCAACATTAGGATACCAAGCATGGAGGAGAAGCTTACAATTGTCTCTAATCTCATGAATAAATGGATGTAATACAAAAACAAAATGAAGTGGCCCTAGATAGTCTCACGAAACCATTTATTAACCAAAGTCCAAACTCCTAATGGCTACATAGCCAAAGGAGAGTGGACTTGGGCATCCGTTCCTAGAATGGCACATAGTTCACACATGCAATATAAATGAGAAACGTAGTAAAAACACAAAGAGATAATGAGATATTAAACATGGAGATAAGAGACATGTACCTATTTCTATATTCAAGTATACCCATTGGTATTCCTTTCAGAGCTTAGATTCTTGAGTGTGGCGGATCTTCATTTGGCAACTACAAATTCGATAAACAAAATATATAATGTGATTGCATTGAGTACGCTATGAAAAACATGTAACCACATGTTTAAGAGTAGTATAAAATCTTCTGGGCTAGAAACATCATATTAAGAAAGAAATAGAAATAACACAAGAGCACTTAGCAACATTTTTCTAAAGAAATCATGTTTTATATATATTTATCCAATATATCAACATAGGCCTTTGACCACTTCTCAAGGAAGGATCCCTAAGGAACCTCAAGACCAAAGTCAATGAGCTACCCCGAGAATTCAAGTAGGTACACAAGGTTATATAATGGATCTTTATATGTCATGTTCAAGGTTTATCAACATACTATAGTCAACTTGAAATTATTATTTCTAGGTAATAGTAGCTCAAACAAGTAATTATCTAGACAAGAATTCAAATGAGCATATATACAAACAAGCCAATATCCTAGTAGGGTCAAGATATTAAGTGTACCTTGCGAGTAGAGAGCAAGTCATAAACCATGAGTAAGATTCTAGAGAAGGCCCAACCCAATGTGGGCTTAATATATAAAAAGGCATAATAGTGGGTCTTAGATTAGTAGGGTTATGGTAAGATAAAAATCATATAACCCATGTGGATTTCCCCTTGTACCTAGGTTTCAAGTATCTCAATCTTAGTTCTAAAGTTTGACACGTGCATGCTATTCAACATTGTTCAAAGGTCATACCAACACCTTAGATCTAGGTGGTACATCCACATTATGAGTTAAATTAAATAAAGTTAAACTCTAATTTGAAAATAGTGGAAGTATAATATTAAGATTATTATCAACATTCAAGATCATGATTAAGTCATATTCTAGATCAATTCCATGAAATAGGGTAACATTTCCAAGTTATAGAAGCATTAAATACACAGGATAGATCAATTTAATATTGTAGAGCTATAAAATGATAATTATACTGATTTGAAGTCTTAATATACAAGTGCAATAGTAGAGTGTGTTCTTTGACAAGGTTAGATTCCAAACAAACAACATAGCATTTAGATCACACTAGGTGTTACATGTAATCAATAGATCACATTAGTTCACAAACATTATCTTATGAACCTAACATAGGATAAAGGGCATGAACATGGTTAAAATAGGTATCAAATATCACAAATTTTATTGACTTTAGGCTAAATTTCCATGCAAAAATGAAATAACCGCTATGCTACATACATCAATCCAAGTAATGGTAAAACCCATGTTTATGCTCAAAATCTTAGTACTTGAGATCTAACTTGGAGAACATGGCATTTTGGTGCAATATCTAGGTTCAAAGGAAACAAGGCACAAAGTAGTTATTGATTTTCGAATTACAATCATTTCATTATGATATATTAGACCAAAGTCACTCATATGATCAAGTTGTCTAATATAAGCATATAAAAGATCCAACCTTCATATTAAGATAGTCATTAATGTTATAACAAGATGACACAAAGCATTAGATAAGATCTAAACATATCAAACTTATAGTTTCATGGGTTTAAGGCATCATGGGATCATCATGGATACAAGGGATGCATTAAAGGACATAAACATACTTAAACAAACATAAAAGTATCACTTTTAGACAAAACATCAGAACCAATAGTAGATTTAGGTTCTAAAACCATTTTTAATGGATAGGGCTCATTCCTTAGATGACAAATCATATATTGTTTGCCCTAAAAGGCCAAAGGAAGGATTTGAGGAGATTTTCCAAAGAATTACCTAAGACATGTCCATTAGTACCATTAGATCTAGATCTTATGGTTGAGATCTATGATCGTTTGAAGGAGTTGGGCTCCTTGGGCCTGCGGCATGGCATGGCCCGCAACCTAGTCTGCTCTGAGGCCCCCAAGCAATGCCAACCACCTATATCCACTTCAAGAGTGCTTCCCAGTATTTTTTGGTCCCCAAAAATCATCGTCCACCCCGCACCCTTCCCCGACCAAAGGGGCTCTGCACATTGCTGCTCCATAGTGGATCACCGGATGAAAGGGGCCCTGATCTTCATGCCTTCTCTGAGTCATGATTCCATGCCACACATATTTAGCATGGAGCTGTGAGGCCAGATTAGGCCTTCGATTATGCCAAGGGGTGCTAGAGAAGCAATGCCCTAAGCAGGTAAGGTAACGGCCACCTCTGGCACCATAGGTGGAGGAAGGCCAAGGGAGGGGGCTAGGGTTTGCAAATGGCCAAGAAAAGAGGGGAAAAAAATAATTGGGGAGTTTTGTATGAAGAGCTAGGGTTAATCTTGCATCAAATGGTGGGAACACATGGGTATAAGGTGAAGCTCGACGTCATTACCTAAGGCCACCATATGGAGGTAGGGGGTGAGTTCACGGCCTTTGGATGGAGGCTAGATCCCTAGTTGGCCAGTCTAAGGGTCAGATCAGAGGCTAGAGCAAAAATCCAGCTCTAGATTGGTCATTAGGCTTTCAACCGGATCGCCAAAAGGGAGGAGGAGATTAATTGGACTATTCTCGATTGAGCCCAAAGGGCTGATCCAAAATAGATTATAATGGCATAAATTTGAGCTATAAATAGAATTAAATCAAGTAAAGTTCAAACATGCATATCTCCCTCATCCTATCTCAGAATTGAACAAAATTTAGTGTGTTGGAATTGTGAGAATGTCCTTTACATAATGAATGCCATGTCATGGTAGAGTGAGACACATAAATGAGGTCAAAAGGGAAAAATATATGATGAAGTGTAAACATATGTGCAAACTTGGTTTCACATCAAATTGAGGATCATTTCTTGATATGTGAACTCAAGACAAGCTCAAAAAGAATTAATACATATTGAATCACAAAATTAAGGTGTAGAGTGAGAAAATAGTGAAACATGAAGTGTGTGGCACATACATGAGTAAAGAGAAAAGTCAATGTTGTTACATCCTCCTCACCTTGAAAGAAATTTTGTCCCCAAAACTAAATCAAGTCATCAATCGAGATTGACTTTTCCTATTCAACATTGAAATCATTATAGTATTTGCATAAGGTACCCTCACCACTTACAATATTCATCTCATTCCAATATTGAGAAATCCGGCATCATGGTTAGCACATAGTCACATAGATCATAAAAATGGAAGTATTATCACATGAATCACAATTTTGGAGAGATCATCCTATATATTAACAAATTTGAGGAGATCAAGTTTTTAGGTCAAATGAATAGAGATCTTTGAATCGGGAGTAGAGAATGACTTTTATTCCCAACATTTAGGGTCCTAGCTTCTACATTGGCCTAGGTGGGGTTATACATCCATGACTGAGACATCATTTTTCAACAATTTGAGACATACATCATATTTCCCTACTGTTGATAAAAACTCAAACATTGTTAAGCAAACTGTTATCCCTATTTGATATGTACAATGATCATGCCACAAAATGACTATGCCTTTGGACCCCTAGATTATGATGTGAAGACTAGTTACAAGAAAAAAATCCCCTTTTGACTATTATTCCTCTTTGTAATCTCAATTTGAATAATACAATGGATATGGATCTCACTCTTACCCTATTATTCTCAAACTATTGAGCTCCCAATTTGACTTCTTGATCTCCAAAGTAAGCCCTTACCTTGACCATGAAAGGAAGGGAACATAATTATGACCTTTAACTCACAAAATCTTGAAATAAGGTTGATTTATTAATGATCTTTATCTTTGACTCATGATCTTGTGAAATACAATTTGATAGTTGTTGCTCATCCTATTTGGATATTCTTGATAACTCATGATTAATATGGACTAGTGTGCTAGATTAGGGTGATAGTTGACTTGGGACTCCCCTAACCTAGGTCACATCTATATTATGACTGCTTCTAAATTTTCATCTCGTTGATTCATTTTGAGTATGAAAAGGTAACCCCTTCCATCTGATTTTTATTTATTGACCTAAGTATGTATTAGGTCAAATCATGACAATTTTAATACTCGATCTTGAATCTCAATCTGATGATGATCTTAGAAGTATGACGGTGTTGATTATAGTTCTTGTTTATTTTCCTAGAAAGACCTAGTCCTACATCATTCATCAACAGTGAATACCATGAAAATAAACTCAATATTGATGCCACAAAATGTTAAATAATGCTTGAAATGTTGCTTAATTGTTGAATACAGATGAATGATCACCCTGAAGGTCCAATTAGGCATCTAAACCTTAGCTTCAAATGTTTGTACCTATAACTCTAATGTCCAAACTTGACTCTCGAAATTGATTTATGAAATCTTGACTCATGACTATTGATCTTGATATTGATTTGACTCCTATGGTCACCTATTTGGATCTTGATATCACCCTTGATATATGACTGATGGCTTTTATGTTCCCAAATCTCAATTTTTTTGCAACAATGATTATTTTAACTCGCTCAATTTATGACTTAGGGTTAAACTCCATGTGGACTAGGGTGGGCCCTTCCATCAATTTTGAACATGAAATCATGAGCTCCACCTCATTTTCACCATATCAAGAATTTACCTCAAACATCAAAAACACTTATATCTAATTGATAACGTTGAGTTTGCATGAACTTTACACAAGATTACATCACTTTTAAGAGTACTTTCATTCATCAAATAGGGTCTTCCATTTAAGATCATATCATGGCATTATCTTCTTAATCAACTTTCACAATTTCAAATAAGTTTTACTTTTCCCATGCATAAGCTACCCATATTCAAGATGTCATGTGATTATAGTCAAGAGAGAAGAATCGCAATGGGATATGAGAATACTAACTAATCATCATATACTTGGGTGTATTAGGTGATCCTTAAAGAAGAGATGATATGCTAGAAGACTTTCTAAACTTCAAGGAAAGGATGTTTGTCCTCCCTGGGTTCTTAAGATATGTTGTGCCTTAAACACATATAGAGGCTTGTGTGTATGGATCTGATACCATTTGTCATGAAACCATTTATTATACTAAGTCCACACTCCTAATGGCTACATAGACAAAGGAGAGTGGACTTGGCCTTCTATCCCTATAAGGGCACATAGTTCTCCCAAGCAATATATATGATAAAGGCGGTAACAACACAAAGAGATAACAAGATATTAAACATGGATATAAGAGACATGTACCCATTTTTATATTCAAGTATACTCATGTGTATTCCATTTCAGAGCTTAGAGTCTTGAGTGAAGTGGATATTCATTTGGCAACTATAAATTTGATAAACAAAATATATCAATGTGAGTCCATTGAGTACGCTACGAAAAACATGTAACCATGGTTTAAGAATAGTATAAAATCTTCTTGTCTAGAAACATCATATTAAGTAAGAAGTTTAACCAAGGTGAGAACACTTAATGACATTTTTCTATATAAATCATGTTTCAAATTTCTTTATCCATTATATAAACATAGGCCTTTGACCACTTCTCAAGGAAGGGTTGGTGAGGAGTGTTTATGCTCCCTATTTATATATGAGGGACCTTAAGACCAAAGTCAATGAGCTAAACCTATTTCATTCATGCCTTCTACCCTTACCCTAAGAATGCAGGTACACAAGGTTATATAATGGATATGTTATGTTCAAGGTTTATTAGCATACTATAGTCAAAATGAAAGTATTATTCATAAGGAACAATAGCTCAAACAATTAATTATCTACCTAAGCATTCATACAAGCATACATACAAACAAGCCAATTTCCTACTAGGGTCAAGAGATTAAGCACACCTTGTGAGTAGAGAGCAAGTCATAAACCATGAGTAAGATTCTAGAAAAGGCCCAACTAAAAGTGGACCTAAGATCAGTGGGTCTTAGAACATTAGGGTTATGGTAAGATAAGCATCATATAACGCATGTGGACGTCCCCTTATACCTAGGTTTCAAGTATCTCAATCTTAATTCCAAAGTTCCACATATGCATGCAATTATTAAACATTGTTCAAAGGTCATACCAACACCTTAGATCTAGGTGGTACATCCACATTATGACTAAAATTAAATGAAGACAAATTCTGATTTTGAAATAGTGGAAGCATAAGATTTGGATTATTATCAATATTCAAGATCATGATTAAGTCATATTAGATCAATTCCATGCAATAGGGTCATATTTCCAAGTCATAGAAGTATTACAGACATAGATCAAGTTAATATCGTAGAGTTATAACATGATCATTATACTAATTTGAAGTCTTAAGATACATGCACAATAGTAGACTGTGGTCTTTGACAAGGTTAGACTCCAAATAAGCAATATAGCATTTATATCACACTAGGTGTTACATGTAATCAATAGAGCACATTAGTTCACAAACATTATCTTATGAGAATAACATAGGAGAAAGGGCATGAAATTGGTTAAAAGAGGCATCAAATATCATAAAGTTTATTTACTTCAGGATAAAGGTCCATGCAAAAATGAAATATCCATTATTCTACATACATTTAGCCAAGTAATGATAAAAGGCCATGTTTATGCTCAAAATATTAGTACTTGAGATCTTACTTGGAGAACATGGAATTTTAGTGCAATATCTAGGTTCAAAGGAAACAAGGCAAAAAGTAGTTACAAATTTTCAAATTACAATCATTTCATGATAATATATTAGACCAAAGTCACTCATATGATCAAGTTGTCTCATATAAGCATATAAAAGACCCAACCTTTATATCAAGATAGTCATTAATGGTATAACAATATGATCCAAAGCATTAGACAAGATCTAAATAGATCAAAGTTACACTTTTAGGGGTTTAAGGCATCATGAGATCATCATGGATACAAGGGATGCATAAAAGGGAATAAACATCCTTAAACAAACATAAAAATATCACTTTTAGACAAAATGGAGGAACCAAAATTAGATTTAGGTTATAAAACCATTTTTAATGGATAGGGATCATTCCTTACATGAAAAATCATATATCGTTTTCCCAAAAAAGCAAAAGGATAGATTTATAAATATTTTTCAAAGAATTACCTAAAACATGTCCCTTCGGACCGTTAGATCTAGATATTGTGGTTGAGATCTGTGGTTGTTTGACGGAGCTGGGCTCCTTGGTCCTGTGGCCTGGTACGCCTTGCAACCTGGTCCTCTTTGTGACCCCCAAGTGTTGATCGGCCTCGAATCGTGTGTCCAGAAGGGAAGCCGATTCAGAAGGAAACGAACCTTTAAATTTATAACCTGAAACCTTCAAGGACACCCGCAACTTTATTACGGGGTTGAAGTAGATATATGAGGTCAAACATAGGGACGTGGTTATGTTTAGGATGCTTGAGATGTTTTTCATAAGTCAGATAAACCAAGACGATACTTGAGGAAGGATAAGGGCTAGAACTAGTCTAGCGGGTTGTCACGAATTAAAACAAAACAAAGAAAAGAAAACAAAATAGAGTTTGCAGGATTCTACTAAACCAGAGAGAAAGAAGTTCATGGCTATGTAACCACAAGTTGGGTAGTCTATGCACCTGTTCTCAAGCTTAGACAACCCTTGAACACCCTAGTAAGCAATCTACATCCAAACCTGGTACGCACTGTGGTATCTGTATCTGTGGGGTCATCCCACTCGCTCTCGCGTAGCGTGACTAAAACCCATCAATGATATGAAACCTATTGCGAGGATGACAAACCAACATCCTAGAATATCCTAGATACCCTCTCAGGTCTAAATTATTCTGGGATGTTAGGAACAGATGATCGTGAACCGTCCTCCTTTCAGATTTCAGACCAAACTATCTTCTCTTATCTATTTCTACAATGAATCTCTTGATATAGGCAGAAATAGCAGTTCAAGCAAGAAAGAGATCAACCAAACTAGCAATCATAACTAGAAAGAGGAGATAGAACATAAAATGTGCTAGATCTGAGATAAAACTACTTTCTTAAGGTAAAAGTACATGAGCATGCCCAAAACAGGCTACATAGCCAAGAAGGAGCCCAACTAGCCATGGACAAGCATAGTTGGCACCGAACAAGGATGAAAGAACATCATTTGTACAGAAACAAAGGAGAATAGTAGAAGAAAGGAAAAGAAGAAGAGATTTAGCATGTAGAGGAGAGGTGTCTCTCGCTCCCTAGCCTCTGTATAGGCTGGATCTTGTCTTTTGGGTCGTCCTCCTTGATATTCTGGGCTCCTTGGCCTCCTTACTCTCTAGATCCTCCTCAAACAGTAGCTTGGTTGGTCGATTGGGATGGAAGATGATGGTGTGGACATTCTCCTTCTCTCAAAGAAGATGGATCCTCAGTCTTCTCTCTCCTCAATTTTCGCCTTTGGAGATTTAAGACTAGAGGCAGAAGATGGTGGGGAATGGAAGCACGCTGAAGAGACGGGCGTAGAACGAGCACTTCAGCCTTCTCAGACTTCCATACTCTCCCACGAGGCTCTAGGAACTTCACCAGGTTGGAACCACAAGGTGAAAAAACTCCCTAGATCAAAACCCCTTTTCTGGTGGAGAGGGGTGGGTATTTATAGGTGGGGTTGTCGCAGTTCTGATCTAGATCGCGGCCTGAATCACCACGGTTGTGGTGGTGACCGCGGGTCGTGGTCCTCACTCAGTCGCAGTCTGTGGTCGAGGTACCTAACGTAATTGCAGTTGAGGTTGTGGATTAACCATGGTCGAGGCTCGATCCGCGGTCGAGGTGTAGGCCTCAATCGCAGTTAGCTCAGAAGTTGCGGTAGTGGCTTCGATCACGGTTGAGGTGGTTTCCTAGACCATGATCCTGGTGGAGGTGAATATCGCGGTCACGGTCGAGGAAAGTGTGGATACCATAATCGCGGTTGTGGTGTATCCCATGGTTACGATCATGGTGTATCCCATGGTCATGGTCGTGGTGTATCCCATGGTTGTGGTCGCGGTGAAGGCCTAGCTGCTGCAAAAACCCATGCGTTGGGGAGGATTTTTTGGAGGATAGATGTCTTCTCCAGTTCGGTGCGTACAAGTCCACAAATTGGCTAATTCGAGCATTTTATCTATGAAAAGATATAAATTACTAAAAGATCAGGAACGTGTGATATTTTGGGCATATTAAGGCTATAGAGACACAAAACCATAGATAAATACTTAGCATAAATACATAAATTTGGGTGTTATCAACCACCCCAAACTTAAACCTTTGCTTGTCCTCAAGTAAGACTGTGCGCAAAGAACAAAAAGATGACATCCAAATTAAGCTTGGCGGTAAATGTTAAGGTTAAGAAAGAAAAGCTAAAACATCAATTCTTCTTATCCATGTTGTTTCAGAACAAGGCCCCACCAATCGAGCACAATCATGCCAAAGTAAGATCAAAGAGCAACCAAGCAAGATTAAGCTAGTCCACTCTAACCTGTCAATACTCATGAGGGCTTGAATCATAATTATACAGCATAAAAGCATTGTCACATATATGATCACGCTGGTGATGAACAATGAGCAATCATCATGTATCCATGTGGACCACTCAGGGACAACGTGCATCTCACTTATTCAGGTCCTAAGAAGAAAAGTAAAAAGACTCTAATGACTTCAGAGGATCCCGATCTACGTCAGGATGGTCCATGTAATGAGCAACAGTCCCTACAGTCTGAGCCATTTGGCCCAGAGCAGTAAGATGAACTCCTCGTACTGCACTTGAACTAACCCTACTATTGGGATGATCTCATAGGTCTCCTAGGGGTTCATAGTGACTCTCTAATGAGCTTTTGGAGTGATACTACCAGGCATGACATACTCGCGTTCATGAGCGCAATCATACACTGGATGGGCATCATCCTCAACTCTCCTAAAAGAGGAAACAATCGCTCATTTATTCACACTCAGGCTTCTATTCTCGGCATTCTAATTTTGTAGGCTTGGGTGAGAACTATATTGATATTTTTGGGATTTTGTGGCCGGCCAAGCCTCTTTTTCAAATTTTTAATTTTTCATCTTTTTTATTTAATCTAAGGTGAGAGGGTGCGTAGTCCATCAAGGAAAACATTTCAACTTGACTATATCTCAAAACTCATCACGATCCATTTGATACATGTGTGAAAAGTAGTAATTATGATTCAAGGATCCTTAGAATAGAGGCAAGCTTGTGAAACCGCAGCCAGGAGTCTTTGATCGTGCCTTAGCTCATTCCAACAGTCATATACCTTGGATTTGTCATTCACACATAGATCAAGGGAATAATGTTTTAAGCTATGAAAAAGGCACATAACCTTAGATTCATTACCAAACTTAAGCAAAAGAGTCAAAGAGCAAGACAAGCAAAAGTCCAAGTAGTTTAAGATGAAAAATTTAGGCATAAGGATAAGCATTTAGCTATAAGATTTGCATTGCACAACCTTAATTGCAAAAGCTACAAATTATGAAACAGATTCTTACGAAGGTGAAGTTATGCTAAAATTTACGATAAATGCAAGGAAAAAGAAGAATAATGCATGAAAGGCGGAAGATAAAGGGTGTACACCACCACCCCAAGCTTAAAAAATTTACTCGTCCTTGGGAAATTCGTTTAGCTTCGGAAGGCGCGAGAAGCAGCTGCTATTGGTAGTCATTGTTCAAATATTGATCCAGATTGTCTAAACGGCTTGATGTGTTCTCATAGTTCTAGTTTAGATCATGCTGAAAATGAACTATCTGTACGAAGTCTTGGGTTGGCTGATAGAAGGGCCTGAGGGGTTGCTGGAACAGTTGTTGATAATTTGGCTGAGGCTATGGAGGAAAGATTATGTCGAACCTCTCTCTGAGGTACTGAATATCCTACTCCAGCGTATCGAACCATCTTCCTGAGTCAGCTCTAAAATCCATCATGAAATTGTAAAAGCTCTCTGGATTAAAATTTGGCATGTATTGCTCTTATTGAGGGGGTCACGAGTAACTTGCAGTATGCATCTCTACATAGGATCCTCTCTCATAAGGTATGTCGTGGAACGTTGTTGCCATCTTTTGCCCACCCTCTTGAGCCTCTGGCATTGGTGGTGTAGAAGTAGAAGCTCCTACATCTCTGCCCGTATGATGAATGTTACCCTAGGCGTCCAAAAGAGAGACGTCCATGAATGACGTTCTACATGCGAATTATGCATTTACTGGAAATAAAATTGTATGCTTGTAGTGACCGAAGATATATAGATAGCCTGTGTTGCACTGTTTGATCACTCCTGAGCGGATCAAATGATCTAAGTCTAACTTGGACCACTCAGCAGTTTGTTGCATAAGTGCCAGTTGTTCATCTCCAATTCCTAGGTGGTGTGCCATAAGAGTGATAATTCCTACCATCGGCATGAATTGGACTTGTTTCTTGAAAGAGTTGTGGATGTGATGGATAATTAAATTCCCCACATTCACTTTATATCCTACTATTGCACACCACAAAATATAGAGGTCAGTTGTACTGAGTGCTCCTTGACTATCTTGATTTTCCAAGATGTAGTTTTCTTTCACCCGATGTAAATAACGAATTGTTAGGTTGTGGATGTGTGAGGCCTTAGAACCCTTAGTCACGTACTTGTCTTCCCCTGTAAGCATCTTCCATGCTTGGACAGCGTTAAAATTGTGGTCCCATATCTCCAGCCGGCCTCTAGACATCTCAGTGCAGTCTTCAGTAGAGTGTGATAACCATCTATTGAGTTGTTCCATAGTAACTATGTGGGGCTGGTTGAGGAGACAAAAATGTAATTTAGTGTGTTGGTGGTCTTGGGATATATCTAGTGTAGCATAAAACTCACAAGTGAGTCTATGGTGGGCATTGCACTGTGCATATGTGAGGACATCAAGGCCAATGACTGCAAGATATACGTCGACTTGCTCTTGGATCCCAAGTCTAAGGATTGTACCTTGATCTGTGTATCTCAGGCCCACTAGTCTACGCTTGTCTCTGTTTAGAGTATCAAAGTGTTGCTTTTGTTTCATATTCTTGAATAAAGGAGAGAGGAGTGAGCTTTGATTGACACTGCCATGAGTTGTGTGGCGTCTATTCCCCTAAAAAGAATCATGTGGGGAAGTCGACCATCGCAAGGATGTAAAACGTTCTGTTGACCGCCGACGTTGGTCTCCTGTGGATGAATCTCTATGCAAAACTGACAAGCTTTCTTGATACCCCGTCAAAGTCTGGAGCTCATCGTCATGACGTTCTATCCATGTCCTCTTACTAGAGGCTTCTTGCATTGACTCACCACTATAGGTTACCATAGGAGTGTCGGCCAAGTTGTAGTAGTCGGAACCAGTCTCTTGTGACCCAGACCCTGGAGTATAAAGCATAACTTCATCTTCATCTATCTGATTTGTGGTTCGAGATGCGTGGTGTGGGTGTGGGTTCCCATAATTTGATGGTTATGTGGAGCTTCCTTCCCCTTTATTTCTCATGATAGACTTTTTAAGCTTTTTAAAACTATTTTTCATTGCATCCATGGCGTCCCTTCTTCTGATTCAGATCTGGTTGGCTTGACTGTGGTGGAAGTTAGTGTTTCTGCCTCATGTGGTCAGGATCATGACCATGGTGAAGACCACGATCGCGGTATTGAAGACCGCGACCACAATGAATGGCCTTGGCACCGCGACCTGTACAACCGCAATCAAGGATATCATTATCGTGAAGCAGGCCTTGATACCGCGACCTGCGCGACTTGGTCACCGTGATTGCGGTGCACAAAGTGACCACGACCGTGAAGACCTCGATCATGGGGACCGCGATTGTGCCCACCCAGGCGTCTTGACCACTGATCTGATCCCAGTAGTAGAGACCGCAATCGAAGGGACCGCGACCCAAGTGTTGATCTCGATCGAGACCAAAAAACTTGGTGTAGCCTGAAGCGTGCAGTTGGCAGAGTCACTGGGCCACTACTTAGAGACCACAATCATAGTCCGGCGGTGGTTGTTGCTGCTGCTAGTGTCGATGTGCCGCTCGTCCCCTTTTAGCCTATAGCGGAGACAAGGGGAAGAAGGAAAAATAGTTGGTAGAAGTGCAGTGGTCAATGGAATTCCGCAGTTAGGTGAGGAGACGATGCCTCGGCTCAGGGGTATTTATAGGCGGGGTGCCCAGCCCTGGCCTCACTCTGAATCACGTGAGGTTGCGGATCGAGTGGCAGCAAATTGGAAAAGGCGTCAGAGACCCGGTCAAAAGGGGTGAAAAGTTCGGTCAAAAGAGCAACAGTTAGTCAAAAATGCGGAGACAAGCCGACATGTCGGTCAGGCACTTGGGTCTCAGGTGTCCGCTATCACGGTCCTGCTGGCCCGTGGTTGCAGTCTCTAGTGTCCACGATTGCGGTTTTAACACAGGCTTGACTACGGCCGCGGTCTTAGCTTTTAGACCGCGGTCGTGTTGTTCCTAGTAGACCGCGGTCGTGGTTCAACTCTGCCACGCGAGGGAAAAATGAGGGTGGAAAGACAAAGGAGATAAAATTCAAATCAAACACCATGGAAGAGTGACAAATCATGTCAATTAAGTTTGTACAAGATATGCACCAAAAATAGCTGTCAGGGTGCGAAGATGGAAGTGCATGTAAAACTAAAAGAGAACTAGATGATGCAAGATAAACTAAATTTCTAGCAGTTAGAGGAAAGATAAAATTTAAATTGACTTTATTAAGAGATATTTTAAAAGTAAAGATCAAAGAAGATTTTTTTAGGTAGTAGGGGGTGGCTACCCTACAACTCCTACACTTGGATCCCATATTCTTATTTTTGGGATCCAAGTTACATGTTCCTCGTTTCTCAGGCTCGCCGTGTAGTGACAAAACATGCGGAGAGGTGACTCCTTCCGAGTTTGGAAAAGAGGAATAAAACCTAGTGACTTGGTGAAGTCATCTCTATATCGTGAATTACTTGAACTGCACTGGGATAAATTCCTTAGCAAATCATCTTCAAGGTACCTTCCAAGATATGAATCTGAACAGGAAGGCCCTGGGAAGTCGATACAGGATGAGACTGAGGGGAGAGGTTGGATGTCTTCTGGAGGACTTATCTCTTCTTTCTCCTCCTATAAATTCGGGGTTGTATGCTCAGATAAATTCTCATTTACAGTCTGGGTTATCCAATCATTTTCTAAACAAGAAGTACCCCCATAAGAATCTATTTGTAGTTCTACCACCCCATGCTTGTTGCCTTCTGTGGGGTCCAGGGTGTCTTCATGCTCAGCAGCCATGTTGTAGTGGATTGTCCATCCTGCTCCATCAATATCCACCAAGACTTTTAAGGGAATGGTGGTAAATGTCAACTCATGCTGCTCTAACTCGTCATCATCAGTATATTCACTTCTCCAAATTGATCAGTTGTCATTGTCAACGTCATCGAACAAATTGTTCCAAACCATGATTGGCGTGCTACTCAAAGCTAAATGACAAGTCTCAATGTGAGAGCTATCTCTATGGTCTGAATCAGTGTTTGACTCAAGTTCCTCAAACCAACCTTCTGGTTGTGAGGTAGTTTGACTATTCTGGTGAGGATAAGAGTGTTTATCATCGTCATCATAAAACCATTCATTCATATGACTTATATCTTCCATTGGTTCATCGGCTGGGTCATCTAGATAGAATGAAGGGCTTCCCTAAGTGGGTTAGTCTTCACAGAAAAATCCTAGTGAATCCAGTTGGGGGTCTGAATAGGATGGTGAGGCATACTCCTCTTCAGGCCCAATGGAATTGTCATGATGGCTAATATCTTCATTATCAGGCAGTGGAGGTTACAACTGCGTGGTAACCAAATTGATGAGCTCTTGAAACTTCTTGCCTTATTCAACATCTTTATCATGAAGCTTTTGGACTTGTGCAGCCACATTTTCAAGTTTAATCAAATTTTCATTGCACTCATGTTGGAGGCTCGTTGTATCAAACCGATGTACTTGGGTGAACCCTTGCTCAACAGTTTGAAGTATGCTCCTACTGTGGTTTGCAATCTCTCTGGCTACTTGGAGTTGATGATTCTGCCTTTCTAGTAGTTGTTGGAGTGGATTGACATTTTCTTGGAGATGAGGGGTTAAGGAGGTGAGTGCATTAACACTTTCTTCAACTAATTCTACTGCTTTAACCAGTTCTCGATCTCTCGATAGCCCAGAAGTTGAGGGCTGGTTGATAGTTTCCGTTGTTGAAATGTCTACATATGATGACGGTGGGGGTGAATATAGCTCGACGAGTTGTAAGGCACGGCTTTCAATTATTTGCCAGCAGTCGGTACTGTGGAAAATTTCAAGAGGACAGGTGGACAAGATGAGTTGTCTTGCAGAAGCAAGATCCATGATTGAAAAAGTATAAGAAAAAGGAAAGCTATTCAGTATATATGGACAAGTATGTTTAAAATAAAAGAAAAACTATGCATATATATACAGGCTTAAAAGTGACAGAACAAAAATCTTTTAGGCGTGTAAACGTGGAAAACCATGTCCCCAGTAACGGTGCCAAAAAGTTGATCGGCCTCGAATAGCGCGTTCGAAAGTGAAGAAGATTCAGAAGGAATCGAACCTTTAAATTTATAACCTGAAACCTTCAAGGACACCTGTAACTTTATTACGGGGTCAAAGTAAATATATGGGGTCGAACACTGGGACGTGGTGATGTTTAGGACATTTGAGATTTTGTTCTTAAGTCAGATAAGCCAAGATGTAGTTGAGGAAGGATAAGGGCTAGAACTAGTCTAGAAGGTTGTCACGAATTAAAACAAAACAAAGAAAATAAAATAAAATAGAGTTCATAGGATTCTACTAAACTAGAGAGAAAGAAGTTCTTGGCTATGTAACCACAATTTAGGCAGTCTATGCACCCGTTCTTGAGCTTAGACAACCCTCGAACACCCCAGCAAGCAATCTACATCCAAACCTGGTACGCATTGTGGTATCTATTTCTGTGGGGTCATCCCACTCGCTCTCACGTAGCGTGACTAAAACTCATCGATGATATGAAACCTCTCGCGAGGATGAAAAACCAACATCCTAGAATATCCTAGATACCCTCTCAGGTCTAGATTCTTCGAGGATGTTAGGAACACACAATTTTGAACCATCCTCCTTTCATATTCCGATCCAAACTATCTTCTCTTTTCTATTTCTACAATGAATCTCTCAATATAGGAAGAAATAGCAGTTCAAGCAAGAAAGAGATCAACCAAACTGGCAATCATAACCAGAAAGAGGAGATAGAACATAAAACGTGCTAGATTTGAGATAAAACTACTTGCTTAAGGTAAAAGTACATAATCATGCCCAAAATGGGCTACATAGCCAAGAAGGAGCTCAACTAGCCATGGACAAGCATAGTTGGCACCGAACAAGGATGAAAGAACATCATTTGTACATAAACAAAGGAGAACATCAGAAGAAATGAGAAGAAGAAGAGATTTAGCCCATAGAGGAGATGTGTCTCTCGCTCCCTAGCCTCCATATAGGTCAGATCCCGTCTTTTGGGTCATCCTCCTTGATTTTCTGGGCTCCTTGGCCTCCTTATTCTCTAGATCCGCCCCGAATAGCAACTTGGTTGGTGGATGGGGGTGGAAGATGATGGTGTGGACGTTCTCCTTCTCTCGAAGAAGATGGATCCTCAGTATTCTCTCTCCTCAGCTTCTGCCTTTGGAGATCTAAAACTAGAGGTGGAAGATGGTGGGGAATGGAAGCACGCTAAAGAGACTGGCGTAGAACGAGCACTTTGGCCTTCTCAGACCTCCAAACTCTTCCACGGGGCTCTGGAACTTCACCAGGTTAGAACCACAAGGTGGAAAAACTCCCCAGATCTGAACCACTTTTTAGGTGGAGAGGGGCGGGTATTTATAGGTGGGGCTATCGTAGTTCTGATCCAGATCATGACCTTAATCACCACGGCCTTGGTGGTGATCGTGGGTCGCAGTCCTCACTTGGTCACGGTCTCTGGTCGAGGTACCTTCCGTGGTCGTAGTTGAGGTTGTGGATTAACCATGGTCGAGGCTTGATCCACGGTCGAGGTGTTGGCCTTGGGTCGCGGTTAGCTCAGAAGCTATGGCAGTGGCTTGGATCGCGGTCGAGGTGGTTTCCTAGACCACGGTCCTGGTGGAGGTGAATATTGTGGTCGTGGTCGAGGCGAGTGTAGATACCACAATCACGGTCGTGGTGTATCCCACGATCGCGGTCGTGGTGTATCCCACAGTCGCGGTCGTGGTGTATCCCACGGTCGCAGTTGTAGTGAAGGCCTATTTGCTGCAAAACTCATACGTTGGGGAGGATTCTTTGGAGGATAGATGTCTTCTCCGGTTTGGTGCATGTAAGTCCAAAAATTGGTAATTTGAGCATCTTTATCTATGAAAAGATATAAATTACTAAAAGATCAGGAACATGGGATATTTTGGGCATATTAATTCTATAGAGACACAAAACCATATATAAATGCTTAGCATAAATACATAAATTTGGGTGTTATCAATCGCTGCCAACCACTTGGCCTCTTCACGAGCATTCCCTAGCATTTTGTGGTCCCCACAAAGAGTTGTCCACCCCCCTTCCTCGACCAAAGGGGCGTGGTGCTTCTCCAGAATGGCTCACCGAAGGAAAGGGGCCCAATCTTCAGGCCTTCTCCGAGCCATGATTCCATGCCACATGGATTCACATTGGATATGTGAGGCCAGATCAGGCATGTGATTACGCCAAGGGGTGCTAGAGAAGCAACGCACAAAGCGGGTGAGGTGGTGGTCACTACTAGGGCTGTAGGTGGAGGAAGGCTGAGGGAGGGGGCTAGGGTTCACTAACGGTCAAGGAAATAGGGGCAAAAGAACGAGTGAGGAGTTTTGTAGGAGGAGATAGGGTTAATCTTGCATCAAATGGTCAGAACAATGGGTATTAGGTGGAGCTTGGTTCCATTGTCATCGACCATCGTACGGAGGTAGGGGGTGAGTTCACGGTCATTGGATGGAGGCAAGATCCATGGTTGGTAGATCTAAGGGTTAGATGGGTGGTTTGAGAAAAAAGCCAGCTCTTGATTGGTCCTTAGACTTTGAATTGGATCACCAAAAGGGAGAAGGAGAGTAATTGGGGTGTGCTCGGTTGAGCCCAAATGGTTGACCCAAAACAGATTAAAAAGGCATAAATTCGAGCTAGAAATAGGATTAAATCAAGTAAAGTTCAAATATGCATCTCCCTCATCCTATATCAGGATCAAGAAAAATTTAGTGTGTCAGAATCATGAGAATATCCTCTACATAATGATCACAAGGTCATGGTAGAGTAAGACACATAAATGAGGTCAAAATGGAAACAATATATGATGAAGTGTAAATAAAGGTGCAAACTTGGTTTCACATCAAATTGAGGGTCACTACTTGATATGTGAACTCAATACAAGCCCAAAAAGAATCAAGACATATCAAATCATAAAATTGAGGTGGAGAGTGATAAATTAATGCAAACATGAAGTGTGTGACACATACATGAGAAAAGAGAAAAGTCCAAGTTGTTATAGAGGGTCTCCGAAAATCCAATCATATCGATTATCCCAAAACATAATAATTTATGTGGCTCTGATACCACTGTTGGGGAAAACAAGTACAGAATATAGTAGTAAAAACAAAAAAAAATATTTATCTATATTCCCATAACAGCAAGATCGCATCGACTACTATGAAATAGGAAGGCTAGTTTAACGAGTTACACCTGATCCTGGAGCAACTCTAGTGACAACAAATTGCTTCAATGCAACTTTCTACTAGTTTCTCTTGGACAGTGGATGTGTAGCTCTGGGTCTTCACCATGAACAACGAACATGATAGCTTCTGCAGTGACTCCTATGGTCTCACCATAGACTGCAGGCTGAATTTTCTCTCCTAGCAGCATCCAAAAGACTCCTACCTGTAGAGTAGTCCACACAGACCAACTAGAACTCATTTCATTCAACTAGAACAGACATGAAGGAGTTGTCTCTCCCACTAGCATACTAGTCACCAATGTGCTCTACCACAACAACAATCCTCAATTGTTCTCTCTCATAGCTATCCCTCACTTGTTGCATAGGACTTTCTTGGTCTCCCTTAATTACCACAACTAGAGAGGAAAAAAACTGTCAGAGCAGCTGATTCTCAGTTGTGTTGTTGTGTTGTTCTCTAGGAAGCCCCATGTACCCCTCTATTTGTAGGCAGGGTTTAGGCCAGGGTTCCCAGTCTATTTGGGATCTATGTGAGAATGGAAGGGACCAGAAGATCTTGAATTTTCACAACCTACAAACTATGCAATGGTCATCTGGTGACCCAGATGGTCATTTGGTCAAACGAGATGGTCATTTACACTACCAAACGGTCGTTTGGTGGTTTCCCAATTGCATACAAAATTGGCAATTCGATTTGAATTAATATTACATATTAATTCCTTGCACCAAAGTAATGTGCAATCGAACAAGTTCGGGAAACATACAAAACCTTTGTTTGGCCCCAACCGAGCCATCTCACCCATGTGAGACGCCCGTCTTATTCACCTAGACAATCTTCTAGTGAACCTGAGTTGGTTCAACATATTGAATCAGTCAGTTAGGGCAAAACATAGCCAATTCAAATTCTGATTAGCCTGACAACCCAAATGGTCATCTCAACACTTGAGATGCATGTCTGGCCTGTCCAAACGGTCATATCAACACTTGAGATGCTCATTTGGTAGTTCATTCAGCCAATTTATTGCGTGAAGTGAATACCTAAACACTTTAGTAATCAATCCAATCATCATTCTAGATAAACTCCTCTGATAGATGAGTTCCTATGTGTGTGACCCTATAGATCCCATATTACATTGGAAGTGAATGTTCCTAACTAATTCATGACACAACAAGTAGAGAGCAGTGCCTAGTTGCACATCAGTGCTACCCAAGTGAATGGAAAGTTGGAGAACAACTTCAACCTATCATCTATGTAAGGTGTTGCAGTGTTTGTATAACTCCTTTGTCACTGATATCTAGGATAAACTTGAGGCATGGAATTGTCATCCTCTCAACATTCAGTCCATGTTTCTCGAACCAAGACCAGACTATCTGAGATGATGTGACCTCAATATCATATATTGATTTATATGTGCATGTGCATGCATTTCTCAGTCTCTCTTATCAAGTGGCCAGGATATCATATTCTAATAGGAGGAGAAAATCCCATATCTATCACTCACAATCTATCCCCATGTTTCATAGTCACCCAATCATCACCTTTATAACAACCCATGTTTTAGGATTGTGTTTGATGATGTCAAAGTGTTCCCAACAACATGTGATGAGTGTCAGGTATAAGAATCACAATCACCACCTTCACTATGAGAGATGACTATGAACACCAATGATGGTTTCCATGTGTCATTTTCAAGGTGGGTCTTTCCGATACATTGTTCTCAAATATGTATATGTGTGCTTGGTTTGATATTTCCATATCATGACTAATGAGATTCTATCATTAACCAACATACACTCTAGTCTTATGTGTGACTAGTGTCTATCTACCTTCCACAGTAACAACTGACTTGGGACATAATAAGAATGTACATACTCATAGTATCTATATGATCTCATTCTTTGAAGTCACGTACTTGAAGACATATGTCATTGAGTATTGTCATTCTTTAGACATTCATAATGTTTCCTCATTATCTCATTACTGAATGAAATAGAATGAATTGGAAGTTTGCCTTTATGAGTATTAACCAAATCCTCTCAAGTATATACCATGTATCACATGATTTGCTCTATGGGCATACCTTATCAATGATAACTTCCTATATGGATATATGAATCATATTAAAACATGGCCATGTGATCATCACTGCTACTAGAGACCTGCTAATAGAAATAGTCACCTCCATTAGATAAATCAATTTGAGCCTATTATTCGTTTTGTGTCCAACTGAGAAAATTCATTTTATACCCTAGTAATTTGGTTGTTTTCCTCAACCTCTCGTGTTCGTGGCTACTATCTCAAAACATTGAAGCGCATGGGCCTAGATCTAGTACGAGTCCTATGCAAGATATGCTAAGGCATGGTGGAATGTTCAACCATCCCAGAGAATCATTATATGATGAAACTCGGCTATAAGGGACTGATGCAGCCCTATTTTAGGGCTTCATGTTGTGTCATATTGCACTTCAATCATATATATACCTACTAGATTACATGTTATTTCCCCTAATATGTGTATTTGTGTAAAATGCACTTATGGACGTTATTTGCATGTTTTTTTAGGTGTTTGGACCATGCTTGAATGGAAGAGAGATAAAAAAGAATGATCCTAGGGTTTCTCTACCCTTAGAGAGGCCAAAAGTGAAGTACAAGGCTCCCTCAACCTACCCCTAGTGGCCAAAGATCAATTGAATCAAATATGTACAAGGATGAACAAAGAACAAGCTCAAAGAGCTTCTGAAGAGAGCAACATGGCCGTGGTACCCAAGAATGGTCGTGTTGATCCACTCAAATCCATTGAATCAAGCATTAAAGACTCAAGTTAGTAGAACGGCCATGCAACATATCATGGGTGTGCTACCATGACCCAGAATAGTCATGCCAACCTGCATGGCCGTGTTACAACCAAGTCAGAATGGTCATTCCTCATAGAATGGGTAGCACTCCTCCAAGCCACCACGAATGTGGTAACCACCACGACCATGGTGACCACCACATTCGTGCTACCAAAGTCCCACCACGGTCGTGCCACCAGCCATTCAAAATCCAAATTATCCTACGATTTGTCACCAATTCTCGCCTCGCCTATTCCATACCACCATGGGAATTCTAACCCACACCCACCACATCTGTGTTGCCTAGCATGGTCGGGATGCCTAGCATGGTCGTGCTACATTCAAACCTAGCAGCACTTCTCCACTACACTTCCCAATTTACCCCCACTTAATCTAGTGCTTCCCCACCACCTATATATACTTATGTGGTAGCTCTAGATTGAAGTTAGCAACTATTAGACCACTCCCAGCTCCCCCATTTTGCCTTTCACCCATGCCCACTCCATTCCACCTCCATTTCATCATATTCCACCTCAAAAACACCTATTCTAGGGCTTTTGACCACTTTCCATCATACATCCATGCCATCTACCTAATTTAGAGGGAGGTGCTCAAGCTGCAGCTGCTAGGAGGTGGAGAAGGAGGAGTCTTCACCAAGCTCATCATGGCTTTTCACTCCTCTACTCGTTCTTCTTCCTTTCTTTTTATATTTTCGTGTTCTATGAGTAGATAGGCCCCTTAGGTGGGTTGTTTGGGGCCATACATGTTACTTTGATACTATGTTGGGGAAAAATGATATGTAAACATTATGATTTCATTTTCTAATGATTATGTTCTAGTTCTATCTCATTCCTCATAAATTTCTTTGTGGTTTGTGTTTGAAATCACCTAGGATTCTAGGAAGATTGCTTATATGTGGCTCTTTTTATGAATTGCTCCTAAGTCCAATTAATGGATCCTTAGTTAGCTATTCACCTTCCTACATGTTAATCAATTATCCTACACCTAGGTGAGAGATCTAAGTAGCTAGTATAGGAGAATGTAGTGTAATTAGCTTGGTACCTTCTCAAGGCTAGAATGTGGGTGATGTGAGGTCTAAAACCTCACTTCTACCTTACATTACTACCCTCGACAACTAATGACCCTAAGAATTCTTATCCTAGAAACTGAGACTTAACTAGACCCTAATTAAAATCCATCTAAATCCTAACCTGATTGAGCCTCGTAAGGGTAGATAGGAGATTTTAGGGACTAGTTCCCCTATACACATCCTACATAATCCATGGCCAGTTAGTAGTTTATGGCAATTCATTAGCCTCTAGCTTGTTGTTTGGTGTGATAATATAAATGAGAGAATGATGTTTACATGTCATCACCCCCAACCTAATTGATAAGTGTAGCCCCCAAACAGCCCACACTTCTCTTAATTGCTTTAAAACCTTATTGCCTTCTTGCTTAGCTAGTGTTAGCTAAATTATCTCTTTACTTGCTTAGTTAGTTTATTTTTCTGTTCTTGCCTTGATCTTTCTATTTTAGGTCTTTAATTGATTTTGTGCTTAGTTTGCTAATCTAGTCTTAGTGTTATCTCTTTCCTTTGCTTGCCTAGTGTAGCTTGTCCCTCTCTTTCTTAACTTATCCTTCCTTACTCATTAGAATCAACTATCTAGGGTTAGATTAGGTTTTGATCTTATTTGTTCTCATTTACTCGCTTGTTGACCATTAGGGTAATCAACAAATCAACCATCAAACCCTTAAACCCTAGACTCCGAAGTAGGAACATAGCCTAAACTAATGTAGCTCTAGTGCCCCATTTTCTCCCATGAATCAACCCTATTCTTTCTGCTTGTCTATACAATAACATGACCCTGTGCTCTTGTCAGTTAATGTGTTAGTAAAAATAGGTGTGTTAATTTAGGTCGTCATAAATTTTGAAAGATACTCGTGTGTCTGAGCCCTTGAGGTGTGTGCATCTAGTCAAGATTCAATTGATTTAGGTGTATACCTCAGGGTAAGGAAAAATCTATAAGGGACCACCAGTCAGAAGAGAAATCACTATAATTACTGGTCTCCATATTGGAACCCAATCATAGTATGGTCCACCCAGGAGTACTTAGATGATTAGAAGAAGAAAAGGTAGTGGACTTTCTATTGTAAGTTAGATGAATACTACAACTACTAGCAGTAAACACACTTTCATCATTAAGTTCATGAGGGAGATCACTAGGGTCAAGCCCAAATGATCATCAACACATGTAAATATTTATAAGAAGTCTTGATCATTACAACATGCTCTGATCTAGTATAGCAACCATCAACAAGATGGAAGATGGCCATATTAACAACAACTCTTATAGACAAGTGTGAGACATAATGTGTTGTATGATAACACAATTGTCAAAGTATGTGATATGATTAAAGAGGATGTCGCGTCCTCGCTCTTTCTCCACAGACCTCCTCGGTCCCCCATAATAGCATGTGGACACCACTGCAAGAACCTTCATCTAAAGCCCAACAAGCGAAGCTACAATCTTCCATCACATGTACCTAGTCTAACAGGAGGTATTCAAAGATATTGAGGCATCCCTCATTGATGAACCTCCTAGAGACATAGTCATTCTAAAATACATGACTATTATATGCTAGACATTCCACATTGTAAATGAAATAGAGACTTCCAACATCATCATAGGCTCACTCCCTCATCTTGTGAAAGTAGGCATGCCTTCCAATCATCACTGAAAATCAGCTTTGATCAATATTCTTTGTTAGTACATTGATAACTTTGTCTAGATATACAATAACATGTGAGGGCTTGATGAGTTGATTTTTGTACATCGACTCCCAACTGCACCAAGAATGAATCCCATCGAGTAGAAGGCCAAATGTGTTAGACCATAATGGGGATAGAATATATGCCAAGAAGTTCATAATCATTATGATGTGTGTTACATACACCTTGTGTCAATTCTAACATGACTATCCAATACGTGTGGGTCCAAATAAATATGGTGTGTATGCATGTGTGTTAATCATAGGGATCTCAATAAAGCCAATCTGAAAGATGTTTTTTTACTACCATACATTACTATACTCATACACAAAAAATTCAAATAGGAATTCCTTAGATTCATGGATGGGTTCTCAAGACACAACTAGAATTAAAAAAAAAATGGTGTCAAAAAAAATGGAGAAAAACACCTTAACCCTAGAGAGTGGTACTTTTTGTTACAAAGTTATTTTGTTTGGACTCAAGAACATAGGTGCAACTTATTAGCAATCCATGTCAATCCTCTTCCATGACCTTGTACATAATGGAACCAAAGTGAACATAGATGACATTATTTCCACGTCAAAGCAAGAAGAATACCACGTGTCTTGTATGGAAAATATGTTCCAATGTCTATGGGATTTTTGACTCCATTTACATATATAAAAATGTACCTTCAACATCACATCTAGAAACCTAATGGGATATGTAGTTACCAAACAAGGTATAGAGGTTGATCTAGAGAAATCTTGAGAAATCATTGAGATACTACTTGTTGTATGGAGGAAGACAATAGAGTTCTTCTTGGAAGACTCCAATAAATCAGTTGATTCATCATAAAGTTGAAACTAGTTTTCATATCAATGGAAGTTTGAATGATTAATGTCAAGTTGTGTTTAACAAGTTAAAGCAATACTTATCTAGACCAATGTTTTCAACCACTAGTCTAATGGTATCCATTGATATTGAGGGTCTCATACATGGAAGAATGCATTGGAGGAGTCCTAACATAGAAATTCAGCGGTGATGAAAATTCCATTTAGTATATCTATAAGAAGCTCATAGAAACTAAAGACGGATATGTTTTGGTTGAGAAACGCTTACTTGATTTGGTTCATGATACTACAAAACTATGAAATTAATGAATTCATTATACGTGCTTCCAATAGCATGCCGTGATCCACTATGATACCTATGCAAACATCAAACCTAGATCATAAGATATGTTGTACTTATGCTCCGATAGTCGTATACTCATGCATTGCCTCAACAAGGTGAAAGAAAATGATGTCATGTGAGAAATCCATGAAGGAAAATATGATAGTCACATGGGTAGCATCACCCTCATCAAGTGTACCTAGATCATTCTCTATTACTAGAGCATGACGGATCCAGATTACACATAGTATTGTACAAGTGGTGAATTTTCTAGATATATGCAGACCACATCCATATGCCTCTGACTCATTGATACAAGAAGGTTACGTCATGTCCACTCACAATATAGGTGTTTACATGATCAGCATAATCCATCCAAAAACCTCCAATAACCATTGCTTCATATTAGTTACCATTGACTACTTTGCCAAGTGGGTAGAAGCAATCTCATTCCACATCGCCTCTACCTCACATGTCTTCAAGTTTATTTACAAAAATGTCATCACAAGATATGGAATTATGTGGGAGTTCATATCCAAAAATGGCACCAACTTCATCAAAAAAATTGGTACAAGAACATCTAGATTCATACAGAATCAAGCATAATAGGACTTATCCTTATCAACCTCAAATGAATAGAGTGGTTGAAGCGGCCAAAGAATCAAGATATTTACAAATATGGTTGAGTGCACTCAATATTGGCATGAATAGTAGCCTATGTCTCTGTGGGTATAGATTACATTCATTGTCACATTTATTGGCATCACACCTTAGTTACTTGTGTTTGAGACCAAAGATATTCTACCTATTGAGATCAAAGTTCCCTCCTTGTGTTTACTTTATGAGACTAAAACCTCAAACAATATTGGATATAGGATATATAAACACTTCATAAGATTGAAGAATAAAAATGTTGTGCCTTACACCATGCATAGTTTTACCAAGCATGGCTAGATTGTTATTTTTCTAAGAAGGTACACCTTTGACACTTCTAAAAGTGTGTCCTCGTATTGTACAATACCTCAACCCTAACATTGAGGGTAAGTTAAACCCTAAATGGGAAGGTTCACATGTTGTCCATGAAGTCTACAATGACATTTCTATACAACTACATGACATGGAAGGTGACATCCATATACTTCCAATCAATGCCAGCCACATCAGAAGGTACTACTACTGGTAACTACATAGGACTGTGTTCCAAATTAGTATAGTAAATCCCTTCCCAACTAAGGCGGTGATAAAATGGATTACAAGAGAATATGAGCATTGATTTATTAGAACATCAAGGTTTATATGAAAAAACTTATGACCATCATTCCCAGCCTTGTCAGTTTGAAAACTAAGATTTACTAACATATGTATAATTAATTAATATCACTCTAGTACATGTAACCTTATATGATTACATAGATATTCTAACTGACAAGGATTCTTGAGAATGGACATGCCAACAAACGTGATCCATTTACTACTATTCAAAGGGATGATGATGAGGTCACTCTTTTCAAGAGAATCCCATAAAGGGGTTGGTTATCGGTATATTTAGCTTTCATTTGAGCAAGGTGCACCTTCTACATCATCTACCATATAATGGGTTTGAAGAAAGATAAGGTCCTACAACCAATTTTCTTAACACTTGTGTTGATGGGACCAATGCATCCAATAACACCAGACTTCCGATCACATGAGGTTCCTGTATGGACAACCCCCTTGCATTTTAGATGTCAGAACTTCACTTCCATCCTAAGGATTTGGAACCATTGCCTATTATATTTATTCTCATGACATCACACCCCAATATTTGAAAGAGTCATCAATTCTACACAATGCCAACAATTAGAGAGAAACCAACCTACACCCTAAGGTTATAAACACTATGTCAAGGTTTTTAGCCATAATGATACAAACACTATGAAAAGAACTTGTGACTGAGTGTCACCTAAAAGGAGACTTCTACATGGTTGTAAACTATAGAAAAAATACATTTTTAAGAGTTAGCGAGGAACCATGTTGTTGTCTCTCCCTCATAATTAAGTATTCATCAAATAAGGATTTCATAGAACAAATGATGCCAACCCATATCTACATGCATACTATGTGTTAGAAACATTGTTTGTAAGACTAATGGAGGAAAGTAGGTGGAGCATATCAACCCAAACCCAATAACTAAACCAAATCACCATCCCATTCTATTCCATACTCTCATAGATTGTCTGGATTGACACAAAAAATATTACTACTGGGAGTTTCAACCCTATAAATGGAGTAGTGTTATGGATTTTAAATTAGGCATGTTGAGAAAAAGAGACACGTCAAATGCAAAGATACATTCTATTTCACTAAGTTTTGGGGATAAAAATCCACGATAAAAATATAAAATATAAAAAAAATGACAAAATCAAAATAAAAACACCAAAAATCATGAATAAATCTATGGACTTATTCCTTCTTATAGTTTGCCCGCATCATTACATATGACCTCCAAATATGGCCACCTCAAACAATGCAGATCTTACGCCTCTACGGTGCCTTAACCATGTGGATATGTGTAAATAGTTGGTTCCACTACCTGATTCTCTATTAGAGTTTTAAGAATGATGACAAGCCCCATAGATCAACACTAGCCTTGGTTGCATGCTTTTTCCTCACTCATGAACAGCCTACAATCAACTTCCATGTTGGTTTCCCATCTTTATACTACTCGAAGATGAGCATACTAGACTATAAAGTACCTTTTCATTGGCTACATGAAAGAAGGTTCACCTAGGTGATATGGGTATTCCAATCATTCCTATTATGATTATATTAGTAGAGGTCTCAAAACTTAGGATGTTATAATATTCCCCACGTAGTATCTTAATGTCCTCATCAAGGCTCAACTATATGGCATCATATGTGCTTCCCCATTTAAGTACAGAACCAAAACGACTCATGCACACCTAGTTCCCTTTCATGGATACCAACACAAGGAGGCTCCATCTCATCTCACCGAAGACTTTCCTCAATCATGGATTTCTTGGTTATGGAATGTGGTCCCACATGCCCATTTGGCACCACCTATTAGAGGGAATTGTCTCTAAAGCCATATTTTATGCATGGGTCCACCTCCCAAGTATCCATTAGAGTTTCAATAATGATGAATGCCCCCACGGACAACCACTAGCCCTAGTTGTGTACTTTTTTCAAAGTCAAGCAGAACCCAAGATCAACTTCCCAATAGATCATCCATCCTAGTATTACTCTTGGCTGAACACGCTTAACCACATAGTACCTATTGATGGGCACCTTAGTTACATGGTTAGTCCAAACATTTTCTTCTAAGTTCACTTTATCTAAGGCCTCAAATCTTGGTATATTACAATATTCCTCCATAGTAATCATCCCCTTATGACTCCATCTATGTTTTAGATTATGTAGCACAGCAACTTGGTTTCTGGACAAGTTTTCTCATCCTCGATGGAAGTTCATCTAATATGGTGACATTCATCTAGTGTCATTAAAATTTCCAAAGAAATGCCACTAGTTAATAGCTTGAACAATACCTTAAACTAGGAAGAATAGTGGGGTATTACCATCGCCAATTCTTGGGACTTGATGCTACCATCTTCTGCCACCTACTAGACACAATGTTATTTGACTTTCAGATCTGAGAAGTATAACTCTAACAAGTTTGAAAGAATCACGTGCATATGCACTATTTTTTGTCTCTCCCCAAACATGAACTAAATCCTACACAACCAAGGTGAATTTGCTTCTAAATCAGGCATAGATGGATGGCTCCACCCTCTATATTCCCATTATACTTGTTAATCACCAGACAATAAAATAACTCAAATAATGTCAAAGGGAGGTTGCATTCTCCACTCATAATGGCCTTAATAGTTGGAATCACCCATTTGAACACCTATTCCCCATATTGGTAACACAAAATATTCCTATATATCATGATCAAAAATGCAGACAAACAACCCCATAGTTCTTTGAAACCAGGTGGACACTTTGCTAGCTTCAAAAATCCCAAACTTTTAGTAGATGCACCATCATACTTTGACGAGTGAGGAGGGACATGTTTCACACAATAGGACATATAAGAGGTGTAATGGTAATCATGATCACATTATGACAAACATCTATCATGAAAAAGGAGTAAAACATCAATGTTAGGTAGGCTTGACCAAACCTAAATTTGTCAACATTCGGATCCCAGAAGTGCATCATTGCACTTATTACTTTGGTGTATACTAGATGTAGGGTGGGTGAAATAGACCCTACACATGAAGGTTTACCAAGTTCCCTTTGTCTTCATCTAATGAATCTTTCTTCCAACATAACCACATACTTGTCTCAAATGGGAAGTGAAAAAGACATCCCATTTCAAAAGCATATCACGCATCTACCCCAAAGTCAATGGACAAACTATATGTAGAAGCGAATGACATCTCAGCAACTTGGAAGGAGAAATGTAAAATGGTGGGAACACACACTCTAAGATCTAGAAAGGGGATTCAAGAGGAGACTCCTTCCACTTTGTCACAAGTGAAATGGTTGTAAGGGCACTGAAGATCCTTTTGATATATGAAACAATGTCTACCCCAAAGGCACACTTATAAAGAAGGTCAAAGATGGGCTTGAGTGCTTATCGAGATACAAGACATTGTCTTCCCCAAAGCCACACTTATAAAGAATTTCAGAGAGGGGTTTGAACTTATTAGGCACCCCCTTTGACTGTGAATATTGGAAAACCATGTTGTTGTTCCCCACTCCCCCCCCCCAAACCCTGGGGCTTCCATGCAAGGGGGTGCCTACTAGGTACATTCCCTGCTAGTGTCCTATCTTCAGGCCATACATGTGACCTAAACATCTGGAAGGGGGCCTTAGTCCCCAAAAACACTTTTTTTATTTTAAGCACTTTTTGAATGCACTACATGTTCTTTTGGCTCCTCAAAACTAGGAAATACCATAAATGTGTGGAATTTAGATAGATTTGGCTTTAATTCGAACATCAAGAAGCCTTGTTGAAATACGTAATTCAATTGAAAGCCTTATTTTAGAAGCAATTCATTTGATCCTTGCTTAGGCAAGCAGTTTTCACTGAATCAAACAAGCCTTGCAATAAGCAAGCACATTCATAGAAATATTATGATGTAATATCTTTGCCTAGACTATCTCTACCTATATTGGTTTTACTCCCTTGATGAGTATACTTGTGATCAAATATCAGTAGTCTATCATATGTCAACAAAGTGCTACACACACCAAGAATGGTTTTCTATTAGTCTCAAAACTTCATCATAAGTGGGTTCACCTACCAAGATTCAAACCTCATCCTATTATTGGAACTCCACTTTTGAGTTTGTCTCCTCTAGTTTCTAAATGAATGGAATCATAAAAAATGCCAAGACAAATTAAAGTAATCAAATTGAGACATTCTAACAAACATCAAAATTTGAATACATTTATCAAAGGATAATGGGTGTAACTATACTCCTTAATGTCTAGACAGAGGCGTGAAAATTCAACTTGTAATGTATGAAGCAATATTATCATATTTTGTCACAAAAACACCTCAAGGGACTTCATGATGAAGGTATATGATTCAACATGATAACCAAAAAATTGAGCCAACTGTGATAATTTTGGCTAAATCTAAGGTCAAGAGTGGTTCCTACCATGCATATACCAAACTTTAGGGGTTAGACCCCACCAAGAGTTGGTTTTTGAACTAAGTGGTTGAACTTGAGTAGAGACCAAGAGATAGGGTACACTAGGAATGTACCCCTCTTTTTCCCAATTTTATTGGTCAAAGATACGTAGTAAATGCATTCGAAAGCCTTGGGAAGAAAATTGCACACTAAGAACATTCCCTTAATTTTTCCTCTTTAACATGTTAATGATTTTCCATTCAACCACACTAGAAAGCCTCTCAAAGGTATAGGATGTTCCAAGCATGCCCCCCTTCCAGTTTTGATTGGTCAATGAAATGTCCCCAAAATCCTCCAAAAGGTATTGTACCCACTTGTTTCTCTCTCCCTATGTCTCCTGACATGAGAAAGGGTATACTTAAACTTTAACCTAGATAACCCTCTATCTCATACATATATGACCCCCTAATTTCCATTTATAAGGGCTATGAAGGGTTGGTTTAGGGTAGGGGGTTAAAGGTTATAAGGTTGAGACCTCTAGGTTGTCAGTTTGAGTGATAAACCTCATTAAGAGATGTTGAACTTAAGAGTCCTAAAACCTTATGGGCATAGGTAATTAACACATTATGTTGCATACAAAATATAGTGTTCGTTCATACTTATTTTAAGAAATGATTATCTTATATTTTCTATATCAAGAATCTGAAATTTGATTACTTTCATAACTCATGCTTCATTACCACAATAAACAAAAGATGATTTAATTCCAAATTCTCTATGTCATTGTTTCTACGATACTCCCCACCAAGTAAGTAACATAGGGGTTTTAATTTTATTGCTAGAACGATTGAAGAATTACTTTATATACAGCTTATTAAAAATCCACTAAAAGATAATATTGAATATAAGATCCCTCAATTTGAGGATCTCACACTTGAACTATATTCATCCACTATATTAAATCTAGAAAATAATAAATAACATTTTTTGTTCAATCTAAACAATGCTCACCTGATCAATCCACTTCTAGGCTTGTTGAAGTTAATCCTATTTATCTAGTGTAGGAAATGTGATGCCAATGATCATATATGATGATGTTGGTAATATTTATTAGGTCATAGTTGTCCATGAAGAACTAAATCAATTTTTTAAAAATCAGGTTGGGGGTTTATTGCTAGGACCACCCAAAAAACTATCATTGAAACTAAATGGGTCTTTAGAAATAATCTTAAGGTGTGTGAAAATATAGTTAAAATTAAAGTGGTGGTCTAAGTGTATAATTTAATGCATGGGACCATTACTCGTGGCTCTAATAGAGTTTTAGGAATGAAAAATATCCCCAAAAACCACCACTAACCTTAATTATGAATTTTTCCTCACTCACGCACAAGCTAGGATCAGCTTCCTGGCTGGTCACCCATCCTAGTACTACTCTGGATTGAGCATGCTTAACCAAAGAGTTCTTTGTGATGGTATCCCTTAAAAGGAGGTGCACCTTGGTGATATTGATAGTCTAATCATTCCCTTTAATATCATTTTATCATATGTCTAAAATCTTGGGGAATTATAATCTCCCCCGCTTAGACTCTCAAAGGTAAAAGGCTCAACTATATAACCTCATAATATTTTTCCATTTCAATGCAAACCCAGAATGGCCCATGGACACCCAACTCTCAATCACGGCTACCAGCTAAAGGGTGGAAACATCACCACGGATAGCCCTTTCCAACATGATTGAACCTCACAGTCAAGATTGGCATGCCACATGGCCATGTAGGCCCCACCTACAAGAGGGGTTATGTCTTTAATACCATTTGGAATGCTTGGACCCACTACCCAAGGCTCTAGTAGAGTTTTAGGAATGATTATTAGATCAACAAACAACCATTGTCTTTAACTTTGGGCTTTGTCCTCACTCACGCACAAGTTATAATCAACTACCTGACTATGTCACCCATCCTAGTACTACTCTGGGCTGAGCATGCTTAACCGCAGCATTCTTAGTGATGGGATCCCTGAAAAGGAGGCACACCTTGTGATATTGGTATTCCAAACATTCCCTTTAAGATTATTTTATCTGACGCCTAAAATCTTAGTACATTACAATATCCCCCACTTAGACTCTTGACGTCCTCATTAAGGCTCAACTATATGGCCTCAAATATTTCCCCATTTTAGTGTAGACCCAGAACGGTGTATGAACATCTAGCTCCCAATCACGGATACCATCACAAGGGAGGCTACATCACTATGGATAGCCCTTTCCAACATGCCTAGACCACACGGATCAAGACTAGCATGCTACATGCCCATGTGGAACCCACTTATAGGAGGGGTTATGGCTCTGATACCATTTTTAACGCATGGGTGCACAACCTAAGGCTCTACTAGAGTTTGAGGAATGAAAAGTAGCCCCAAAAACCACCATTGGCCTTAACTATGCATTTTGTCATCACTCATGCATAAGTCGGGATCAACATCCTGACTGATTAACCATCCTAGTACTAATATAGGTTGAGCACTCTTAACCCATAGTTCTTAGTGATTAGCTCTCTAAAAAGGAGGTGCACCTTGGTGATATGGGTAGTCCAATTATTCCCTTTTAAGATCATTTTATCTAAGGTCTCAAATCATGGTACGTTATAGTAATCAATAAGAAGAAATTGATTTCGTGAAACTTATACACTAGTATCTAGGCTTGAATATATATATATATATATATATATATATATATATATATATATATATATGTGTGTGTGTGTGTGTGTGTGTGTGTGTGTGTGTATGTATATGTATATGTGCGTGTGTTTGTTTGTTTGTTTTTGTGTGTGTATGTATATATGTATGTATCAAAATCAAGTAAATATATTCTGACTTCCTCCTAAAAATATAGGGGGTCAAAAGTACATGTAGGACCAACGCCATCAGAAAACAAATCAACAACTCACTCATCTAGCTAATGTGTGACTTAAGTTTAACACATTTTTACATCAATACTCCTCTCATTAATGGTTGTACCTTTGTGTCTTATTCCATTATGTTCCTCCAAGATATGGCAGCATAGACCAGTAAATAAAATCTTCTTTGTGTCATCATTCCCATAGCTTGTCAACATTTTTCTCGAGTCAGCTTCAAGCATAAGTTGCAACTGAAAATCTTCATATATAAACCTCCATATCTTCTTTGTGAAATTGCAGCCTCCCACAAGATGATCATGGGACTCTTTCTCCTTCTTCCAAAGCAAGAAAATCACAGAGACGTTATAGTTCCATCTACGCAATTTATTAAGAGTAGCCAATGCACAATGTAGAATTTTATAAACACACATGCTCCATTTTAGAACATGAATACCCACCCATATATGCTCTACATAAATGTCATTTTCTGCCATGTCGCTTCCCATAGATTTAGCTTTTTATCTTTAAGCCTCCAGTTCCCTAAAGCATGGGGTTCTGAAAGATGACTAATCTTCTATAATACCTCCATCATGACATTAATGGGATGTGAATATCCCTCCCTTGTTCTTGGCTTGAAATCTAGTCCTCTTGGATATATTTCTCTCTTCCAACTTCCCCGAGTTAAGGAACCTTCTTGGTAGATAATAATTCTCCACATTGTCCCCCACTTTTCCATGTCTCTAGGTGTTTTAAAATTCAGACCTCCTTCTTCTTTTGGAAGAGCCATTCTTGCATATCTCATTGGGTGATGTTCACTTGTCCATATAAATTTGCCATCTTCATCTCCATTCTGTCCAAGACCGAACATGGAACCTCACCTTGTTGAACCTAGAAAATAAGTAGCCCCTCTATATCAGCTCATATTAGAGTTGTCCTTCCTGCCATGGATGTCTTCTGTGTCGACCATCTATTAATCATTTCCTAAAGTCTATTCATACAATTAGCAAATTCCTTTAGCTACAGGTTACCCACAGCTAAGGGGGATCCAATATATTTTGTGGGGAACTTCCCTTTCTCTACTCCCATAGCCTCCATTAATCTATCTTTCACCTGGTAGCAATTTTTGGATAAGAAGAGGTGTTTTTATTTGCATTCATGCACAGCCCCATCTATTCCCCAAACACATTGAGAAAATTTTGCAAACTCCCTAGCATGTTCTATTTTTCTTCCAAAAAGACCAACACATCATCTACAAATATCAAGTGGGTCATCACCTTTATGTCGTGTACTATATAGGGTTTTATCTCCTTCCTTTTTTCTACCATATGCATCTTGTGTGTGAAGTACTCTATGACAATCACAAAAAGGATAGGAGACAAGGGGTCCCCTTGACGCAACACATTGCCTCCCCTAAACATTCTTGTGGATGTATCGTTGACCAAGATAGAAAAGCTTGTAGTCCCAAAACACTATTCCATCCAAACAATCCATTGCTCATTGAACCCCATTTGCCGCATGATCCACCATAATTTTTCCCACCTGACACTATCATATTCTTTGGACACGTCCAGCTTTAGGCAAGCCTTCCTGCTTCCTCTCATGACATTGTAGTCCAGCAAGAATTTTCCTACCAATAGAGCACAATCACTAATACTCCTTCCTATAACAAAGGCTCCTTGATTTATAGAAATGAGTTAAAGGAGAACCAGTTTCATCTAGCAGCTAGAATTTTTGCAATTATTTTATATTGTACCGAACAACATGCAATGGGTCTACAATCAGTAAGGGAAGATGTCACATTTTTCTTGGAAATGAGTACCAAAAAATAAATATTAACTTGTCTCACCATGTTGCCACCCTCCAAGAACCAAATGACATATTCAACCAGATCCTCTTTAATGACATCCCACGTCTTCTTGTAGAAATAAGCATTGAAACTATCAGAACATGGAGACTTGTTGCTGCCAATACTCCATAGTACTTCTTTGACTTCCTACTCATTGGTCTTTCTCATAAAGATGTTGTTGTGCATACTAGTTAGTTTGAACTTCCACTCTGTCTTCTCCTCTTCTATTTCTTTTTCATAGCTTTTATTATATAGATAAGAATAGAAATTTACGGTCTATTCTTCTAAGTCCTCATGCTTGTTGACCACTCCTCCTTATGCATTAATCAACTTAGAAATGATATTTTCGGCCTCCCTTCATTTGGCAGTATTATGATAAAGTTTGGTGTTTCTGTCCCCATCTACCATCCACTTCTCTCTACTCCTCTGCCAGTAGAATTTTTCCTCTGCTTTCTTCAGGTCCTCTAGCATCACCTTCATCTCTCCATGCTTCTTTATCAGTTCTATATTGAGTGGGTTAGATAGAATCTTTTCTCTAACATCTATGTTTTCTCTCTTTGTTTCCACAAGAAAGTTTGAGATATTCACTTCAGCCTTTTCCCATCATCTAAGAGAAGTTTTGATATTCGTAAGATTTTTTGCAAAAACAAACATTGGGTTCCCTGTCACATGTACTCCCCATGCCTCCTTTATAACATCATTAAATCCCTTCCAATCATCACAGTGGTTTAGGGAACAAAATGGTCTACTTTTCTATTCCTTTTATGTAATGTGAACTGAGATAGGAGCATGGTCACTCAGTTCAGATCCACCTTCTTTCACCTACACATTAGGAAATATATGTAGCATTCATCAGTCACCAATGCTCTATCAAGCTTGCTTGCAATTCTATCTTCTAGGCTCCTATAATTATTCCATGTGAAGATATCACTACCATTTATTGGTAGTTCAAACAAACCATCTTTATCTATGATGTGGTTGAAAGCATCAGTCTTTGCATTCAGTGTTGATCTTCTGCCTTTTTTCTCTGCAGGCATCCGAACACTATCAAAATCCCCAATCACCAGTTACGGTAAAGTTACATGTCTAGATATAAAAATCAATTACTTCTACAGGTCTGGTCTAGCCTTTGCATCATTATGAGCATACATGGCTGTCACCCACATGTGCAAACCTCCATTATTCATACAGTCAACTGTAACATGCTGATCTGACATTTGTATCACTGACACCTGCCAAGCATTTGGTTTTCATGCCACACAGACTCTGTCCACCTCACCACACTCTACATTAGATACATGCTCCCATCCCTACAGAAACAAATATCTAATGCTATTTTTATTCTTTTCCTTTATTTTTGTTTCCATCAATGCAATCAAAGAATGACCACTAGCAGCAATCCACTCCTGGATCTCCTTCTTATTGCTCCTATCACATCCTCCTTTAGTATTCCATAATAACATGGACATATTAGCGGGTTTTTTGGGATCTAGTTCGCTTTTTTGGCCCCTTCTTGATGTTCCTCCGTGTGTCTATTATATCTGGTTGCTTTGTGAGGTCCTCTTCCTCCTTGTATAAATCACTCAAAGCCTCGAAGGTATTGGTTGTTTCTAGGATGTCACCTACTCCTTATGTTAATACCAAGCTTTCTATGACCCTTCTTCTTTGTAGTTGAGACGAACTCACCCTCTTCAGGTGCCCCATCATCAGACTTGGATGGTGTGCTTGTCAGCTTGCTTCAAGGACTCGTCACCGGTATTGATTCCTTCTTCTTCATAGTTGAGATGAACTCACCCTCTTCAGGCACCCCATCATTAGACTTGGATGGTGTGATTGTCACCTTACTGCTAGAACTCACCACTAGTATCGATTCCTTCTCAGGCTGCATATCTTGCGCATCTCCCTTCTGATTATTTGACTTCAGCTCCTTCCCCATTATATTTTTTTTCAGCAATATCTCCTTTTCGGTTGTTTGTGTCTTCTTCATCGGCTCTCACTATTGTGTGCCATGACCAAAGGCCATGCATTTTGTGTAGCTGATACAAATATGACCATAAGAAGTCGACACATGTATTGCATCCTTCCTTTTCATGTTAAGCCAAAAAATGGTCGGCGTGACCCTTCGACCTCAATCTCCACCAGTATCCTTGGCTCTTCCTCTTCAAGTAACCTACCACCAATATGCATGACTCTTCTTGCTTCATCCTCTATGGTTTTAGTTGCTCTCCTAGTCCACGACCGACCAAAACACCTCAAGGTGATCCATGTTGGGATGGTTTCTAAGGCCTCCTTCCGTAGCTCATCACCATTGGAGTAATGTTTTTCCACCACCAATTATTGATCAAACCACCTTGGGCCCATATCCAAATTAGCTTCCTTGTCCATGGCATTAGAGAAATGAACAAGAAAGATATCATTGTCCCTAGACAGTAACTCGAATGACCCCTTTGGCCTCCATGTCCGTCTCACCCCACACCTATAGATGTCGATGAACTTCCTCTTTCCCAGTGTGTATGCCATGATCATAAACTCCCAGATGTTCATTATCCTTTTAAACTCTTCCTCCTCTAGGTCCACATGGATCTTGACTTCCATCAATCTCAGTTTTGGGAACACGATCTGCTTCCCCTTCTCAGTCATCAGCTGCTTAAGGACTCAATTCCAAGTGATTCACTTCATCCCAGAGTCTCTCTTCTCATTAGTTTATTATGTGTGCCTCTCACCTTCCTCGACCTCAGGGTTGTAGCTGCTAGGATTCCATGAGTCGCTAGCTTTCTCACATGATTAGTTTCTTTGTGGGATTGGGGTGTGGTTAGGGTTGGTGGTGGTAGAAGTAGAGGCAGGGTGAAGGTGGACACCATCATCCGAGATGGTTGGGAACATGGACGACATGCCCTCGGGTGCCCAGAGATCACAGGTGCAATCCTACAGGGGTGCTACCCTAGGAGATGAAGCTCAGTTTGTATGTATGTATGTATGTATGTATGTATGTATGTATGTATGTATGTATGTATGTATGTATGTATGTATGTATGTATGTATGTATGTATGTATGTATGTATGTATGTATGTATGTATGTATGTATTAGAATTAGGTAAGTATATTCCGACGATCCCCCTAAAAAATATTCGGGGGTCAAAAAGTACATGTAGGCCCAACGCCATACACCCAAAAAAGTGATACAATTCACACATCTAATCAATATGTAGTCTATGTCTAATGCTTTTACAAATTTTTACAGCAATGCTTATAGCATTCATGGACTTTCCATGGTGTTTCATGGTGTTCCTTTCCTCCAGAGTATGGTTGCAAAGGCCCGTAAACAGCAGATTTTTCTTCACATCAACTCCGCATCTAGCAAGCATCCTTCTCGGTTCAGCAATGAGTTGGATCTATAATCTAAAATCTCTATATAACTACTCCCATATCTCCTTTGTGAACTTGCACTCCCCTGCAAGATGGTTGTGACTTTCTTCCTTTTCCCCGCAAAGCAAGCATACAGTAGATATATCATAATTCCAGCTCTTTACTCTATCAAAGGTGGCAAGGATAATGTGCATAAATTTATAAACACATGTACTCCATTTTGGCACATGCCTACCGGTCCAAATCTGTTCACCCATTGGGTCCATTACACCTCTAATCTGGGACACCGCCCACATGCTTATCTTCTTGTCTTTGAGCTTCCATCCACCCAAATCATTAGCGGCAAACGAGTGTTTGATTTGTAGCCATACTTCTTTCATAACATTAATGGACTGTGAGTAGCCTTCTCTTGTCTTTGGGATAAAATCCATCCCTCTAGGATATCAGTCTCTCATCCACTTCCCCCAAGTGGATGTGCCTTCTTGGAAAGAAACAATCCTCCTCATGGTTCCCCATCTAGCAATGTCTCTAGGAGTCTTCAAATCTAGCCCACCTTCATCTGTAGGAAAAGCCATCCTGGAATACTTCATAGGATGATATTCACTCTCCCACAGAAAATTAGCCATATTTATTTCAATTCTATCCAGAACAAAGATGGGCATTTCACCTTGTTGCACCCAGAAGATGAGAAGTCCCTCTATGGAAGATTTTATCAAAGTTTTGTGTCCCACCATGGAAGTCTTTTGTGTAGGCCATCTATGAATTATCTCCTCTATTTTGTCAATGCATTCAATAAAATCTTTGACCTAAAGATTGCCACCTGCAAGCGAAAATCCCAAATATTTTGTTGGGAATTCACCTCTCTCAACGCCCATATCCTAAATGAGTCTATCCTATATCTTGTAGCAATTTTTAGATAATAAGGTATGTATTTTATTTGCATTAACACACAGCCCCATTTCCTCCCCAAATCTCCCCAAAAGACTTTTAAGATTCTCCATACATTGATACTTGGCTTCTACAAAAACCAGAACGTCATCTGCAAAAATTAGATGAGTCGTTACCTTTATGTTGTGGACTATGTTAGGTTTTATTTCCTTCCTCTCTTCAACTTGCTGCATTTTCCTTGAGAAGTACGCCATGACAATCACAAATAGAAGGGGGGATAAAGGGTCACCTTGGCGTAACCCATTACCACCCCTAAAGAGACCAGCGGACATGCCATTAACCAGAATAGAGTAGCTAGTAGTACCAACACACTGTTTCATCCAGCCAATCTACTATTCATTAAATCTCATTTGTTGCATGATCCACCATAATTTCTCTCATCTCACACTATCATAAGCTTTGGAAATATCAAGTTTTAGGCAGGCTTTCCTACTACCTCTCATGACATTAAAGTCCAAAAGAAATTCCCCAACCAACAGAGCACAATCGTTGATGCTCCTACCGGTGACAAAGGCGCCTTGATTTACAGAAATATGGTGGGCGAGGACCATCTTCAACCGGGCGGCCAGAATCTTAGCAATAATTTTTTATTGAACCGAGCAGCACGCAATAGGGTGAAAATCATCAAGAGAAGAAGTGACTTTCTTTTTTCAGAATAAGAACCAAAAAGGAGTTATTGACCTGTCTCACCATGTTCCCACCCTCTAGAAACCAATCTACATAAGCAAGCAAATCATCTTTAATGATATCCCAATTTTTCTTGTAGAAGAAAGCATTGAAGCCATCTGAACCGGATGATTTGTTGCTTCCAATACTCCACACCACGTCCTTAACCTCCTATTCATTGGCTTTTCTTGTTAGAATATTGTTGTCGGTACTTGAGAGTCTGAACTTCCAATCAACCTCTTCATTTTCATCAATATCATCATAAAAGCTTTTATTATACAGAGATGAGTAGAAACCAATAGCATGTTTCTCAAGGTCCTCCTGCTTGTTGACCACCATCCCTTTAGAATTTATAAGTTCATAAATAATATTACCTACCTATCTTATTATAACTACATCATGGTAGAGCTTTGTGTTCCTGTCTCCATCTTCCATCCATTTTTCTTTGATTCTTTGCCAGTAGAATTTCTCCTCTGCCTTTTTTAAGTCTTCAAGCATCATTTTTACCTCCCTTTCTCTCTCAATCAGATTTGGATTTAATGGATCAGCCAACAATTTTTCTCAGATGTCCTTGCACTCCCTTTTGGTTTCCTTCAGCAAATTTGGAATGTTTACTTCTTCTTTCACCCATTTCTTGAGAGCCATCTTAGTGTTCTTCAACTTCATAGCAAACACGTACATAGGATTGCATGTCACCTTAATATTCCAACTTTTCTTGACAACATCTGCAAAGCCTTTCTAGTCTTCCTAGTAGTTTAGAAATCTGAAAGGTCTCCTTTTCTTCTTCTTCTCCACTAACTGGACTGAGATAGGTGCATGATCGCTAATATCAGATCCTTCAGCCATAACCTATACATTTGGAAGAATTTTCAGCCATTCATCATTCACCAGTGCCTGGTCAAGTTTGCTTGCTATCTTGTCCTTTGGACCTCTTTCATTATTCTAGGTGAAGATGTCCCCCCTACCATTGGTAGTTCAAACAAGCATGCTTTGTCAATGGCCCGGTTGAAAGCATCCACCTCAGCACTAATAGCCCATCTCCTGCCTCTTTTCTCAGCCTATAAATGTATTGTATTAAAGTCACCAATCACCATCCACAGGAGTTGAACCTTCTTTGATAAAGAGACCATATTATCCCATAAATTCAGTCTCGCTTTACCATCATTATGGCCATAAACAGTTGTCAACCATATGTGCAGACCTCCACCATTTACATAGTCCACTGTCACCTACTGGTCTGATATTTGTACCACAAAAACCTTCCATGCATTGAGCTTACAAGCCACACACACTCTAGCAACCTTAGCACAGTCAATGTTGGATACGTGCTCCCAACCTTGAGGAAATAGATATTTGATACTATTTTTATTTTGTACTTTTATCTTCGTTTCTACCAAAGCAACCATCGAATGACCACTAGCAGCGATCCATTCTCTGATTTCTTTCTTCTTATTCATGTCGCACCCTCCCTTGATGTTCCATAGGTGCATGGACATCTCAAAGATTTGTGTTTGACCTGGTACACCTAGAAGGCCCCTTCCTAGCATTCTTGTCTTTCCCTGTCTATTCTTGTTGCTTGGTTGCATTCTCCTCCTCAGCATCTGACTCGGACAATGCCTCAAAGCTATTTATTGTGTCAAGGATGGCACTCACCCCTTGGGTACTAGGGATTCCTATTTTCTTTACCCCTTTCCTCCTTGCACTGGACACAAATTCCCCCTCCTCTCGATCTCCTTGAGTTGAGGATACAGTCTGTTGTTCACCATTGTCATTGTTGTTGCTCAATGTTGCCTCCTCTCTAGGGCTTGCTTCTTTGGATGGAGGGTCACCCTGTTCCTCCTTGTCTTCCTTCTCTTTGTTGTTGCTTGGTCTTTTCCCTTTGGGAGTGGTTACGGTTCCCCCTTTTATTTAGGAGCAGCATTCTGTTCTTTTTCCTTTTCATTCCCAGCAACCTTCTCCCAACATTCCTATCTTGGTTCCTTTGCTTTCTTCTCTTCTTCCTGGCTTTCACAGTTGTTATCGCAGTGCCCAAAAGCTCTGCAGAAGCTACACTTAGGAGGGATATAGTCATGCTCCACCCCAATGGGAATAGGAACTTGTCCCCGCACATTAAGCTAGACCATATCAACCAGTTCGTTGTCAGCATCCACCTCCACCAGGATCCTTACATCGTCCTTCTCGAGCGACCGCTTTTCAATATGCAGCATGTTGCCAACACCAGCGGCAATAGTCCCAGCGGCCCTCCTCGTCCAGCTCTGACCAAAGGACTTCAGTGTAACCCAGGATGGAATGGAGGCAAAGGCATCCTTCCTCAACACGTCATCGTGGTGGTAGTCCTTGGCGACCACCAGCTGATCATCGAACCACTGGGGGCCTAGGTTCAGCACTATCTTCTTGTCATCGGCATTAGAGAATTGAACCAAGAATATACCTTTCTCTCTTGTCAGCAGGTCAAACGATCCCTTCGGCCACCATGTCCTCCTAATCTAGGCATTCATATGAGGATAGTAGGGTCATTTTCCTAGAACATACACCATGACGGTGTGCTCCCACAAGTTCTTCATCCTATCAAACTCATCTGCATTCAGGTCGACTTGGACTTTCTCGTCCGTGCATCGCCTCATTGGGTAAGTTTCTTTGATGGGTCCTGGTGGTGGCTCTTTTAACACCTATGTCCACACCCTTCTCAGTGAACCTCTCATGGTGTTCCTCACCGCGTCAGAGCCTGTGGCATCATCTCCTCCAGTTTGTGTGCCGCTTCCTTCTCCAGTTTGCGTCGGCCTGGGACTGGGGTTCTGGGCCTCCTACCCCTCGCAACTCCATTCCCCATTGCCAGGGATTGTAGGTGACAGCTGGTTGGTGTGGTTGGTATGGATGGTGCGGGTGGAGTGGGGGTGGATGCCTACGGCCGAAGAAGCCGCCGGCGTTGGCGCCATTCCGGAAGGGCCGAGATCGCTGGGATCGCCCGGACGTAACCCTAGCGGGAGGCTTGTATTATGTGTGTATATGTGTATGTATGTATGTATGTATGTATCGAAATCAGGTAAATATATTCCGACATCCCCCCTAAAAAATATTAGAGGGGTCAAGATTACATGTAGGCCCAACACCATACATCCAAAATAGCATTACAACTCACGCCTTTAATCTATATGTAGTCTACGTCTAATGCATTTACATATTTTTACAGCAATGTTAGAGGCATTCATAGACTTCCCTTGGTGTCTTCTAGCATTTATCTCCTCCCATATATGGTAGCACAGGGCAGCAAACAAAAGATTTTTCTTCACATCTCTTCCGCACCTTGCAAGCATTCTTCTCGGTTCAGCAATGAGTTGAAGATGAAGTCTAAACTCCCTGCATAAATGGTCCCAAACTTCCTTTGTGAAATTACATTCCCCCACAAGGTGAATGTGGCTTTCTTCCTTATCCTCACATAGCAAGCATACAGTAGATATATCATAATTCCAGCTCTTTATTCTATCAAAAGTGGAGAGAATATGGTGCAAAAATTTATATACACACATGCTCCATTTAGGCACATACCTATCCATCCATATTTGTTCTCCCACGATATCCTTCACTCTTCTATTACGGGACATTTCCCATAAGCTTATCTTCTTGTCTATGAGTTGCCAACCACCGGAATTATTAACAATAAACATGTGCTTAATTTGCGGCCATATTTCCCTCATGACGTTGATGGATCTTCAGTACCCTTCTCTTGTTTTCGGAATAAAGTCCAATCCTCTAGGATATCTATCTCTCATCCATTTGCCCCATATAGATGTGCCTTCTTGATATGCAATCAGCCTTCTCATGGAACCCCATCTAGCAATATCTCTAGGAGTCTTCAAATTCAGACCTCCTTCATCCTTAGGAAAAGCTAGCCTGGAATACTTCATAGGGTGGTGCTCGCTTCCCCACAAAAAATTAGCAATCTTCATTTCAATTCTATCCAGAACAGAGACAGGAATTTCACCTTGTTGTGCCCAAAAAATGAGGAGGCCTTCAATAGAAGCTTTGATCAAGGTACTACGCCCAGCCATAGAAGTCTTTTGTGTAGGCCATCTAGTTATCATCTCCTCCACTTTATCAATGCAGTCTGTAAAGTCCTTGACTTGAAGGTTGCCACCTGCAAGCAAAAATCCCAAGTATTTGGTTGGGAATATTCCTTTTTCCACCCCCATTTCCTGCGTAAGTCTGGCTTCCACCTGATGGCAATTCTTTGACAAGAAGATGTGTGTTTTATTTGCGTTTATACACAACCCTGTTTGCTTCCCGAAGTCCCTCAATAAGCCTTTTAGATTTTCCAAGTAATGCTGCTTGGCTTCAATGAACACCAGAACATCATCAGCAAAAATTAAATGTGTCATTACCTTTGTGCCATGTACAGTGTAAGGCTTTATTTCCTTCTCTTCTTCGGCTCGTTGCATCCTCCTTGTAAAGTATTTCATGACAATCACAAAAAGAAGGGGGGATAGGGGGTCACCCTGGCGCGGCCCATTGCTGCCCCTAAAGAGACCAGTCGACGTGCCATTCACCAGAACTGAGTAACTGGTAGTCCCAACACATTGTTTCATCCAGCTGATCCATTTCTCGTTGAAACCCATCTATCACAAAATCCACCACAGTTTATCCCACCGTACACTGTCGTAAGCTTTGGAGATGTCAAGCTTTAAGCAAGCCTTCCTACTACCTCTCATAACATTGTAGTCTAGGAGAAATTCACCAGCAAGAAGGGCACAGTCACTAATGCTTCTACCTGTAACAAAAGCTCCTTAATTTGCAGAAATCAGAAAGGGGAGGACCATTTTTAGCCGGGCAGCTAGGATTTTTGCAATAATTTTATATTGTACCGAGCAACAGGTAATGGGCCGGAAATCAGCAAGAGAAGATGTAATTTTATGTATGTATGTATGTATGTATGTTTGTATGTATGGGATTAAGAGAGAAAGAATCCCCCCTTCTCACACCCGTGGTAGAGGCTAAATGCCTTGGAGAGTGGCCAATCAAGGCGGCAACTGAGATTCGAACTTGGGTCCCTTTCTTAGGGGACATCGAGCTTGACCACTTGAGCCACTCCTTGTTGGTTGTATGTATGTATGTATGTATGTATGTATGTATGTATGTATGTATGTATGTATGTATGTATGTATGTATGTATGTATGTATGTATGTATGTATGTATGTATGTATGTATGGGATTAAGAGAGTCATTCTCTCCCCCTCTCCCACTCCTGTGATAGAGGCTGAATGCCCGGGAGGGTGGTAAATCAAGGCGGCAACTAGGATTCAAATACGGGTCTTTTTGTTAGGGGACACCGTGTATGACCACTTGAGCCACTCTTTTTCAACATGCATGCATGTATGTATGTATGTATGTATGGGATTAAGAGAGAAACATTTCTCCCCCCTCTCCCATGCCTGTGGTAGAGGCTGAACGCCCAGGAGGGTGGTAAATCAAGGCGGCAATTGGGATTCAAACCCAGGTCCCTTTGTTAGGGGACATCGTGCTTGACCACTTGAGCCACTCCTTGTCGACGTATGTATGGGATTAAGAGAGAAAGACTTCTCCTCACCCCCTTACCATGCCCATGGTGGAGGCCGAACACCCGGGAGGGTGGTAAATCAAGGCGGCAACTGGAATTCGAACCTCGGGTCCCTTTGTTAGGGGGGCACCATGCTTGACCACTTGAGCCACTCCTTGACGGCGTATGTATGTATGTATGTATGTATGTATGTATGTATGTATGTATGTATGTATGTATGTATGTATGTATGTATGTATGTATGTATGTATGTATGTATGTATGTATGTATGTATGTATGTATGTATGTATGTATGTATGTATGTATGTATGTATGTATGTATGTATGTTTTGACACTAGATAGCCATCTTATTCTAAAGCTTAATATAGATGTCAAGATAGTGATTTTTAAATTCAATAGTTAAAGAAAATAATATGTTTCACAACCGCCTAGTTTTAAATTTTAAATTATTGTGGTTGTATCTATCAACTCAAGATCTCCTAGGACATGGTATGAGTTCTACAGAAAATTTCTTTAAACAATGGCCTTTCTGTTGAACAAGTTTCTTGTACATTGTCTATTAATCTTAGAGATATATCATTTCTATGCACATAAATTTATGTTGGTGATATCATTTTTGGATCTAATGATGGTAAAGTACTTCATGATTTTGTGAAGTTAACAAAAAAATGAATTTGAAATGAGCTTGAAGGGGAGGACTCACTTTATTCCTAGTTTTCCAAATTGAGAAAACATCAAAAGGAACTTTTATCCCCCAATATAAATACATAAAAGAATTTATTAAAAGTTTGAATCTATGTACCACTCCAGTGGATGCATTCATAAATTTTATTGACATGAAGAGGGAGAATCTTCATATACTCACTTATATAGATAAATCATGATGGTCTACTTTATCTCACAACCCCAGGATCTAACATGTACTTTTTGGTAGGACTTTGTGATGTGTTTAAGATAATTTAATGAAATCAAATCTTTATGTAGTTAATGAATAATAATATATTCAACTAAAACCATTGACTTGGTCTTTGGAATCTGTGAGATGAGGATTGTTAATGTACAACATATATGGATGTTAATTATGCAAAGTGTACAATTTATAGAGGAAGTTCTACTGGTCCATGTTTTCCATTTTCAAGATCACACGTCTTGGTTCAACAAGAAACAAAAGGTTGTAGAACTATCAACAATCCCCAAAGACATGGCTGACATAAGTTTTTTTTCTCAAATGCTTTGGTTGAAGCAAGTTTTGAAAGATTTCCTTATGGACACAGCACCCACATACGTATAAGGTTATTAGAAAAAGTTCAATAAACTTATTGAGAAATGATATATTGCATAGTCATGCTAAACACATATAATCCAAACATCATTTTCTCACACTCACTGTTAGAAAAGCCAAATTTGCCTTGAGCATGTGGACATTGAAAATCAATTACAGATATATTAACTAATATACTACTTATAGAATATTTTAAATTTGTTAGAGATAAATTACTAATTTCTCCCTCGCCCTCAATTATGTAGAGATCAGAAATATTCATGTTCTTTGACATTTACAATACTACATGCTTTGATACATCATTATCTGTTATAGGCATTATTTTGAAATTAAATGCATGTTGAAATCTACTTCAAAGAATGATATTCACATGCCAAACTAGATGGTAGTTTTTATAACTATTATTAGAGATACAGTTTATTATCAAGTTTGGTGTTTAATGATGGATCACAACCCCAAGGGCTATGAATATTTCCTCCATACCACTAACCGCTTGATGAGGACTCTTATTTATTATTGAGCCTCTTTCCAAATTTGCAAGATATACTCCAAATAGTTACTTTTTGAATATTAAGGGCTTGCTTAATTGCAAAAAACTTATTTTTTTCTAAGTAACTTTATAACAAATTGTTTCAACAGTTTAGTTGACAAATATTCTATTCTAGTATCCTAGTATAGTACATATTTATATAACACTACTCTTCATACTAGAAAATTTATCTACACATCTATTTTTTTGCAAAATCAGTAACCATTTCGGTCGAACTAAAGTTAGATTGTAGAGGAGTCATATGAACTTCTAGTTTGAATAAGTGAGTTCATTGTCAAGGAAAACCAAAGGACACTGACTTAAAACTATCACATTTTTATCGGCGTGATTGTCATTTGAACTCAGTGTTTGATCATAGAATTGTTTACTATTTATATAATGTATAGAAATTCTCTCATTTCTTCACACAATTCCCTATTCTATATTTGCATTTTTCCTTTAAATCATAGTGTTTCTATTCTCCTAGTCTCCCTTGAGTTTTTGTGAGGCAAACACTATTTCAATCTCTCCATTTTTTCCTTATCTCGCCCATAGAGAGATCAAATGGAATCAGCTTCTTCTCATCTTTTCGAGAAGGAACCTCTTTGCAAGAAGAGTATCCATGTCTCTTTGGAGGTTTCTGGAGTCAAATTATTTAATTCAAATGTTTTGAAATTCTCATCAATCTCTACAGTCACAACTCCATTACTTGTCATCATGTGAGCATCTAATCCATCCTCTACATCCATATTTGAGTGAGGACGTGATTTGGCCATAATGTCTCTTTTGGTCCTCTAAGGCGGTTTGGGAGTTATGCTCTGACATTTTGTGGGAAGACAGACTCTCTCTCCCCCCTTCATTACTCATTGCTAGTAATGTTATGATATTCAAAGAAGATGATCTTTAACTACTATTGGTATTTATTTTCACAAATACTCTCATTCTCTATACATGTCTACTGTAAGTCATCTTGAAGTCTTGTATGCCTACAAAGACACCTGAATATCCAATTCTATCATTAAAATATAGATCATGGTAGAAGGGAAATCTATACATGAAACTAGATGTAACTTATGAGTACATATATCGCTCTATTATCTTGCATCATCAATCTCATTGTTAGCCACAACATACTCCTAGAGAAAACAAGTTTGAGGTTTTAGAAGTCACAAAAGCAACCATTCCATAGATAAGAAAATTCTCAATAACACTTCAGACTTATTCTTAGAGAATGATGCAATTTCTAAGAAAACATACATATGTTGATTTAGTTTGATCTATCACATACATTAAATATATATTACATTTTGCGATCAACTATGAACTTGATTGTAATTCACAAAAAATATTATAATCTTACATAAAAGGGGGGTTTCAATTTTAGGCATAAAAGAACTTAGTAGAAAATTATTTATATGAGATTTGAAGAGATTGTAGGGATGCAAGACCAACCCCCTCCAAATTCAAGTGCATGTAACCATGAAAATTATTTTACCTACATGCATGTTTTAGGCTATCAAATTGGTCGACACATTGAGTATAACCATCAAGCTTTGAATTATCTCAATTCTTGCTTGGTTCAAATCAATCCCTCTCTACCAGATGAATATCCTACACATGCCTATCCCCATATAGTTCAACCCTACAATCCACCTTACAACTATGTTCAACTTTATCTACACCCTACTATAAATCACATTCGATTATCCTCTCCCCAACTCCAAGACATTGTTTCCCAATTCAATTTTGATAGTAAAACCTCTTCCTTGGAAGCTTATGTGCTCAACAGTACTGGGTAATTCAATTGGTATTGAACTTCATATTGTAACAAAGAAAGAAATATGTGTAGGATTCCACGTGTAGGATTCTCTATAAAATAATTTATGGAATTTCAACATTTTATTTGTAGTTGTGTTGTAATTTTTCTTTTGGAACATGATGTCTCGTGAGCTAGTTTCCTTGTTCAACAAAATATTTTATAATTTGCCTTGAGTTTATATATTCTTAGCCTTAATTTATGAAGACATGTTTTTGGAAAATTTGAGATTCCAAATGAAGCTTTTCTTTGTCATTCATTTTGGGTTTCTTAAAGTTAACTTTATGAAAGATTGGTTTTCTCATTTGTCGCTGCATTGCATATATGCATTGGTAAAATATATAAATGTCCCTAAACCTAGTTTATAATTTAGTATTAGACTTGTTCCACTTGATGTCTATTGGAATAGACTCTAATTTCTTTAATAAGGGAGGTCTGGCATCATGTTTGGGCTTATTAGTTTTATTTACTCCATCCATCTCTACTTTTTTTTAACCAAGAGAAGGAAAGTTGATTAAAAGAATACATTATTAACATGAGTTGTTACTTACTAAAAAAAACATGAGTTGTTACTTGAGTTTGTCATCACTTACATCATTTCGGTTTTGGTTCTAAAAATTAAGGTATGGACTATCTTGAATTTTTTATCAAGATAGAAGATTTTGATAAAAATTAAAAATACAAGTGTGTCATGCACTAGATATGGAACTAATATTTGCTACCTCTATGGTTGACATAACTAGAATTTTCATCATACACTCAATCATTATGATTGCACATTATATTACTAAATACATAGTATAACCTCTACACTCAACCTAAAAAAATCATTGGTCATATTTTCTTATATCAGAAAATAGCTTACATCATCAAAAAGGAGGAGATTGTTGACCCAATGACATTACATAGACCTATTTTAATGAATGAAACACGTGACATTAATGTTTTTCTACTATTTTATAAAGTGTTTTTTAAACATATGACTTAGAATAATGGATGTGGATTTATTTCTTACAAAGAAAAAATATTCACATGAATTTAAATTTCTAAAGCATTCAAAGCCTTGTAAATGTTCCATTTATATCTTGTAAAAGGATTAATTTTAATGAGCCCATTATTTTTATCTTAGTTATGTCCATAGGAAGCAATAGAATTTAATATTTTTTATACCTTAGTAGTCTAGAGCCAAAATTCAATATATGTTATTTTTTCAATTAGTATACTTTTCTTACATGGCTTTGGCCAAACTCTTAGTTTTGATGAAGACATGTTAGAAGAAAATACACTTCTACGTGTGTCTTGGTTGAACTTTTATCTCCACCAAGTGCTATTTTGATCAAACTCTAGTTTAGTCGATTGTGTGATAACCCAACTTTTTAGATTTTTGGTACCCACAATTAAGTGAGAAATGTTCACAAGATATTGAATACTAATTAGAAGTGTTGATAATATATATATATACCAGGTTAGTATGGATGGAAATATAAAATGAGAAGAAAAGGTCTTATCCAATATTGTGAATACATTTTGAGATGATTTTGTACATTTTCCTAATCTTTTGAGTATGTATGAGGACAAGTGGCCCACTAATAGATTTAATGAACTCAAGTGGTAATTTAATGAACTCTAAAGTATGATTAGATCATAAAAATTATGTATGGACTTGTTTGATCAAGATGTGATGATAAATAGAATTTGATTAAAGGTTTATACACATATTATTAATACTATTTGAAGATTTTAGTACATGATCATATGATGGAATTGCGGTCTGCTGGATGAGAGATTATACGATAAGGGGTTTGTGTTTCAAATTTTGTAATTATTCTAGGTCCATCTTGGAAGTTATTAAGATGTCATATGAGAACGATTGATTTAAATGAGTCTATAAAACCTTCTTCTTGGGTTAATTTATCTACGTCTGTGATAGATATATGTCATGCATCTTACTTTTTAACATGCATTGAAGATAAGAAATTTGTCCAGATCTATGTTGTTCCCTTGACTAGTCTGACAATGGAGACTTCTTCACCCATATTTAAATTTTGTGGAGGAACAACCATAGATCAATTATCCTCCACTTTGTCAATACTTGATGGGGGTAGTCTAGTTCTATGAGGTTCTTTTTCTTTGGTTGTAGAGATCTATTCAACGAACCTGCTTTAGGGTTGAGGTGGTCTAGATAAGGAAAACCACCCATCGCACCTCACTCCCTCTTAACTATTGTGTGTAGGTGGATGTGCAGTGATGTGAGAGTGGAGAATAGGGGAGATGGAGGGGGGTTGAGAGGAGGTATGCTACTACTATATCCACTCGAGGTTAGTAGGGAACCTAGTTATACATAAGAGTGGTTTCCCAGGGTTCCCAGGGTCGTAGATCTCCACCATGACCGGAGAGATCAAATTCATGTCTAGGAGAAGAAGAGCTTTGGGGTACCAAACTGGGTTTTCTTGATGAAGTGAACTCCTTCTTCGGGTCCCTGGAGGCAACCAAATCAAGAAGTTGCATGCGGATAAAAATCCCAAATATGAAAGTTTATTTTGTCATGGAAGCCCCGCCCATACATCGAGTAGGAGCAGAAGGCCATTTGCATCTCTCGTAGAGAGATGGTAGTAGCCATGTTCCACCTACAAGCAATTGTCTCTCCTCAAAGTCTCGTAAGGATGCATGGATCCCATGAATCCCATCGATGGTGCCTTATAAAATGGCAGAGTCTTGTGTTATAGAAAGAAGAAGAGAAGTGGATGAATGAACCAAAGGAGACATGAGGGATGGTCCATGCATGTGACTCAACCGCTACCCAAGGCATGAGAAGTTCTGCTGTAGAGAAAGGTGGTGACCATCCAAGCTACCTACAAGAGTAACCAATGGTTGTAGCTTTTCCTAGGTGAGTAAAGTGTGACAAAAAATGTCTAGATCTTACGAAGTACATTAAAATAGATCCACTGTCAAAATAATGCTCCAAAATATCATTTCATCCAAGAGAAATACTCTTTATTATAAGACCCCTAGTTCAGACTTTTAATCATTCATGTTGATGACATCTAATTTAGACTATAAAGCTTTGCTTTAAGGTTATTTGACTAGAATAAGTTGTAAATGATGGAGTATATATTTGAGTAAAATAATTCTAAAATGGACTATCATAAGATAGACAATATAGGCATTGAATTGAACAATATTCCCCAATACTAGGTCTTTCCTATGAAAGCATCATTAGATGTTGTGAACCTCATATTAATTCTAGAAAATAGATAAATCATCAAAAAATATGAAAATTGAACTAGACCTAACTTATGACATCCGGATTAGTATAAATATCATAGGAAGTATTAAGGTCAATTGATCTAGGTTTTCCTCAACCTAATATGGATGTAAAATATATGACGTACCTTTATTGATGATCATTCATTATTGTTAATTAGGTTATGATCAAAGATCTAGATGATCAAGAATTATAAGGAATATCCAAATAAGGTATGTGAGTTTTGTTTAATTATAAGACTATGGTTTTCTTGGTTGAATTCATGATATGTATCCTATTCTATTTATAAACATTGAATGTAGTATTCCTATGTAGTACTTGATGTTTTGTAACATAGAAATATAAAATATGAGTAGGTGTTTTGTAGTCGTAGAGGTGCACAATATTCTCTCTCTTTCTCTCTTTCTATGAAAGGTCAACACCACCCCATATCTCAAAGTTTACAGGGGTCCACTATGTACAAGGGGAGATCCCAGCATGTTGGCAAAATGTGGCATCAGATAGGTAGTGGAACCAAAAAATATATATTCCATATTCCACATTAATAGACGATCGCGTCAACAACTATGTAATAGAAATTATGGTTTGCAAGTTCATACATGGTCCTGGATCAAGTTCAAAAACTATTCCCTCATTGCAGTATGTGGCTTTCTTCAAGTCACACTTGTATAGCATCAGCAGTAGTCCTGGTTGATCTCCAGAAATAGTAGTTTGATGTTGTCCTCCTAGAGGGAAAAGCTCCATGCCTCTATGGTAGTCCACACAGACAATGAGAAACTCCTATCATACTAGAACTTACAAGAAGGAGTTGTCCCCTCTCATAGATGTACTAGCACCAACTTTCTCTCCCACAATTGTTCTCCCTTGATATCCTTCCCTTAAGTGGGTAGGACTTTCTCAGGTTCTCTCGATTACCACAACTGGAGAAGAAAAAAAAAATTAGAGACAATTGAATTGTATTCTGAAAATCCCCCAATACCCTCTATTTATAGGAGGGTCAAGTTTAGGGCTCCCAGTCTGAGTGGAAGCGGAAGGGACCAAAATTCCATGAATTTTCACAACCTACGAGCAGCAAAATAGTCAGTTCACATGAGAATCGATCGGTCCGATCGGTTGGTATGTGAGTCGATCGATTCAACCCTTGAATCATTCATTTCATCATGTTTCCCAATCACAATTGTATTGGCAACTAATATTTTATTTAATGCATAACATGAGGTCAGCACAAATCCTTAAATTAATGAATTAATTCGCCAATTGCTCAATTCACAACCTAAGTCGGTTGGGTCATGGACTTGATCCGATCGGTTAACTTCTTGAACTGGTCATTTTACTATCTAGAATTGCCAAAGTTGGTTCAACAGACCTAACATACTATAATAGTCAGTTCAACACTTGAACCGCTCGGTTCACTATTCAGTCAGTCAATATTCAACCAATGTTGTTTGAATTGAATGCCTAACTCTTTAGTAATCAAGTTTAAACCATATTTATGAATGAACTCCTATTCCAAGTGTATCCTACATGTGTGACTCTATATGTTTCAAGTTATATTGACAGTGTAGGTCCATAACCCATTTATGACATCACAAGCAAAGAGCGGTGTCTAGTAACACATCATTTCTACCCAAGTAATTGGAAAGTTGGAGAACAACTTCAACCTAAAATCAGGGGTTGGTGTTATAGTGATTGTATAATTCCTTTGTCACTGATATCTGAATTGAACTCGAGGCATGGAATTTTCATCCTTTCAATGTTCAATCCATGTTACTTGAACTACAATAGGCTGCCTTAGATATATGTGACCTCAATATCATATATTGATTCACATGTGCATGTGCATGCTTTTCTCAGTCTTGCTTATCAAGTGTTTATGATATCAAACTCCTATAGGAGGGACAAATCCCATCTACATCACTCACATTCATCCCCATGTGTCACAGTGCATCTGATCATCACCTTTATGGCAACCCTTATTTAAGGTCAGAGTGGATGATGTCAATGTACACTGACAACATGTGATGATTGTAGTGATCTTAGGTATAAGAACCACAATCACCATCTTCACTATCAGAGATTAATATGACCACCAATTAAGGTTTCCATGTGTCACTCTCAAGATGGGACTATCTAATACACTATTCCCCAAAAAGTATTTATGGGCTTGGTTTGATATCACATATCATGACTGATGAGATTTTGTCATCAACCAACACACTCTAGTCTTATGTGTCATTGCTGTCTATCAGCCTTCCACAATAACATCTAACTAGGGAGATTACAAGAATGTACATACTCTTAGCATCTATATGATCTCATTGTCTAAGTCATCAACCCGAAGGCATACGCCATTGATTTATGTCATTCTTTAGACATTCATTATGTTTCCTCATTATCTCATAACTGAGTGAAACCAGATAAATTAGTATATTGCCTTTATTATTAATCAAATACTTTATAAGATATGCCATGACAATCATCTTATGATTGGCTCTCTAGGCATACATACCAACAAACTCCCACTTGCACTTAGAGCCAATCACCCACGAATTATATTCTTAGTGATCAAAATATGTCCATCATGTTTCTGTTGTACAAGTGCTAATCTAGCAGGTTAGCAACATTTTACCTTTAGTCGGTATATTGCATGTTTCACATCTCTTTGATGTGCGACATCTTGTATAAGATGGAATTGTCGTAGTGTACTATCTAATATTCCTTGCATAATCAGTATCTTCATTATTGTCATAGTATTTCTACTATGTTATTAATGGTTGGAACATCTCATAAGTTCATCTATATGAACTTCTAGATCCATATAGTACTAACTCATGTGTTCATAAAAACTAGAGATATGGCTTCTATTATAGGATTAAAATAATGGATTATAGTTCAAAACCCTTTCCAACTCACAACTCTTCTTTTAAGATTAAACATGGTTCTATATTGCAATCATTCTTTGTCATTTTGGAAGCTTGCATCGATGTAACCCTTTACACTCAACTCTTCCTTATCACAATAGTACAACAACAGATCCTTTAGTTCTTCTCAAGTACTAATGAATGTTCTTTATGAAGGAGTGTGGGGTGCCCTAGGGTTAGCGCCGTCTCAGCGATTGACAGACGATCTCGAGGTAAGCTCCTCCCATCCCCCCAAAGGGGGGTCTCCCTCCTCTCTCTCTCCAGCTCCATGGTTGTGGCAGTGTCTCCTGGTGATGGGGCACCTGCTGTGACCGAGCGCCCCATCCTCGTACGGGCTTAGAACCAAGTCCTGGCCGGCGGCAGCCTCGAAACTGAGAAGCACTCATTCAGCCCACCCGAGAAGATCGACGGCAAGCAATTCGTGACCATAGATGAGCTGACATATGAAGCCATGGAGAAGTGCTAGGAACACACCGCGATCATGTACGTGATGGGCAAGAGACCATACTACCATCATCTTCTTGCTTGGATACGTAGGGTTTGGAAACCTAAGGGAGGTTTCGACATGTTCTCCAAATCGGACAAGTTCTTTCTTCTCCATTTCAACTCAGATGAGGACAAGAAGAGCATTATCAATGGAGGTTCACGATGGTTCGACAGCCGTTTGGTGGTCGTCAAGGACTACAAAACGGGGGACGACTTGCAGAAGGACTTCTTCAGCACCATATCAGTCTGGATTAACATACCTAGTATGGGGCGCAATTGGTCCCCTAGGGTTGTTGGGATCATGGCCAGTGGAGTAGGGAAGCTACTCATAATCGACTTCAAGTTGTTAGACCAGGAATCACTGGGAGAGGCGTGTGTGCTGGTGGAAATCAATGTTGAAGAAGAGCCTCCTCAGGAAGTGTGGGTTAACATGCCTAGGCGCGACCCTATGCCGGTGAAGATCCAGTATGAGCACATCCCAAAGAGGTGCACCGAGTGCAAGGTGTTTTTCCATGATGGGTCTGACTGCCATATCAATCCAATCAGAGATGTGGAGGTTCTTGCTCCAACAATGCTCTGGAAGGTCGTCGAGAAGAAAGGCAAATTTGTAGTTATTGTTAATGTTATGATGAATGAACAAGGTGATGATCAGGTCGTATTTGTGAGCTCGAGTAGCAGACATGATGGTGGCACTTCTTCCTCGGGTGGCACTTCTTCCTCGGGTGTTGATGGTACTGGTAATGGCAGCGGTTCTAGCGTTGGGGTCCTGGGCACTGTTGATGCTAGAGTAGCGGGTCGCGGGCATGACTCTAGAACATAAGATGATGGTGGAACACCCCACTCAGGCGGCACCAATGTTGTTAGGGATGATGGAGGGGGTGGTTCGTCGACGGGTCAAGGCGGCGGCAATGTTGTAGCGGGTGTTGCGTCTGTGGTTGCTGCTAGGGCAGATGGTGGGGCGACTCTACGTCGCAGAGCAAATGACAATGTGGGTGATGGCTTGGGTGCTGCTGTCAATGGTGGGTCAGGCACTACACTCGACTCAATGGTGGGTGCTTGCGCTGCTGGTTCAGGGGAAATTGATGATTTAGTAGTCAGACAATCCATTAGTGCTTCCTCTTCTTCATCATCCAAGGCTTCAAGGGTGTCCAAAGGTGATGGGTCTCGTAAGACCTGCTCGGCCGCCAGAGGTCATTAATGACCTTTCTCATGACTAATGTTCATGGCTCTGGGAAGCCACATAAGAAGAAAGAAGTGAGGAGAACCATCCTCGATAATAAAGAAACTATGGACATTCTTGTTGAATCTAAAATCAAGGCTCACATGATCCACACATCTAAGAGTATGTTCCCTAAAGGATGGTTATGGGTTTCTAATCATCTACATGACCATAATGGTCGTATCTATGTTGGGTGGAATCCTAATTGCTGGACTACTACTGTGATTGAGATGGATGATCAACAGGTCACTATGAAATGCATTAATAAAGGTGGACTCGCTATCTACACTACTGCTATCTACGCTAGGAACTCTGTGTCTGAGCATTCTGTTTTGTGGAATACCTTGGAGAGGATTGCTACTAGCATAGATGAAGCTTGGCTTATCACTAGTGATTTCAATAATATCAGGAAGCAAGAGGAGAAGGTGGGGGGTCGTGAGGTGCCCTTTATTATCCTTAGTTATTTTAATGTTGCTCTTGATAATGTTGGTCTAACCGAACTACCAATCATTAGTAAGGAGGTTTATACTTGGCATAACAAACAAGGTGTCACTAAAAGGGTGGCGTGCAAACTTGATAGAGCCTTTGTCAATGATGCTTGGCTGTCTAAATTTCTTGGTTCCAAAATGAAGTTCATCACATGTAATTACTCGGATCACTGTGCTCTAAACATCAATATGAAACATATTTCTTTCAAGAATAAGCCTTTCTGATTTATCAATTTCTGGCTAGATTGGGAAGGTTGTCGGGACATTATTAAAGAGGCATGGGCTACTGAAATCAATGGCAACCCACTCTTTCAGTTCTGTCATAAACTCAAGAATGTCAAAGAGAAGTTGAAGACTTGGTCCAAACAGTATTTCAACCTCAAGAACCTTATTGATACAAAAAGAATGGAGCTTGGTGACATCTCAGCTGTGGTTCGTAGATGCCCTCTAGATCTAGATATCATTCATGCTGAAAAACAAACCCTTGAAAGACTAGACTTGCTTCTTAAGGCAAAAGAGGTTTATTTCTGGCAGCATAGTAGAATGGAGTGGCTCTCCAATGAAGATAGGAACACTAAAGTCGGTCATACCATTATCAAGAGACGGGATGTTATTAACTCTATAACTGAACTTTTTGACTCACATGGTGATCTTTTGCAGGATAATGATGCCATTGTTGATGACATTGTACAATATTTTGAACAACTATATAATCAGCCTCATGTTGCTTCAAGCTCTTGTATTCCAGATTGGACACCTCTTGTCTCGGAAATTGATAATGACATGTTGTGCTCTACTCTGAGTTTGAATGAGGTTCGTGATGTTGTGTGGAGCATAGGACCTCACAAAAGATCGGGACTGGATGGCTTCAATGGTTACTTCTATAGGGGTAATTGGAATGTCATTTGTGATGATCTTCTTAAGGTTGTCCAATGGATTTTTGAAGGAGGAACCATGGTTAGACAAGTCAACCATGGTTTTTTTGCTCTTATTCCCAAGAAAGACATTGTATCATCTCCAGCTGATTTCAGGCCTATCTCTTGTTGCTCGATGCTTTATAAAATCATTACTAAAGTCATATCACAGAGACTAGCTAATCTTCTTCCAAATATTATCTCTCCTTACCAAGGTGATTTTGTCAAAGGTAGGAGCATTGAGGATTGTTCTCTTCTTGTGGCTGAGTTCATTCTTAGATTCAACTAGAAATCTAGTCATCCCACTGCTTGCATCAAGTTGGATATCACCAAGGCTTTTGATTCTATTTGTTGGTCCTACCTTTGGGATTGTCTTAATGGCCTCAAGTTCAATGAGAAGTTTATCTCCATTCTTAAACAATGTGTGGAGACTCCATCCTTTTCTCTCTTACTAAATGGTTCTTTGGTTGGCTTCTTCAAAAGCTCCAACGGTCTTAGGCAAGGTGACCCCTTATCTCCTCTACTTTTTGCAATTGCTATGGAGGGCTTCAGCAGATGTCTTGAGGAGGCATATGATAACAAACTCATCGGAATATATCCCATCAATAGGACCAAGTCTCTTATCCATCTTCTTTTTGTGGATGATGTCCTTATTTTCTCCGAGGGTCGACTACGCAGCCTTACCAAACTCAAATAGGTTTTGCTTGAATTTGGTTCTGTATCTAGTATGAAGTGCAATCTAAACAAAAACATGTATTCTTGTCCTCTTCTTGCCGCAACAAGGATGCCTTGATCAGTTGCTTGGGTATTCGGCTAAGTACATGGCCCACAAAGTATCTTGGATTTCCTATGGCTGGTGGCAATCTCAGGAGGCGTGACTTTCATGAATGCTTAGATAAGCTAAGAGATATGATACAGAGATGGTATGGTTCTAAAATCTCTATGGCAGGTCGTCTTGTGCTTATTAAGCATTGTGCCATGGGTCTAATCAGCTATTGGCTGTGTATGGGTGACATTCCTCCTACTGTCTTACGTAGGATGGAGTTGCTACTTTTTGCTTTCCTTTGGGGTAGCTCGGTGCATCCCTCTTGCTGGTCATGACTAGCTTATCTGCTTTGTGAAGGCGGTTTGGGGCTAAATAGACTTGATGAACTTGCGGATTACCATATGTTACGTCGCATTAAAAGGTTCACCCAAGCTCAATGTATATGGAGCTCATGGTTTTCTTGTAGGTATGGTGATACCTTGTCTACTATTTTCAGGAATGGCTCTACTTGCCATAGGCGTATGGTGGCTCTATGGCCTTCCTTCTCAACATGAGAGGGCAAGGATCTTTGGGGAAATGCAAGACAAAAGCGTCCACCTAATAAGGCTTATGGAAATCATTGGCTCTCCAAGCACTATCCTAGATGGAGTCTTACTACCTTTAGAGCACTCACAAATGTCCTACCTACTATGGAAAAGATTAGTTCCTAGTCAGGGGCACCTGTTCCTGCATGCTTACTATGTGGCCAACACAATGACTCGATAGCTCATTTATTTGAGGGTTGCAAATATTGGAAATATATTTGGGGTCGAGCTCAACTTAAACTCAACATCAGATCCTCATATTCTCTATATGAATGCCTTACGAACCTTGGTAAAAGATCAAAGCAATCCAGAATCATTGAACTTTGGGCCATCACTGGTGTTGTCCACTTCATTTGGGAGGAGCATAATAAAAGGTTGCATAATGGTGGCACTTCTGACTTTGTTGGCATCTTCAACCGTCTTGCACTTGAGATCAAGAGAATGTATTTTACTTTTAAATCTTGTCTTGATTTTTCTCCTATTATATCTAGGAATTGGGATCTGTTGTAACCAATTCTTAGGAGTGTGTAGTCACATGTTTGGGTGTGGCTTGTAACTTTGTCCCCCTTCCGGGGGGGTTTGGAATATACTTACCCAATTTTCCAAAAAAAATGTTCTTTATGGTATTCCAATGACCTTCATTGGAATTTGACTAATATTGTGTTGACATGCCCAATACATACAAGATAATGGGATGAGTACATTATATTGCATACATGATATATCCAAATGTGAATGTGTGTGGCATCTCTTCCATTCTTCACAAGAATTCAAACACTGGGTTCTTGAGAGACCAATCCCATGTACCATGGATAGATTCTCTCTCCAAAATCCTTCATGTTGAACCCTTTCAGCATCTTGACAATATATGTACTCATACTTACGTTAAGAAACTTTCCAGAACTATCTCTATAGATCTCAATTCCTATCACCTAGGATGTTTCTCCTAACCCTTCTTCAAGAAGGTGATTTCCATGCCAGGACTCAATACTTGATATTGAAATGTTATTCCTCATCAATATATGAAATATTTATATGCTCCTACTAAATCTTTTGTAATCACAGATTTCACCTTTTATCTTGACTCAAGTCAAGCTCCTTGACTTTCTTGTCAAATCAAAGATTTTAGCTCTAAGATGCTTGCTTTCAACCATTAGATTGAACATTGTAGCTTATCGACTTCATTTGCATCAAAGGAGTTAGAAAACATTCAGGATGTGTCATGTACACATCCTCTCAATTATTCCTTAAGGAATGCAGTTTTAATCTTCACATTCCAAATCTCATAGTCTTAATAAGCTGCAACAATAAGCACATCAATTTGTGAAGGGATTTCATCATGTTCAATGCTTTGAACTGGTTTGAAAACCTTTTCAACCAATTTGTCCATTTATTTTATCAATGTTGGTCTTCTACTTGAAAGCCCAACTGTGTCTCATGGGTTTTACCCCTCTAGATGGTACTAGAGCTGGAAAAAGCTAACGTAACTGCCCACCCGCAACCTGACTCGATTAAACCCTAAGAAAATATAAACTTGAATCCAACCTGACCCGACCCAATGTTTACCCATAACTCAATATGACCCGGAACTTTCAGACCCAAACCTAACCTGACACCCGACTCGGTGATATCGTGTGACCCAAATCAACCTGAAAATATCACAACCGACTTGACCCGACTCAATATACCTGACCTGACATTGACCTGACCCGACGTCAACCCACCCAACACCAACCCAATCCAATGTCAACCTGATCCAACACCAGTCTGACCCATTATCAACCTGACTTAATGTCAAACTGACCCTACACCGACTGACCCAATGTCAACCTATCTTGAAATCAATCCAACCCAACACGGAGTTGGCCCAATGTCAACCTGACCGAGTACTAGTGACTAGCAACTAGCGAGAAGCCAACAAGTCAAGTTTTGGTTTTACAATAGATTTTGGTATGACTTTATCAATATATTATTTAACAAGAAATAGTTTGCTTTATAATTTGATAATAAGGAAAAGGAAGGGGAAATATATGGGATAACGGATAGTAAAAGAATAAAATAACAAGTAAAAAAATATTTTCTTTATTTTATAATTAATGCAACATATTAGTCATTACTCATTATCACAAGTCATAACATGACCTGAATGAGGTCCAATTTAAAACAACTTGATGATACAAATATACAACCCAAGCAACCCCAACTTGATAACTACCCAATTCTAAATTACTTGAATCGAACTCAAGTCAGCCCCAGAAAATAGTGTAAATTGAAATGACCTGAAGTGATTGACGTGAACCCAAACCAACCTAATAAATAAACCTAAACAAATTTGTACCAACATTGACCTGACTCAAACACGAGTTGACTCAAAAATGTAAAATGAACCGAAGGGACCAAACCGATACTAACCCGACTCAACATGAAAGGATAAAATAACCACAATTATCTTTGACCCATAATGACCCTAGCCACACTCGAACTGACCCGCCTAATTGTCAACTCTTCAACCTGAACAAACTAAGACCAAACCCAAAAAAACTAGACTCGAACCAAATACACAATCCAAGAAGAGTCAATCTAATTACTGCCCAACCCAAAAATGACTCAACTCGAAACTAAATTAGCCCAAGGAAATAGTGCATATTGACCCGACCCGATATTAAGATGACCCAAAATGATTTGACTTGAAATTGACCAACCCGATGAAGTAATCTGAAAAAAAATCTATACCAAAATTGACCCGACCTGAACCCAAGTTGACTCAAAAATACAAAATGACACGTAGGGACCCAACCCCATACTAACCTGACCCGACCCAAAAGAATAAATAACCTAAATTATTATTGACTAGTAATGACCCAACCCAAACCTGACCCGACCCGCCTGATTTCCAGCTCTAGGTGGTGCCACCAAGTCATACCTTGTTGGTGTTCATGGATTCCATGTTGGATGTAATGACCTCAAGCCATTTCTCATACTCGGGTCCCTTAATAGTTCATAGTTGATTGTTGGCCCATCGTCTTATGACCAACTCACAACTTATCTGAGTTATAGGATTCTCAATTTTTTAATCTCAGACATGTTCTACTAGAACTATGAGTTTTGTGTTACAGAGGGAACTTGAGATTCCACAATAATTTGTGATTCTCCGTATTCCCATTGTACCTCCTCCGGTTCAATGTCTTTTCTAGTTGATCTCAAACTTTTTGAGTACTACTTTACTCCCACGGATTCTTTTAGAATTCAGCTATCTGAGCAACAAACACTTTTGTTATTAGATAGAGATAAGTAGTGTTCAATAAACTAACATTTATGTGACTAATTTTTTTCAAGAAACTATTTTCTTATAAAATTTTCAATTCTAAAGAAATATTGGGACATTTCCACACCATATCTTATATGGTGTCTTTTAAACCATTTTAGATGGTACATTATTTTAGTGGTAAGCATATGCCTAAAAAAGGAAATTAGAATATTAGATTAAATTATAATCACATTTGACTCATCAAGATGTGACTCCTTATTTCTGATACATCATCATGTTTTAGGTGGAGTTGATTGCGATACACTGTCATAGTTTCTCCACAAGGTCCTCAAACTATTGATGTAAAGTATTTCAACATTTAATCATTTAATCATATCTTAATACGTTTATCAAATTTATACTTCGTTTATAATCTTCTTGAACACTTTAAGAGATTCATGATTGTATTTCACCAAATACATAGCCCATATATAATGAAATACAAATAACTACCTCAAGCATTAATTTTAAAAGATCTTCATACATCAATATGTATAAGCCCTAATAGAATGCCTTCTATGCCACTACACCTAGTGAGAGGTGGTTTGTCATGTTTATCATATATAAGACTTGCATGTTTCTTATTGGTTCAATAACCAAAAGAATCTAGATAAACATAAACATGGATTGTAGAAGTGTATTTCTCATATACGTTCTCTAGATGACAATGCTATAGATTGTTTGAGTTATCAATTGTAATCCTTTAGGTGTTTACATTATAAACATTCATCTTTAGATCCAAATCGAGAATGAAGTTTTCATTTTGTACATGCCAGATCATGAATTAGTAACATTCGTCTTTAGATCCTTTCATATAAATATCACAAGACATTTGGGATATTGCCATACAAGATCACAATTCTGAAATAGAACCATTAATAACCATTTATTCATTATTATTCTTGTCATAAAAGATGAATAAAGTAAAATGTTTCTATTATTGGCATAATAAAATAGCAATTCATCTAACTCTATTACATTCCCTATAAGCTAAGATAAATTCTAAATGTAGATTGAAGTAGTAGCAACTCTTGCTCTGCACAGTCCATCCTTGCCCTTTCATAAAGGCTTACTTCTTATTAGATCATGCATATCAAACATATGTCAGATCTACATCTAGTATCACATACCCAAGATGAAGAAGTATTTAGATTTATCTTATAACATAATACCTAAGGCAGAGTTCTCTATCCTCTCTTTCTTCTTCTTTAGTTCCTCTAAGTAGAGAGGGTAATTCCTCTTCTAATGTCCAGGCCGGTGACAGTGATGAAAATTGCATCCCTTATTCACTCCTCCCTTTGCCTTGAGTACTGAAAATTTGGGCTTCTGGCCATCTTTAGAACTCTTTTTAACTTTGCTTTTGCCTTTAAATGTTTTCTTTGGGTTTTTTATCATCATCATAGACATGGGCTTGTCTTTCTTCATTTGTGCCTCAATTATTCTCAACATGCCAAGTAACTCTATCAATGGCTTGTCATAGTCATTCATGTTGTAGTTCATGACAAACTGACTGTATGACTCTATTAGAGACTACAAAATCACATCAGTGGCCAACTCTTGACCCAAAGGGAATCCCAGTCTTGAAAGGTTCTCCACATACCGAATGAGCTTGAGCACATGAGGACCTATTGGATCTCCTTCTACCATGCTACATTTGAACAGCACCTTAGAAACATCAAATCTCTCCTATCTTGCCTGATCTTGGAACATGTTCTTAAGATGTGTGACCATCTCAATAACATCCATGTTTTCATGTTATCTCTACAATTCATAGTTCATGGAGCATAACATTAGGAATTTTACATCGATGGCATCTTTCGTGTGCTTCTTATAAGCATCCATGTCAGCCTTAGGTGCATTGGGAAGAGGTTCTTCTGGCTCTGGTGACTCTAGGACATAGAGCTTGTGCTCTTGTGTGAGAACAATTCTCAGCGTGCTGAACCAGACATGGAAGTTATTCCCTTTTAACTTGTCCTTCTCAAGGATTGATCTCTAGAAAATGTGTTCTTGTGTGTTGCCATTTGATTCTCTAAGAAAATTTTGTAATTTTGTCAAAAATATGTTTTGATTTGATTTGATTTGATTTGTATAAAATTTGACAATGTTTAATTAGGCCTTTAATTAATTGTCTCTCATATTATTTTGTTCAAATTGATAATCCTCAATTATCAATTAAAAAGATTACAGTGCACAAACTTCTAATTAGTCAAGATCCAAATAATCCAATTATTATCTGGCTAAGGCCAGTGTCCATAATCAATCATTAAGGTAGGCAATGTTTGCCAGTTGCATCTTATACAATTCTTGGATAGATAGTATGCGCAACCCCTTGACATAGTCATTTGCATGCCTCTAGGTGCTTAATCTCATTAAGGACACCCAATTAAGCCTGGCCCAAAAGCCAACATGATTGAAATGCACCCCACTTAGCATGCCCACATAACTATCACAATACTTCTGCGAGATAGATAGAGCACCACGCTTGGCATACATATGCATAATCGATCATTTTTTCATGTGTGTTACTAATATAAGTCATCTTAGACTTCATATGTTTGATTGAGGGATTTTATATATATTAATATATATACATATATGTATCTAATCACCACATACTATAGTATGTATCATATAGATGATATATCCCACAAATGTAAACATGCAATATAAAACATTAGCAATGGTTATGGCCATACTAATGTGATTGCTTAGAGCCATAAGGAATTACAACCACCTAGGTCTACATCTCATGCATGAACATGTTGTTGGTGTAGATATGTTCTTGAACCAATCTGGGTTGATCAGTGCAACCCTTGAACCGATCATCTCACCTCCTGATCAGTCAGTTGGTTGTCAAAATGATCATCTTGCCTCCAATCCAATTAATGTTTGGACACCTCCAAATGGTAAATTATGTCTCCAGTAGATCGGTTGAGCTCCTCATGTATGTTATTCTCCTTGATCCTTCCGTCGGTTGACTCGTCTCATAAAATGGTCGGCTCTCTTGATGTTAAATGTCTTCTTCATTGTGGCAAGAAAACAAACTATTATATTGCTATTAACTTATTACATGGTAATGAGAAACCTTGAGTTACATTCAAGGGGAGCATAGGAAGGAAAGAATACTATTTTTACATTGGGAAGAAGAAGGTAGGGCCTCAATATGCAGATTGAGATATAAATAGGAATAAAAAATCATCCAACCACACATAGATATTTGGGTTATTGGCCATAACCCTGTTGCACATCCACCATCAAAACTAGCTTTTATGGTGACACATGTAAATTATATATATATATATATATATATATATATATATATAAGTTTAGGATTGTATGTGGTATTTAATTGGATATGAATATTAATCATTTTAAGTATTGGCATCGTATGCAATAAATAAAAGGAGAAAATTAAAACTCGATCATATCAATTAAATCCCAAAACATAGTAAATTGACATGGCTTTGATACCACTGTTGGGAAATATGACAACAGATAAGTAGCAGAACCAAAAAAATATTTGGCATATTTCCCATTAACAGGCGATCGCGTCAACTTTCATGTAATGGGAAGGATGGTTTATGAGGTCATACCTGATCCTAGATCAAGTCTAGTAACTATTCCCTCGTTGCAGTATGTGGCTTTCTCCAAGTCGCACTGTGACAACATCAACAGTAGCTTCAGATTGATCACCACGGACAACATCTTGACGTTGTCCTCCTAGCAAGAAAAGCTCCACGCCTATATGGTAATCCATACGGACAACCAGGAACTCCTATTGTTCTAGAAGAACTAACAAGAAGGATTCGTCCCCTCTCATTGGTGTACTAGTACCAACTTACTCTCCCACAATTGTTCTCCCTTGCTATCCCTCCCTTTAGTAGGTAGGACTTGCTCGGGTTCTCTTGGTTACCACAACCAAAAAAGACAAACAATTGTAAGAGAGAACTGAGTTGTGTTCTGAGAAGACCCCAGTAACCCTCTATTTATAAGAGGGTCAGAGTCATGGGTTCCCGGTCTGAGTGGAAGCCTAAGGGACCAGAATTTCATGAATTTTTGTAACTTGCAAGTGGAGAAATTGTCGATTCACAAGTGAACTGATCAGTTGACATGTGAGCCGGTCGGTTCAACCCTTGAACCATTCATTTCATCATGTTTCTCGGTCACAGTTATATTGGTAATTAATATCTGATTTTATACATAACATGACGTCAGTACAAATCTTTGAATTAATCAAATTGATCCACGAACTGCTCAGTTCACAACTTGAGTTGGTCGGTTCATGGACCTGAGTCGGTCGGTTCACTTCCTGACCTGGTTGGTTCACTATCCATAATTGTCGAAGTCAATACAATTGACTTGACATACTAAAATGTTCAGTTTAACACGTGAACTAGTTGGTTTAATGTTCAGTCAGTCAATATTAATGGTGTTCAAATTAAATGCCTAACTCTTTAGTAATCAAGTTCAAATCATATTCATGAATGAACTCCTATTCCAAGTGTACCGTATGTGTGTGACCCTATAGGTTCCAAGTTACATCGATAGTGTATGTCCATAACACATGTATACATCACAAAGAAAGAGCGGTGTCTAGTAGCAAATAATTGCTAACCAATTAATTAGAAAGTTTGAGAACAACTTCAACCTACAATTTGTGACTGGTGTTATAGTGATTGTCTAATTCATTTGTCATTGATATCTAGATTGAACTCGAGGCATGGAATTGTCATCCTTTCAATGTTCAATCTATGTTCCTTGAACTAGAGCAGACTGTCTGATATATATATGAGGCCTCAATATCATATATTAATTCACATGTGTATGTGCATGATTTTCTCAGTCTTTCTTATCAAGTCGTCAGGATAACAAACTCTTATAGGATGGAAAAATCCTATCTACATCACGCACAGTCATCCATGTGTCACAGTGCACCCGATCATCACCTTTATGGCAACCCTTATTCAAGGTCACGGAGGATGGTGTCAAAGTACATTGAATGACATGTGATGAGTGTAGTGATCTCATGTCTAAGAACCACAATCACCACCTTCACTATGAGAGATGACTATGACCACCAATTATGATTTCCATGTGTCACTCTCAAGTTGGATTTGTCTGATATACTATTCCCCAACAAGTAACTATGTGCTTGGTTTGATATCACATATCACGACTGATGATATTCTATCATCCACCAACACATACTCTAGTCTTATGTATCATTGTTGTCTATCAGTCTTCCACAATAGCATTAGACTAGGGACATAACAAGAATGTGAATACCTTAACATTGGTATGATCTCAATGTATAGGTCATCAACCTGAAGACATATGTTATTGATTTATGTCATTCTTTAGACATTCATTATTTTTCCTCACTATCTCATAACTGAGTGAAACAGAATAAGTTGGAAGATTGCCTTTATTATTAATCAAATCCTTTATAAGATATGTCATGACAATCATCATATATTGGGCTCTCTGGGAATACATACCAAAATAGAATATATGTTATGGTGCTGACACACCTTAGTAATGGAACTCAACTAGAAAATTGACTAAAATTGACTCTTTTTTATTATTAAAGAACTATTTTCTATGATATTCTTTCTTTCTTTATAGAAAACTTTTGATTTTATGAGAACCTTAAATAAATGTATCTTTCTACCCATGTACCAACACCTTGTGTGTTGATCTACTTGTTTCACATATGTTTTAGGTTTAGAGATAGCATGGGAGAAAAGGATGGCATGTGAGCAAGTGTATAGGTCGTACCTATTGTTTCAAGATCCTAGTTAGCATACATGGTCATACAATTGTAAAATTTTCTTTTCAATATATAAACATAAGTTGTAATAAATCGTGTTCTAGTAATATACATGTTAAATATTGATAATTTTATTGTGTTTTACGGTTGTGTGTTCATGTTTGTGTATAATGCTTCCACATCTCACTCTGATTAATGTTTTTAGATCTCATCGTTGCAGCCCTTTAGGGTTTTGAAAAGGGAAAATATGGAGACATTACATATGGGTATTCAAAGTGACTTAAGTTTTGTTTCCTAGTTGTTGTGTTGAATTGATACACTTCCCTATACATTCCATTTGGAGTAGAGTTTGACTCAAAGACATCTTGGTCAAAATACAAATGGCTTTATAACATAATTTTTACTCCACCTAACATCTTAATTGACTAAGGATGCTCCTAGATGCTCCAATTTACTTCCCTGGGCTTAACCTAAATTTCTCTTATGTATAATAGTTGAGCCATAAAATTCTTTTTAGGATTGACTTCATGAATATTGTGTCGTAGTGACTTAAATGTGTTAAATTAGAGCTTCTCCATTAATATAAGATTCAATATCCTTTACAGAAGATCAACAAAAAAAATATTTCCCTTTACATTGTATTTCTTTCTTCCAATCTCTTTTCTTTGTGAAAATGTCTTATAGTGGTGCATCCAGGTAAGTGAAGCATAAATCAGTCTAGAAGTAGTGGTGGTGTTCATTCGGCATGAAAAAGAGGATAGACATGATGACCTTGCTCTGTCCATGTGAAAAAGGTATGGAGGTTGTTTCCCAAAGGCCCTACAAGGAATGATCTCCCATGACCAAGATCTAAAGGAGATTTTGAACATGGTTTAATTTTTATTTTTTAGTTATTAGAGATATAATTTTGTATTCTTTCCTTTAAACTACCAATAACTATTTGATGCCCAAAATCTGGTGATTAAATAGACAACTAGGTGTTGATAGGATACTTCTTTTGTTTCTAAATAGCGTTAAATAATAGTGTTCATGTATTCATTCTTTCTCTTCACGCTTTACTCTGGGTTTTAGAATAAAATAGTTGTTATTGGCGGTTTATTGATGAGAATTCCAAATCATCACAAGAGTCTATTCACCACCATCTCCTCTCTAGACTATGTTTTCACATGTGGCATACCCAAAGTCTAATAAGTTATGCCATCATGTCTCTTGTTTATATTAATAAATGTGAGGTTCATTATCGATTTTCCTTCTAGAGTGGAGCTAATAACATAAACACCTAATTTTTTCCAACTATTAGGTAAATAAACAATTATAAAAAATGTATCAAATGCATCATCAAGTGACTACCCCATTTTGAAGAATTGATTTACAGAGAATTTAAAATTTATTCAAGCAGTCTGAGATGTTATTTATATCTATATGTTTTATATTTATAAGATTATTGGTAAGAATAGCATTTATGTACATTGTCTTCCTCTCATACACTAATTCAAGTTTTTGCCAAAGATACCGGGCACTCTCACCTTGGTGGTGGGGTGGAAGATTGGCCAAATGATGGTTGAGACTTTATCATATCCTTCTTTTTCTTGTTAATGGGCTTGCTTCCTTCGCCCACACTTGGTCTGTGTATATTATTGCGTTAAAAAAGATCTTCAGTCTTTTATCTTCCAAGTTATGAAGTTGATGCCACCAAATTTCTCATGTGAGTTTCTTCGTCCATCTAGTCCAGATAGAAAAATAATTGGCAAGTCCAGAGTCACTAGTAGAGTAAACGAGATATTGCTCAATATCTAGGACAACATATAACAACTAGTGTGGAAGCACGTCTAGTCAAATATACAAGATTCACCGTGGAAATAATAATTGGCAAGTCTAGAGCCACTAGTAGAGTAAACGAGATATTGCTCAATATCTAGGACAACATATAACAACTAGTGTGGAAGCACGTCTAGTCAAATATACAAGATTCACCGTGGAAATAATAATTGGCAAGTCCGGAGTCACTAGTAGAGTAAACGAGATATTGCTCAATATCTAGGACAACATATAACAACTAGTGTGGAAGCACGTCTAGTCAAATATACTAGATTCACCGTGGAAATAATAATAGTAGTATGAGATGCAAAGGTTACCGAACCAGTGATTCAACTTAAGACCTCCCTAAAAGATACCCGCTTGTTGATAATACAAAAACAAAAATAGAACAGAAATACTGGTGGACCCTGGGGGAAGAAAACCAAAATAGGTACACCCGCTTTTTTTTCTTGTCGTCCTTACATTCTTCTTCCCATTTTGACAAAAAATAAGTTTGTCTGAATTCGGCCGAATTAGACGGGACTTATGCCCCAACGCATCACTTGCTTGATCATGATAAATTAAATTAATTAAAACAAAAATTAGGTTCAAAAACTGGTCTGGTGATGCTCGGTCAGGTTTCGGCGGGCCTGACGATTGGACTAGCGGTTCTACAAATGTATATAGTCCATTGGGAAACGATATACATAGGCGAAACGGGACAACATATGAGACGACCTTGTCGTATTCTTTGTATGACCCATGTGTTCATCTACCCATCCAGCTCCACCGCTGGGAAGAGGAGGAGAGAGGGGGAGTAGAGAGAGGAGAGTGGGGAGAAAAAAGTGGTTGTCGGAGAGAGAAAAAAATAACATATTTTTATTAATAACTTTTAAACGGCAATGAATTTTTTGATGAAATAAACATCGTTGCACTTCTTACAAAAAATATATTACAATAAGATCAAGTTCGACATGTTTTAAAAAAATAAAGTGTACAATCTAAAAAAAGAGAATTAGTATAAATGTAAAAAATAAAAATAGAGGAGAGAGAAATTGATTTTACTTATAACTCTCGAACTATAATGAATTTTTAAATAAAATAAAAAATGATGAGTTTTTAACAAAAAATATTTTAAAATAAGACTGATATTAACATACTTTGGTAGTTATCTTTTTAAAAAAATAATTATAAAATATGGGATAACATATTATAACATAGAATAACACACGTGTTATAATGCAATTTTGAATGTAAAAAAAGAAGAGAGAGAAATTTGTTTTATTTATAACACTCAAACCGTAATGAAATTTTAAACGAAATAAAAATTGATGTGTCACTAACACAAAATCCTTTAAAATAAGACTAATGTCGACATACTTTGATAATGATTTTTTTAACGAAATAAATACAACACATGAGATAACAACAAGATCAAGTTCGATATATTTTGAAAATATAAAGTGTACAATCTAAAAAATGAGAACTAATGTAAATGTCAAAAGTAAAAAATAGAAGAGAGAGAAATGTATTTTGCTTATAACTCTCGAACTGTAATGAATTTTTAAATAAAATAAAAAATGATGGGTTACTAACAAAAAATACTTTAAAATAAGATTAATGTTAACATACTTTGATAATTATTTTTTTAACAAAATAGTTATAACATATGTGATAACATGTTATAACATTGAATAATACATGTGTTATAATGTGATTGTGAAAGTCAAAAAAGAAGAGAGAGAAATTTGTTTTGTTTATAACTCTCAAACCGTAATGAAATTTTAAACGAAATAAAAATTGATGAGTTATTAATACAAAATCCTTTAAAATAAGACTAATGTCGGCACACTTTGATAAGGAATTTCTTAACAAAATAAATACAACACATGAGATAATAACAAGATCAAGTTTGACATCTAAAAAATGAAAATTGATGGAATCAAGTTCGACATCTAGGAAATGAGAATTGATGTAAATGTAAAAAGTAAAAATAGAGGAGAGAGGAAATTATTTTACTTATAACTCTCGAACTATAATGAATTTTTAAATAAAATAAAAAATGATAGGTTACTTATAAAAAAGTTTAAAATAAGACTAATATTAACATACTTTGATAATAATTTTGTTAGAAAAATAATTATAAGACATGGGATAACACATTATAACATAGAATAACACATGTGTTATAATGTGATTGTAAAAGTCAAAAAAGAAGAGAGAGAAATTTGTTTTATTTATAAAACTCAAACCGTGATGAAATTTTAAACGAAATAAAAATTGATGAGTTACTAACACATCTTTTAAAATAAGACTAATGTGGATATACTTGGATAATGAATTTTTTAATGAAATAAATACAACACATGAGATAACATGTTATAACATAGGAAGAAATATATTTTTTCAGTCCAACTGTATGTTATCTCAAGTTAAATTTATTTCTTAAAGAGAGAAAAAAGATGAAAATAGGAGGGAAGTAGTATCGTACGTTATTTCCGTCTAAATGTATGTTGTATCCAGTCCGATTGTACATTATCTCATGTTCACTTTATTTTTTAAAAGAGAGAAAATATGAAAAATAGGAGGAAACTAGTGTCGTACGTTATCTCTAGTCCAAATGTGAGTTATCTCATGTTCAATTTATTTTTCAAAGAGAGAAAATATAAAAATAGGAGGGACGTGGTTAGTGTGTTATCTTCGGTCCAAATTTATACGTTATCTCATATCCAATTGTACGTTAGCTCGTGTTTGATTTATTTTTTAAAGAGAGAGAAAATATCAAAAATATGAGAGAAGTGGTGTTGTATGTTATCTCCAATCCAAATGTATATGTTATCAACAGTATAATTGTACCTTATCTTATGTTTGGTTTATTTTTTAAAGAGAAAGAAAATATCAAAAATATGAGGGAAGTAGTGTCGTATATTATCTCCAGTCCAAATATATATGTTATCAATAGTCCAATTATAACATAGATAGCATGAACAACATATCATGACATGGATAACATAGATAACATGCCATACCATGGATAACACGGATACCATGACATAACATGACTAATATGGCATAACATGGATAACATAGATAACATGACATACCATGAATAACATAGATAACATTGATAATATGGATAACATAGATAACATGCCATACCATGGCTAACATGGATAACATGACATAACATTGATAACATTAATAACATGACATAACATAGATAACGTGAATAGCATAGATAACATAGATAACACGCAAATAACATTGATAACATTGTTATTCATTTTTTAACATGTGTCCCATGTGTTATAAATATCTTGTCAAAAAAATATTATCAAACTATGTCAACATTAGTCTTATTTTAAAAAAATTATTAGCAACGCATCAGTTTTTATTTTATTTAAAAATTCATTACGATTTGATAGTTATAAGAAAAATAAATTTCTCTCTCCTCCTTTTCGAACGTTTACAATTGCATTATCTCTTCTTTTTAGATTGTACATTTTATTTTATTTTCAAAATATGTCAAACTTGATCTTATTACAACATATTTTTTATAAGGAGTCTAACGGTATTTATTTAATCAAAAATAAATTACGGTTTAAAAGTTATTAGTAAAATTAACTTTGTCTTTTTTTCTCTCTTCGATAGTCACTCTCTCTACTCACTCCTCTCCCCTCTCCCTCTCTCCTAGGTTTTTCTCACTCTTCTTCCCACTCTCCCACATTTTTCTCTGCAACCATTTTTTGGGCAGGTTGAGAACACCCCGGTAGAAAGCGGTCGTCTGGGGTCTCGTCCAACTTGGTCGTCCATATAGCAAATCCTCTAGTCTATTAGAGGAGAGACAGATACTCTACATTTTTAATACATAATCGGCATACACGTCATGTTAAGGAAAACCAAGTTAAATGAATAACTCTGTTAGTCACTTTTTTAATATCCCATATAAGGAACAGAGGTTCAGGATCCATTTCACACACGTGTGTCAGCGCCTAAGGGAGTTTTCGAATTCCAGGCTTACGCTAGATGTTTGCGGGCTTAACAAACTGAGCTAGTTGTTAAGTACTAAATTAGTTAAAATTAGTTTGGATCTATGTTACATAGAAAACTTTATCAATTGCAAAAAAGGAAAGGAATGTATCTCCGGAATATAGGATCCAAAATGAAACGTATCTTTTGCGGCGATGGAGAGTAAACTTCAGAATCAGACGTGTAGTAGCATGTTAACCTTTGTTATGCCCAATTGCATAGAATATTGTTACAAGGCAGGTCCTGGGCCTTACACCTGCCGGGAGTTCTTTTTCTCTAAATTTTGTCTGCAATGAAGTTCGACATTTTACCTTATATAACTAGGAGCCGAATAATTCCAAGTTAAGAGCTACCTCATTCCGCCAGAGCCCCATGATCCCTTGATAATAGATTTGTTCCCTCTTTAATTAGTCAACAAAATTTCAGATCACCCAAACAAAGAGTTGGAAACGTGTGTCGAGTGATTGCTTCACTCAATAAGTCAAGGGGTTCTATTGATATAAATGGGTTTTGAATGAGACAACGACTGCGCCGCCCCTCTTTTTACTTCCTGGAGTCGTTCGATGATGAATTTGGAAAAGACTATCCTAGTCCTCGTTCTGTATTTAGGAGCAGAGCTTAGTCTGGTAGAATGCTATATAAGCAAGATAAAAGTTGTTAACTAACCCTATTCCTCGTACAAACCTACTTTGAACTACGGTTGCTTTAGTCAACTCCGATCATCTTAGCGAACAATTGATGGTTTGATTAGTAAAATGCCGCCACGGGTTCCATCGATACACTATACACGACCTGATGTGGACATGTGGACATCGTCTGTCCGTACAACCTTAGGGCATTTACAACCTCTTTCCTTATCTAAACAGAGATCATCTGCTAGGGAATCGCGAAGCAAGTAATGATTGTTTACTGTAACCGACCTAATGCCCCGTCGAAGTTGGACAGATCACCGGTAGATGTATGCTCGTCTGGTCAAACAATTAAAGAAACAATCAACTGGTCACGAAGGAGTAAGATTGGTGCTCGCCATGAGCTCGTTCGGCAAAGATATGGCGTAGGCTAAGTTGTTAAAAGATTCTTGCGGTTGTTCCATCAGTTGGCGTCAATAGGTGTGAGATAATGTCATGTTATAGTTTAACGTAATTATTGCTCCAGTACCCTCAAAAAAAAAAATTTGCTCCAGTATGATGTCTCCATCACCGATCGCTGTCTGCAGTTGCTTAACAAACGTCCTACCTTTAGCTCGTGCTGGTCCTTCACATTCTCTAAAGGAAACCATGTCTCGTCCCCCGCCCCAATACATGGTTCGTATACATTATTCGTTACCCAAGACATCTATCGACCGTCCAAATAGACAGATGTCGATATTGAGACGTACATCGCTGTATTGATCGATGTCTATGCGGAAGCAGCGGAACTATTCGAACAGATCTTTCGTTGAAAGAATTACTGCAGCTCACGCCATGTATATTTGAAGGGCGTGTGATTCAATATATAATCGGCTGTCATTAGACTTATTTGCCTCAGGGCACCTTGAAAGGATTCGTGTAATGGCCTCCATAAAACTCGCAAATGCCAAATTTTCTTTTCTTTTCTCTTTTGGTGGAAGTGGGACTTTAAAGGAAGTGGTTTGAAATTCTGCAGTGCTTCGATGATATAAACTGAAAGAAAAGCATACCAACAAAATTCACTACTGAAAAAAAAGATCATATGAAACGACATAAGGAACAGAGTAAGCAGCCGAAACTAAAAAAATGGATCTCTAGCAATAAAATACAACTGCCATCCTCCTCTCTCGATAAATGCTACATGGTCTGCTGTATTTTTTAACATCAAACTTTAAGCACAACTCCAGCAGGCAGGAGTTGAATACCGCCAAGGCCTCGACTCAATACTCAATGTGAACATCCTAAATGACATCTACTTCTGGAGAAAGAAAAAAATAAAAATGAGTGGTGTACTCAGGCTATTATACATAGGTGAAATTATTTTTGTATGCACGCTATAAGTGAAGGAAGTGTACAACGTATCAACAAGATTGCAGCAGCACGGGGCCAACTGAAGCATTTAACATCTCACTTAGAGCTGCTTGTACTTCATTTGATCCATGCTCGCACCGTATCAGACCGGATAACAGGGGGAAAAGCCGAGCTAAGTTCTTTCTGAAGGAGGAATCACCAAGTCCACTTATAGCTTGTAGTGTTGTCACAATAAGGGGTGCACGTGCAGCCAGCTCTCTTCGTTTTGCTGAGCCCAGGGGAATCAGCAACTTGGGCCGATTTTCTACACCGGCCGAAGACTCAATTTGCTGACCAGATTTTGCTGATTCAAGATAGAGTTGCAGGACCTCCCTGCACAGATCAATGAGGTATTCCTCTATTTCTGTGCCATCATCGGTAGTTGGCTCGTCAACAATGAGATTCTGCAATAATGTGAGACATACTTGATAAGACTCATTCTCAAGGCGCAGCAATGGAGGATCCTGCATCTGTGTCAAAGAGCTATACTCCAGCAGCCTCGATCTCAATTTTTCATCGATGTTTATCTTATGAGCGTGGGACGCCATGTCATGCAAAGCTTCAAAAAGAATCACCAGGTTCTTGGCAGACAGTTTAGTTCTGTACATATTGTAGACCTCCATCACAGCCTGAAAAGCAGACTGATGGTTATACATGATCCGACATGAGAACGATAAGAAGAAAACAAGCATATGTTTGGACTCTATGATTACACATTTACTAATCATGAACAACAATACTGAAATGAAGTATGAACGGTAAGATAAATAGTAGGGCTGACGATGGCACCTGATGAACCAAAATTCAACAGGTAGCAGATGGATTTAAAATTGAATGTTGATGTCTTATAGTTTAAGACATGAAATGGATGGTCATGGGTTGCATTCTGAAGTAGGATAGACCAAACCCTATAAACTGAGCACATAAAATGCCCTCATTTCTGCATTAACATTAATATCATATATTTCCTTATTTATTTAAAAAAGGCTAGACCAGACCTATAACTGGGACATAAGATGCCCTCATTTCTCCATTTACAATAATGTCATATATTCCTTATTTGTAAAATACTAGCATATGCACAAGTAGTACACATGTACAAGAATCGTCAGTCTTCAAGTAAATTAGTTTTTTATTTATTAAAATAAAGAAAAACTGTTTTAAAGATGTGAGTACTGCATTCAAGGGACTGTGCAGTAGAAGGCAAGATGTCCCATGCTTCATGCCAGATCGCTGTAGGAGTATTAGCAAATGCTCAACAGAATCCACCTCAGACACAAGATACATGCCCCTCCTTACATAGTCCAAAGGAAGGCATTCTTCCCCTAGGAGCCTACAAACAGCAGATGCCAAACATGGTTGAGGTGGGCAATGAAGGGCAGCCATAGTGGGCTGCTGCGAATCACAATCCTGAAGTTCATTGCCCTTAACATCAACCCCTTGTGCGAGCATTTAGCACAGCATGCACACAATACATGTGTGGGCGGCTAATCTGTTGGGGGAGTCAACTATGGAAGTAACTTCTCGCAAGCCAGTCCATTCACCCTTGTCGGCGATACATGCCTCTAGTTATAAGCAAGTGCAGAGTATATGTTGGAAGTCATAAAGTCCCTGCTTGCAAGATACAATAGGTAGAAAGCATGGCATAAAAATGATTTCTACAAAGAAAACTGGTGAGTTTATGTAGAAACAATTTTCATGTCAGAATCGAACTTTCGTAGAGATTGGTATTGTCAGGCCTATACAGCTCAGCATAGTGCAAGTCAGGCCTATACAGCTCAGCATAGTGCAAGTCGTTTATCCCTTTGTGAAGCTCAAGCTAGACGAACTTCAATTGAATCCAGACCCATCAGCTGTTAGTCCCTCCTCAAGCAAAGGGACCTGCTTGACTGGCACATGCAGTTGTTAAAGCCCTCAAGCTAATGTGTTTCACCCTCCAAATTTACTAAATAAGAACCATAGCAGTATAGCACATGTCCTAATTGTTCCTAATAGTCTAGTACACATAAATATACGTATATTGATAGCAAATAAGTTGTAAAGATAGCTTATAGTTTGTAGAACACTATACTTATGGTCATGAGAAGGACTCGCGCTGTTACTCAATCCCAATCCCTTGCACTTTCCAGAAGTGAATTGATAGGGACACAGGCCCCGAAACCCTAGAGCAGAAAGTTCAGAAGCATTTCCATAGGAAAGTAGTTCGAACAAATCAGGTACATTTCAGTCTTTTTCAAAGCATGCATGTATATGACCCGTATCACAATTTATACATATTTAATTTTTTGCTTATTGATTGTGAAACAACATGCATCCCCGTCGATACTATCGACAGGAGGTCGATGGTATCGAGATTATCACAGCAACAGAAGAGCATTATGTCGATACCATCGACAGTCCTGTCGATGGTATCGAGAGTAGAACAACGGCGGAAATCGATGACCCGTCAACTGGTTCTATCTTTATTATATTATTTGTTTTATTGTTTCTCTCTTATTTTCTTCTTTGTACCACAATGTATTTTACCCTAATATATAAAAAGCAGAGAGACGGCTATTGTCCTCTCAAGGAAGTTGCTCCTTGCAGCCGACAAATCTCTCGGTATTCGTCTCCTCTCCTCATCTCTTTTCACATGGTATCAGAGCGTCTTTGATCCGCCGCCACAGCCTCCCCACCTCCTTTCTCCTTCTCCAGACGCCGCAGCCACCTCGGCCATCGGGCCGACAGGAACAGCAGCCTGCCGCCGGCGCAGGTGCTGCTGGGCTAGCAACCGCTAGCCGTCTTCATCGCTGGATCGATAGCAGCTTTTCCCTCGTTGTTGTAGATCTAGCCACCAAGGACCAAAGCCGCTAGCAAGCTTCCGGTTGATTTACAGTAATTTTCGGCCAGTTCTCAGGAGCCGGAACCACTATTTGGGAGTCTCCGGTTGATCCAACGGCTATCTAAAGCCCAATCTGAGGGACTCGTCTCTTCCAGAGTGCTCTCCTATTCACATATCCTCCATGTGTGATTAGGAAAATCGATTGGATGTTGTGAATGCGTCAGTAACACATTTATCCATGTTTTTTTTGTGTTGTGACGTGTATCTCTCTGTCACCTCATCTATCTCTGTGACGTGTATCTCTCCGTCACCTCAACTTTCTCTGTGACGTGTATCAATCTGTCACTAAGTTCCCGTCTACAATGGAGGACACCAAGACTCCCTACAGCGAGGCGTCTCCTATCCCCTCCATCAAGCTCAACGGGAAAAAATATCTACTATGGATGAACGTTGTTCACACTGTCTTGGAATCTCGCGACAAGGCAAGACATGTTGACTCGGGTACCCTGGACTCTACTGATAAAGGATATGCTGAATGGAAGCGTCATGACAGTCTTGTGAAGACTTGGTTATGGAATAGTATGGAACCTGCAATTGCGGCTAGGTTTATGTTCTATACTACAGCTAAAGAGATATGGGACGCAATGAAGCAGCACTATTCTCAGGAGAAGAAAGCTCTTCGGCAATTCATGATATATGATCGTCTGTTTGCTGAGAGGCAGGGTGATAGATCTCTTGAGGAATACTTTGGAGCTATTCAGGCACTTGCTCAAGAGCTGAGCTACTATCATCCTGTGACAGTTGTTGCACAGAGCAAAGACAGAGACGACCTGGTTACTGCTAAATTTCTATCCGGGCTTAATCCCAATTGCGGTTCTGCCAGGAGTGTCATTCTGGCTTCTGATAAATTGCCAAGTCTTGTGGAAGCCTATTCGAGAATTCAACAGTCTATTTTTGAGTCTATAAATCCTGTCGCTACTATATCTTCTGGGGAGTCTCATGCATCCGTAGTTGCTGCGGTGAGAGGAGGACGACCTGGTATGGACAGAGGACGTGGGACACGTCCTAAGTGTACTTTCTGTGACAAATCGGGACATACAGTGGAGAAGTGTTGGAAGAAACATGGGAGACCTGTTGCACCTCCTGTGGGGGCAGCACATTGTGCCACCTCTACAGATTCCTCTCCGTCTTCAGCTGTGGGCACCAATTCTAGGACTGGCATCACTCACTCAGGAGGAGTATGATCGGTTCATTCAGGCTACACAGCACATGAGTGTGGGATCTTCATCTTCGTCAACATCAAACATGGCATCTACTGCGGGTAATCAGGCTACATCTCTCATAACTTCTGGCTCTACTTCATCTTGGGTGGTTGACTCTGGCGCGTCACAACACATGACTGGTATGAAGAGATTGCTCCAATCTATTGACTCGTATATCCCTCACCAACTGTCACACTGACAGATGGTTCAGTGACGAGAGTGCTAGCTAGTGGATCTGTCCCTCTAACACCCAAGATTGATCTTAAATTTGTACACTTTGTGCCTGAGTTTCCTTTGAATCTTCTTTCTGTTGCAAAATTGATTGACACTGTAAAATGTACGGTAACATTTGGGCCTTCTTGTTTTGTTTTACAGGATCTCAAGAGTATGAGGACGATTGGTGGGGGGCCTAGGAAAGGTGATCTCTACCTTTTCCACGGTGACAGTCTGCCTCGCCCAGTATCTGCTCCAGCTCCATCCATTCTGTTGAGTGGTTCCCCCTTATTATGGCATTGCAGATATGGGCATCCGTCGTTAGAGAGCTTGTGGAAGTTGGAACCTAAGTTGTCCCAAGTGTCATCTTTAGAGTGTCAGTCATGTCAGCTGGGAAAACATCATAGGTTGTCTTATCCCAATCGTGTCAATAAGTGGGCATCTTGTCCTTTTGAGTTAGTCCACAGTGATGTATGGGTCTTGTTAAAGACTAGAGTTATAATGGTTTTCGTTGTTTTATTTCCTTTGTGGATGATTTTTCCCGCATAACATGGATCTACCTTCTCAAAAGTCGAGAGTCAGTGCTCTCTATTGTGAAACATTTTCATAAAGAAATAAAGGTTCAGTTTGACTACAATATAAAAACTCTCCAATCTGATAATGCTTTAGAGTATGTTCAAAAGGCTATGTCTGATTTTTGTAGTTTTGTGGGCATGATCCATCGCACGTCTTGTCCTCACACCCCTCAGCAAAATGGGGTGGCTGAGAGGAAAAATCGCCATCTTCTTGATATTGCTCGTTCGATCATGTTTCAATCCAATGTGCCTAAGAACTTCTGGTTTGAAGCTCTTTTAACCGCTTGCTTCTTAATTAATAGACAACCATCCTCTGTTCTTAAAGGACAAACTCCTTTCTCTATGTTACAACCCACGGATCAGCCCTTCTCTGTTCCCCTTAGAGTGTTTGGTTGCACTTCTTTTGTCCATAATTTTGACCTTAAGGCTGACAAACTTTCTCCTAGGTCTATTAAAACCTTGTTCCTTGGTTATTCTAGTACTAGCAAAGGATACAAGTGTTACTGTCCTAGTCTTCGTCGCATATTTGTGTCTAGGGATGTTACCTTCCATGAGACCACTCCATATTTCTCCGATGCTATGAGTAAGGGGGAGCAGTTGAGAGAGGGAGTGCCACCAGATTTTCAGAGTGAGAGAGTGGCACCATCTGTGCAGAGTGAGGGAGCGCCACCCATCATTCCTGATTATACTTTTATTCAGGACGAGCAGGCAGCTGACAGGCCTGTTATTCAACAGTACCCATATGTTTATAGTAGGGCGAGGCAGACAAGATCCAGAAAAGGTAGCGACACCAGTCCCTGAGCCTTCCTCATCGTCTTGTACTCACGAGATTCCTGCAGAAGCATCAGATCTTGATCTTCCTATTGTTGTTCAGAAAGGTACTCGTTCTTGTACTATTAGACATCCTATTACAAATGTGTGTTGTCTATCCCACTTATTTAAGTAAGCCCGCGCATTTGCTATTGGGATTGATTCTGTTGATATACCAAGGAATAACTATCATGCTCTGAAGGACAGTGGTTGGAAACAGGCAATGCAGCTTGAGATGTCAGCTCTTTTGCATAATGGCACATGGGATCTTGTTGACTTACCTACAGGGAAGAAAGCACTGGGTTGCACATGGGTTTTCACCATCAAACATAATCTGAATGGATCAGTTGAGAGGTTGAAGGCCAGATTGGTAGCAAAAGGCTACACAGACCTATGGAGTTGATTTCTTTGAGACCTTTTCTCCAGTAGCTCGTCTAAATTCTGTGCGGATTATTATTTCTCTGGCTACTACCTTTGATTGGCCCCTATTTCAGCTTGATGTTAAGAATGTCTTTCTACATGGTGACCTACAGGATGAGGTATATATGGAGCAACCTCCAGGGTTTATTGCTCAAGGGGAGTGTCAGAAGGTGTGTAAATTGAAGAAAGCCATATATGGGCTGAAACAGTCTCCTCGAGCTTGCCAGTGAGGTTGTACTCCATATGGGTTTTTCTCGCTCCATGACTGATCACTCTTTATTCTACTCTAGCTCTTCTTGTAGCTCTATCATTATTGTTGTATATGTTGATGACATAGTGATTACTGGCAGTGATTCTAGAGGCATATCTCGTGTGAAGGAAGGGTTGCAGAGACACTTCCAAACGAAGGATCTGGGTAAACTGAGATATTTTCTGGGCATTGAGGTGCTTAGATCTCATGCAGGTGTCAACCTATCTCAGAGGAAATATGTGATTGACTTACTACAGGAGACAGGCATGACTGAATCTAAACCGGTATCTACTCTTATGGATTATCACATCAAGGTGATAGTTGATGATGTTGAATACTCAGATCCAATATATTACAGGAGAATAGTTGGCAAGCTAATATATCTGACTGTTACACAACCTGACATTTCTTTTGTTGTAGGCGTCGTGAGTCAGTATATGCACTCACCACGACAGTCACACTGGACAGCAGTTTGTCGGATTCTGAGATATCTGAAGAGTGCTCCTGGTAAGGGGATCACATATTCTAAACCCAAGGTGTCTCCATCTACTTTGACTCTCACAGGGTATTCAGATGTAGATTGGGCTGGTGATCATACTAATAGAAGGTCTACATCATGTTGTTGTACTTTCCTAGGTGATCATTTGATTACTTGAAAAAGCAAAAAGCAGCATGTGGTAGCTAGATCCAGCACTGAGGCTGAATATCGTGCTATGGGCCATGCATGTTGTAAACTACAATGGGTCAAATATATTCTTTCTGAGTTAAAAATCACTATTATGTCTTCTATGGAGCTCAAGTGTGACAACCAATCTGCTATACACATTGCCAGGAATCCTATCTTTCATGAGTGTACAAAGCATATAGAAGTTGATTGCCATTTTATTCGTGATCAAATCAAAGATGGCACTATTGTGACGCCATCCGTCAAGTCTGAAGATCAACTGGCGGATATCTTGGCAAAGCCTTTGGGCCCATACACGATGTGTACTCTCCAGCTTGAGGGGGAGTGTGAAACAACATGCATCCCCGTCGATACTATCGACAGGAGGTCGATGGTATCGAGATTATCACAGCAACAGAAGAGCATTATGTCGATACCATCGACAGTCCTGTCGATGGTATCGAGAGTAGAACAGCGGCAGAAATCGACGACCCGTCAACTGGTTCTATCTTTATTATATTATTTGTTTTATTGTTTCTCTCTTATTTTCTTCTTTGTACCACAATGTATTTTACCCTAATATATAAAAAGAAGAGAGACGGCTATTGCCCCCTCAAGGAAGCTACTCCTTGCAGTCGACAAATCTCTCGGTGTTTGTCTCCTCTCCTCATCTCTTTTCACATTGATAATTCACAATTTATCCAATCAGTGTATACACAAGTCATTTATCTTGATCTGTAAAAAAGGTCATTTATCCTTTGCCTCAAAAGAAAGTCATTTATCTATAATGGTTAAACTAAAAATCCTATAAATTACCAACAATTTGGCATCAGAATCAAAGAGGTCATCGTTAGACCATTCTACACAGTTGACCTACATTTAAGTGTATTTAGTAGAAAATATTCAATGTTTTAACAAAACCAAATTGAACTTGATCATGTTTTTACAGTATGCTAAGTTTGGACTGAACAATTCCAACAGTAATATAAGCATATATAGGTACATTATAAGATAAGCATGGCTCTGTAACTATTATAAATGAATAAAAGTCTTTTTAAGAACCCTTTTGGCGTACTGCAACTAGGCTCGACCCTTTTCTAGGCCTAATGTGGTTGGGTTGCAGTTAAGCGGCCTTATATACGCCTAATGGAGGCCCTGAGGCGGACAGTTTAACAGCTCAGGCACGAGTCAAGTGGGTGCTTTTTCAGTATCCAACTGGCGTCTAGGTGCCTAACCTGTTAGGTTGTTGAACTGCTGAAGTGGTACACTTCATAAAATACTAATAAATACTTTATGTAGCTAAATGTTGTGTATAGTTGTGTAAAATTATAATTCATAACTAGTTTATACATAAGTTCATTACGATAATTGACATTAAAGTTGTGTAGTATATATACTATAACACAATGACTAAACATTACTAGCTTATGTATGTTTACCATCACTTTGAACAAAACGTTTTACCATCACTTTTGGTTTGAAACTGAACCAAACTTCTCAATAGTACTTCAGTTTGGTTTGGTTTTGGATTAGTTTGAAGATTCAGTTTGGATTATAAGGTGTACTAGGAAGCAGGTGTTAGAGAGTATATTAGCGTATTTAGTTAATAGGTTAAATAGTTAGTGGGATTTTGTGTCTCAGCCCGTTTAGTTTACTTGCATCCCAAGTCTCAGGGTTTCTCCCTTGCTCCTATATATAGGACAGGGGTGTACGTCTTTTATAATCAATTCAATATGCACTATTATTATTCCACATGGTATCAGAGCAGAAGAGAGAGTGAGATAACCCTAGCCGCCACCATGCTTCCCTCTCCACACGAATAGCAACCCTAGCTGCCGCCGCTCATCTCTCCTAGAGAGAAACCAAGAGGAAGTGTCTCCACCTGCGGGCGGCTGCCACCATCTCCATGGCTAGGTCGGCCACCCGCCAGGCAAATTCTGGCTTCCATGGCTTCTCTTCCTCTTTCTTAAAAGATTCAATCTTCTTTCCGTACAACAGCGTCATCCATCCTGACTATATTTAATCTTCTTTTGTATCCATCCACCATAGTTGCCCCTATCCCATGCAAGCAGTCGTCGATCACCGGCCAGCGGCAACATTGTCGCCGCCAACCGCAGCATCAACGCCACCGTCGTTGGCATCAGCAGTACCCGCATCCGCCTATAGGAGCATTAACCGCCGCCGCTGGTCCCTTGCCGCTATCTAGCCCATCGCAACTTGATGTCGCTCCTTATCCGCAAGCCAGCTCCACCTCCATTGCGTTGTTATTGCCTCTATGTTGTTGTCTCCCTTGGTCGTCATCTTTGTTGTTACCGCCCAACAATCACACTCGTTGCAACGCCTTGACGTCTTCAACACCAGCCTTTGTTGTCGCATATGGAGAAGGCTCCGCACTTGGCTTTGCCTGCAGCCTCTGGGCCTGCAACATCTCCAAAGTTGTGCAGGAGCCAATTATCATCTTCTCTGTTGTGGCCAAATCCTACTGTAGTCGAGCGACATAATCCAGCCATCCACTACTCTTCATCTCGCCGCTGCAGTCACGTTTGGCCCTCGCCATCGCCCATTATCTCTGCTCATTGAGCCTGTTGTCTGCAGACCATCATCAACAGCAAACGTCAAACTCCACCATCACCCGCAAGTGTTTTGTCTTTTCCTCAATTAATGACATCCTCGGAAAATTCATCTTCAAAAAAAATTTGTGAGGGTTTCTTACTCGGATCTTACACTGACCCATTTAGCATGTGGGGGTTTTTACTTGGATATTACACTGACCCATTTAGCATGTTCTCTCCAGTTATCGATTTTCATTCTCTACATACGATACATCTTAGTTTCACATATTCATCTCTTCTTCACAAATTTCTTTCCCACCCTTCCACCCATCATGTGCGTATTCCCTTTCCACGTGTGAGGGGTCATATATCCCTTTCTTCACACCATATAATCACTCTCGTCATATTTGGTGCGCGGGGGATAAGAGAGGAGAGGAAGAGTATGAGAAGAGAGAGTGAGTGAGTGAGAGTATGAGAGAAAGAGTATGAAGAGATATGAGAAGATGATATATATTCCATGCTACTATCTTCATGGAGCTTCTTGATATGTTCTCCACTTCCAGACAACATTGAAGGATCTTCATTGCAACGTCGACACTGAGCTTCTCGCGTTCGTACCGCATTATGTAAATCAGGACGAGATTATTTTGTATATTTCAGCCTCTTGTTCCTCCTCCGGTGTTAATGGTGGTTCAGTTGATCAGCTTGCTGCATCCTCAAGAGGCAGATGGGTGCTTCTTCAGACTTTCAGAAGCTCGGCAATTTCTAGCATGCCAAATCTACATCTGCAAGGTTGATTCATCCATATTTATCTTCATCGAGTTGCTTTCATCACGTTTTCTCAAGAGTTGCATCTGTTGTTTCGGCATATCACCTTCCGCTGATCTACTTGGGCCTTTCCTTGATGGATGATCTCCTTTCCCGTCAAGCCCCCAAGGTTCATGCGCCAGAGTTGTGGTACTTGTATCGTATCATCAGCGTCTCGTCCAGTTCGTGTTTGTGCCACGTTATGCACGTTTGTCAAATGATTTGAAGATTCTACTATTGCTACATTGACATTGTGTGTTCGTGCCACATTAAGTACGTATTCCAGTGAAGATGACGTGGTTATGGTATTGATGATCGTCTGCTCCAAAGTGGCAAATTTCTGTTGTAGCATTCTGGTTCCATGCATCAAATGTTCTTTCCAGATGCACTCCAAAAACTTTCTTCAAAGCTCGAGGATCTCCATCCTGCAGAACACAACTGAAAAGAGGCGTCGTCAGCATATGATTTAGGGGGAGTATAGTTTAAGAGTGAGTAACCAATTATGGGGAGTGAAACTTAACTTTTATCATTTCTATCTTTCATTTCTTTTATCGTTTAATCGAGTCTTGTACCTCCAAGCTTGGACGTGTTTCACCCATGCTCCAGCTTGAGGGGGAGTGTTAGAGAGTATATTAGTAATGTATATCTACGGAATTAAAGAAGAAATACGGCTAAAGACTAAAAGGAATATTTCTCATTCGTCAACTGTGTTTCAACAAAGACGCAATAGAGTCTTTATATATGCTTCTAAAAGAAAGACTAAAAGGTCGGTAGCCAATGTGGGACTAAACCACGTGATTTTACAAAAGCCCAAATTAAGGAAAAGGCATACTAAAATAACGCAAGCTAGAAAAAATGCCTAACTAATGACAAGATGACGTCTGCGCTCGTAAGTGCGTAAAGGCGGAGACTGTCTACATCAACTAGCCTATTTAGTTAATAGGTTAATTAGTTAGTAGGCTTTTGTGTCTCAGCCTCGTTTAGTTTACTTGCATCCCAAGTCCCAGGGTTTCTTCCTTGCTCCTATATATAGGACAGGGGTGTACATCTTTTATAATCAGTTCAATATACAACAATATTATTCTTCCACAGCAAGTATACGGACCCAGGACACAGGATACGTCAATATCGGTAAATATACTAGACAGCATATATGCACAAAAATACATACATATATGTAGACAGACGCATGCATATCTATAACATGGAATTGATATAAATACCATGCATCTATTTATTCAATGTTATAAAATAAGCCATAGCAAAGGATTTGTATGAATAAAAACAAAGGATAAAATCAAACCCAAAGTTTGTTGCACGCAAACTTTACAATATGAAAATGATGGAACCGCTAGTGTATTTACATTATAAAATCAACCGAAATCTGTGAAGAACAATTATTCCACAATACATTTGCAACATGAAACCAAAAGTGTATATGGAGAATGATGGTCTGATAGATTTTGCATGTCCAATTCCTCGAGCCTTTATAAGAATGATAAATTACATCTACACAATGATATATGACAGATAAATATCAACGGCTAATAGGAGTAGGAGACATAATGGTGGTGTTGGAGGAGGGAGGGAGGAGATATGTTGCTTATATTTTTTATATAAGGATTTTGTCTAACGGTCAACAAAAATCTTTGATGTGGTTGGTGTAACGAAAATAAAAAGGAGAAAGTAGACTTGATAGATAAGCAATTCGGAGTCACCACCATGTTTTAAATAACAATAACAAACAAGGAAAACCAAAGAACGCAAAAGTGTGATAAAGACCAAAGATGAGTCCACCCAAGGGCAGATAAGCATGGAAGCAGTGGCCATGAGATCATGCAAGGAATGTTGTTACAATCAGAGACAATATT